>JAHRHZ010000128.1:1258353-1343081 GCA_024137785.1 Ginglymostoma cirratum
TTTCACTACGATGCTTCTTCAAAATCCTGAAAATCCACTGGCAGGGTTGATGCTCCAATATCCATGTCCTGTCACATGCCGAAGTCCACAGTATCGAAGCACTGGCTACTGTCAACCAGCTCAGTTGTCACATTTGCAAGCATAGACAGCACAAGCTCTCTACTCTGAGCTTTGTCTCAACAAATGGTTATTAGTAGGCTCAGAGAAAATGCTTCGAGTCTCCATGCAAAACAAAAATGCAATAACTCCCTGACTCACAGGAATCTCTTGCCCAATCCCACCCAGACTGGAGAAACATCATCCACTGAGGTGGAGGCAAAGCACAAAAAGTGGAAGAAGTTAAAACCCAAGCATCCTACCCACCTGCTACTTCAAACACCCACTGCTCCACCTATGGCAGGACGCATGGATCCAGCATTGAACTATTTATTCACCTCAGGGTTCAATTCCAGAGTAGAGAAAAGTAATCTTGGACTCAACTGACTGCCTAGGTACTAAGAAGAAAATTGTAATGCACAATGAGAGCACTTGTGGCAATTATTGGCTGCCTGGAATCACAGTCCTTGACAATGCAACTTGATGACATTAGCACTCATGCCTCTTGGTTTCACTTCTTAATAAAAAGTCAGCATCACTGTGAAGCAGACTGGGAGGAGTGCACAGCAAGTCAACATCACTGTGGACTGCGAGAGTGGACCTGAATGTGACTTGGGACAAAATAATGCTAAGAACTTTCAAGACGATAGTCTACTCTGACTCTGGAGTAAGTTGGAGTGGCAGTGGAACATAACAAATCTGGGGCTGAAAGTTGGCAGCAGAACTTCCTTATAAAATCCTGAGGCGGCAAGACCCAAAGTGAGCTTACTTGGAGCAGCAGCTAAACCCCAAAAGGAATTCCCACCAGTATTCAAAAAGGTTGACAAAATATACATCAATGCAAAGCTGTGAACTTACTGTGGATAAGGTTTAAGTTGTTTTTGTCCACTTTAAAGCTGCATTAAGGACAGGTTAAGAGTTGTGACAGAAAACAATTAATATTCTACTTGGCTTAGATTTAAATTTTGGCAAAAACTTTTTGAACAAAAGGTATTGTGGGGAGTTCATTCTCGTGTGTTGCAAGGCCTGTACATATGAAATCTTAAAAGTACCTGGCAGTCTGAGCGACCACCTCTGTAGGAAGTGCCACCATTTGATCAGCTTGACCACCAGGTTTCAGAATCACTCAGGGTGGAGAATTGTGCGTTTAGTATATCTTTACACATGGGCAGCCCGCAGCTTAAGGGAGTGCAGTCAGTGAAGGAATGGGTGACTATCAGTCAAAAGGTAGGCATGTAGTCAGGGAAGTCCAATAATGTGCCTCACTCAAGGACAGATTGTGTGTTTTGGAAAACTGAGAGAGTGATGGTTCGTCCAGAGAGTATACTCAGATCCCAGCTGTACAAGGGGTTGAGCAGACAGACAGGGTGCTGGTGCGAGATTCAATAATGAGGGGCACAGACGTGTCTTTCTGTAGCCAGGGGTGCAATGCAAAGATAGTGTGTCACCTCTCTGGGGACAAAGTCAAGGACGTCACTGAATACTGTAGGGCATTCTGAAGGGGAAGGCGAGCAGCCAGAGCTCACGGCTCACACTAGTATCTGCCACTCTGGCATCCTCACCACTGCCATAGGTGTAGAGGCATTATCCATGCATAGCATGCTCTACATAGACTCCTGCCACTAACAGGGAGTATGCTGATGCCACAGGGAAACATGAGGCATGCTCTAACATTTAAAGAGGTACCAAGAATCTATGAACAGCAAGAAGAGTCCCCACAGACCACAGAGTCATACAGAACAGAAACAGATCCTTCGGTCCAACCAGTCCATGCCGAACATAATCCCAAACTAAACTTGCCCACCTGCATGCTCCTGGCCCATATCCCTTCAAACCTTTTCTATTCATGCACTTATCCAATTGGCTTTTAAATGTTGTAATTGTGCCCACATCCACCACCTCCTCAGGAAGTTCAGTCCACACACCAATCATCCTCTGTGTAAAATAAATTGCCACTCATGCCTTTAAATCTCTCCCCTCTCAGCTTAAATATGTGTCCTCTCATTGTGAAACCAGCATTGAACTATTTATTCACCTCAGGTTCAACTCCAGACTAGAAGAAAGTAATCTTGGTCTCAACAGACTCCTGAAAAAACACCTACCATTAACTATCTATTTGCCTCGTGATTTTATAAACTTCTATAAGGTCACCTCTCAACCTCCTACTCTCCAGTGAAAAAAGTCCCAGCTTATCCAGCCTTTCTTTATAACTCAAACCTTCCACACCTGGCAACATCCTGGCAAATCTCTTCTGAACCCTCTCCAGCTGTTAGGGCTGTCCATGATGGAGCAGCTCAAAATGGCTAATGGCTGCCCATGGCTAATACAGGACACAGCTGACAGTACTTATAGCATGTGGGAAAATACTTGCTTAATATAGTCTCCGCAAGAAGAACAATAGTAACTCTGTATAATCAAGGTAACTTAAATGAGACAGAATGTGCAGCTGCAATTGCTTATGTTGATAAGAACATTTCACTAATTAATTGTTTCTCTTGAATTATTTAATCAATCTATTATAACAATAACAGTAGATTTTAGTTGAGATTTTTCAAGAACCAGAGACATAAATTCCAAATTAGTTATGGATCCACATATATACAAAAAAAAAAATCACCAGAAGCATTGTTGAAAAGATTTAAACCAATTTCAGACTGCAAAAGCAGCGCCCCCCTCCCTTATCACTACAGAGAAGAATGAATACAGAGATTAGCAGATATTAGAATGTGGATTGAATGAACACATTAAGACACAACTTGTTAGCTGAAGAATTCTAACATTAGGTGTAACCACATAACTTTACCGGGACTGATCAAAAGTGAATATTCTTGTGTATTCCCGATAAGAAATTTAGAAGTTCCTAAAGTGATAGACAAGTATCCAAATAATTGGCAATTAACATGGTGCAGCCGGCATATGTTACTTGAATACAGTATCCATTGTGAAAAGCCTCAAGGAGAAAGAAAAGAAGTCTGGGAAAACATCATAAAGGACCAGGAGTGGACTACAAGCCTGTCCATCTCAGTGATTAGCAAGCTTGAACTGTGTAAGATACCGTAACCATGAGCCAAATACAAGTGGATAACCACTGACCAATAGTAATCAAAGGAGGGTTTGTGCGCTCTAAGTTTAAACTGTATAAGTTAAAACATTTCAAAGCTTTTTGTGCCTTTTTGCTGTGTGTTGTAACTGAGCTGTAAACTGTAATAAAGGTCACCTGAATCCACCCTGTGACTTGGACTCTCATTGAAAATATGAGATCTAATACCACCAAAAAGTAAATGTGTTGGACAAGAGTGGAAGGAGAAACGGTCTGCTCTGTCTGCTATTACATTTGGGGCCGTTAATGCCACTAACACATCCTCTCAACACCTTCCATCATCTGAAGAACATTGGAAACAGACAGGCCGGATACCAAATCATGTCTACTATCAACCTTCAGGCAGCTCCCAACCAGCTTCTTCCTCTCTCCAACCTCAAGGGCAATTCAAATCATATTCACAAATACAAGACAATTCCATATTGGACAAACTGCTCCCTTAAAGACATACCTTCTTTGTCTCCTCTGGCACTAAGTGCAAGGAATCTGGATACTAATGGGGTGCTTGATAGAGATAAACACGTGGAAATAAAAATACTTTGCGTTGGCCTGATATTCAGCAGATGTCCCCACAGTAGTCCAAATATAACCATCAGAATTGTCATATAACTGGTACCTTGCAAAGAAATCTTCCAGACCTAAGGACAGAGAAAACAATGTACTTTAATAGCAGAATAAAAATACCGTCATTAATGCTTCCATGTTCCTCTCCTAGGTACAACTAATTCAGGAATGTGTTAAAGACCGTGATTCAAAATGACAGCTATACAAGGCACAGATCTTCCCTGATCAGGAGAAGACATTCTAAAGCCTCAAAGGACCATCGATGCCGGTACAGACATAACCAACTCATAGCCAATTCAAAGCTTCAATAAGTGTTTTTGTTTGAGTGGGCAGAAGAAAGAGTGCCCAGATGATGTCCAGCTTAGGTATCAGGAGCCTGGATAGCATAGAACAAAAGAATCAACGAAAGAAAAGTTCCACAGGATTGATGCTCTTCCCTACATACTCATGACTGAAGTGAAGACTTGCAAAGGGAAAAGATATCACCTGTTACCCAAATGGAATAAAGACAGGAAGGTTCAGAGAGTTACTGACTACAGCTGTATCAATAAAGCAGCAACTAAAATGAGGAGAAACTTTACGCTAGATTCCAGAGTGTTCATTTATTCCTGAGGAAGTTTTCTTGAGCCCAGTCAAGCTTGCAAAAAGAAAAGGCTGTTGGAAGAGCCATGCAGGCAGAAGAAATATTTTAAGCTTGGTCATACACCAGCTTTAAAGAATTAAAAATGTTGACAAAACAAATTTTCAGTAAAATATTAATAAATTCTATAACAGTTGCTATTTGAGATTTAACAGGAAGAAAAGAACATTCAAAAGCAAAGTAGGCAAAGTTATAGAATCAACTAACGACGCAAGTCAAAAAGCTTGTTTCTCAGGACCATGAACAGAAAAAAAAACAAAGCTTGTCGAAAGGTGGTTGCTGCCTGTTATGGTCTAATCTTTTGGGGCTATTTCTAAGAAATAGGAAACCGTTCACCCAAGGTGATTAAGTTTTGGTAGCTTTCCATTCACTGTGATCTTCAAACATGACAGCAGCCTTCTACCATTTGCCTAAAAAGCACCTGATGTCTGTGTTCTTCCTTGTCATTTTTCTGCATAAATCTGATAAAGGTAGTAGAAGTGCTCGTAAAGAGTGTTTAAAATGAGGACTTCCTTTAATGGGATCAGAAAGAGGACTGTCAATATACCAGGAAAATCCTCTGGGCGATATCCATTCCATTGTACATTAACACAGAGATTGCTATGACTATTTAACGGGTGGCCAATGGTGATTTCAAAGTAAAAAGATGTTTTTATCCCATCAGCTTTTGGTAAACTGAAACAGAGCAAGCTTCACCAGCAGGTACGCAGGAAGTGTCCAAACTTCTTGGTGGCTTTGTCAAGGCGAGTCAAGCAGACGGTGCAGAGGCAATCATTCAGCTAGGGGAGGGAGGTGACTCGCTATGGTGAATGGCTGAAATTCCCAATACCCCTGAGACCTTGCCAGTCACAAAGGAAAGTCAGCAGTTCTTCCAATTCAGCTCCGAATGCTAATTGTTGCTGTTGGGTTTAGAGGCCAAAGCGGGTCAGCAAGAAAAGCAACAAATGTGTGAACAGGACTCAGTGGGGGACAGGCATCTGCAGCAGACATTTGAACAGGTTAACATAGATGAGGATGAAGGCTGAGAGGACAGGAAAGGAAACTATCTGTGCAGTTTGAAATAGTAGGAACTGCCGATGCTGGAGTCTGAGATAACAAGATGTGGAGCTGGATGAACACAGCAGGCCAGGCAGCATCAGAGGAGCAGGAAAGCTGACATTTCGGGTCTGGACCCTTCTTCAGAAATGGGGGAAGGGAAGGGGGTTCTGAAATAAATAGAGAGAGGGGGAGGCAATGATAGAAGGTGGATAGAGGATCAGATAGGTGGAGAGAAGATGGACAGGTCAAGGAGGCGGGGATGAAGCCAGTACAGGTGAGTGCAGGTAGGGAGTTGGGATGGGGTTTGGTCAGTGAGGGAGGGAGGGAGGGGCGGGTAGGTGGGACGCTGCCTGGCCTGCTGTGTTCATCCAGCTCCACCCTGTTATCTGTGCAGTTTAATCTGGAGATACCACAGTTCTGAAGGAGGTAGGAAAAATGCATCAAACACTGGCTGAAGCAAAGTAGAACATGGGCACAGGCCATTTAGCAAAGCAGTCCAAGTTAGTATTTATCCAATGAATGTCCCACCCAATGTGCCCACTCCGGTTTTAGAGTCCTATATCACTGTTTCCTTCAACCATCTATCTAACCCAATCACTACCTTTGGTAGTTCATGCAAAGGGAGAAATTCAGTGCTTTTTACATTCTTTATAAGTAGAAACAACTTTGGTTAATAATAGGGTGGGTTAAGTCATGCTGATCAAACAGTAAATTTGAGACTGCACAGATGACTATTATCACTCTTCATGTGACAGGCCAGGGGAGGGAATGGAGTTTAGATTTATCACAAATGGAGAAATGAGCATGTAACATGGAAATATGGCATTGATTAACTACTGGAAAAGAGCTGGCAGTTTGTGCCATAACTGATGCAAAGTAGGATGGCAAATCTGAATTAGAAAGGGTTGTGAACAGTTCAATAAGAAAGGTATCTGAATCAGGAGATTGCACATATTAGGACTGGATCATGAATGATCATAGAACAGTTACAAGGGTACAAAGAAGCAAAGAAGAGCAAGATAAAGTGAGAAAATAGATGGATACAGAGGTAAAATGCTTAGGTCAGGGTGAGCAGCAACATTGATGTGTGAGCAGTGAAGTCAGAACTAGAAAGAGAGCTAAGGAAACAATATGACTGAGGTTTTTCATAACCTAAACAGTAAAATCTCAGGTACAAGATACGGCTCAATGCCATCGGGAGAAGTCTCTCTAGACAAGATGGTCAGTTGCAGCTGGCAGCTAGTCAGGGACTAAGGAAGATCAAAGGTTCACATTGAGCAGGAAGATCAGAGATGTGGGTTCCAGAAGGAAGACAACTGAGTCTAAAGAGTGGCTTCAAAATTGAGTAAACACTGGGAACAGCCCCTGAGATTGGAGAACGATGCTGGAAACCTACGTTAATTAGAACGGCAAAGGCCAACAGATTAATACAGGTTAATTTGAAAGTTTTTAGATCAGCCAAATTCTCGCTGAATGGCCTACTTCTGTTATGTCAAATGGTCTTAATCTCTGAAAAGGGGTGAACAGTCATACCTTTCTGAGCCGATCAGGAGAAAATTCCAGGCCAACAACAAACAGGGTGAAGAACACACCAAACTCGCCAAGTGTTTCCACTTGCACAATGGACTGTGGAGAAAATATTGCAAAACGTGACCATCCTTTGAAATCAGAGCACTTGCGAAATATTACAACATTACAACCAATATTACAACACAGGTAAATGCCATTTAGTCAGAAGATCTGCAAAGTTTATCCCTTGAAGCTTTCTTTGTGTAATTTTATTGCCCATCAAGTATATATGTACTTTCCCCTTCAATGCATCTATGGTCTCCAACTTAACCACTTTATGTGGTACAAGTTCCAAATTCAACCAACTGACTGGGTAAAGACGTTCTGCTGTCTGGAATGCTATATTGAATTTATTAGTGACCGTTTATATTTTGTTCCTAATTTTCATCACATCCACAAATGTACATTTACAATAGTCCATCAAACTCTCTCATAAAGTTGAAAATCTCTAACAGGCCAGCCTTCAGTCTTCTCTTTTCCAAATACTGAAACAGTTTTTGTCAAAGTTACAAATGACATCCTGAGAGACTGTGATTGTAGTAAACTTTCCCACCCTGATTTGACTGCAGTCTTCTTTACAGTGACCAAACTGTCCTCCTCCAACGCCTCTCCATTGTCGGTCAGTTGGGTGGAACTACTCTCACCTGCTTCCATTCTTATCTATCTATGAGCAGGGAAGGGCTTGGCTCATTGTTTGGAGCACAAGGTAGTTCTAGGCAGCACACTTTTTAATTTCCTCGGTCAGAAACAAAGAACAGCAGCAAGAAGAGGAACTCCTAATTTCGATAAATGAAACCTCTCAATGCAAAAGAACAAGGCATAAACAATAACTTGAAAATACACATCATTAACCTAGTCAAATGGCCAGTATTCACAGAACATTATCAAACAGAATTCAACATCGAGCCACACGAGATACTAGGAAAAATGAACATAAACATGGCAAAAGGGACAAGTCTAAAGGAGCATTTTGAAGAGGAAAGAGAGAAAGACACAGAGAGATGTAGATGGAGAACTCCAGAGCTTGGGACCAGGGCTCCTGAAGGCATAGCCACCAATGGTGGGACGATTAAAATTGGGTTGACAAATGGCTAGAATTAGATTAGCACAGATAGAGATAGGACTGAAAGTAATTACAGAGATAGAGAGAGGAGATAAGACCAGATTTTTGATAACGAGGAAGAGAATTGTAAAATTGAGGCAGGCAGGTTGAGGAGGGCAGAGGTGAGCAGTATTACAAAAGGTGGAAATAGGTAGTTTCAGTTGACAGAATGGATGTGTGATTAGAAGCTCATATCGGGATTGTATCTGATTCTAAAGTCAGAACTGTGAAATATCCACTACTACGAATGTATTTTGTGCCATGCAAAAGGAGATGGAGCAAACATGGTGGCAAGTCTCACCACCAGCACCCTGTACCAGGACAGCAAAATTTAAATTATCCAACCGGAGCTGACACAATAACACACCAATTGCAATGTTGCTTCTTTTACAACGACTTGCACATTCTTCATACTATAAAACGAACAGTTGTACACCCTACTGATTAAAGTGCACCACTCTCCTACAGTAGGTCAAGCAGCATCATAGGAGCAGGAAAACTTGACGTTTCGGGCCTAAACCCTTTAGGCCTGAAACGTCAAGTTTTCCTGCTCCTATGATGCTGCTTGACTTGTTGTGTTCATCCAGCCCCATGCTTGTTATCTCGGATTCTCCAGCATCTGCAGTACCTTTTATCACTCTCCTACAGTGTAAGATTTAGTGAGTTAATGAACTGCTCGCCCAATAAAAAAGTTCAACTGAATACAGTGCCTGTTTACAAAAGTAGAATTCATACCTTGATGCGGTTTAGTCCTGAGGGACCCAAGAGAACCCCACAAACAATATAACCAAACATTGTAGGAAGTCCCATTAAGGCACAAATCCAGCCACAAGGCAGAGATATCACCACAATGGAAACCAAATCCTGCAAATAAATTGAAAATTTAAATATGTTTAAAAATCAAAGTATGAACTCAATTTTGTTGTCGAATTTTAAGCAATTTTTAATTTGTGTATTCACCTCAAGCATACATTTAAGGTTGTTGTTCCGGCTCATGAAAGTATTAATTCATTTTTAACAGAGGAAGGTCTCTGAAATTGGTTGGACATCCTTCAAACCTAATTTGAAAACCAGCACAATCTATAAGAACAGGAAATATTGAATAAATGGGAGAAAATTGGCTCCAGACCACTAAGTTTGGGGTAGAAAGATTGCTGACACCCATCTTTGGTCGATGCATACGAAAAGACTGACTATAGTGGAAACTTGCATTTGAGTCATTTCGAAGGCAGGGAATACACACAACATTAATCAATTCCTCAGCAGCAGCCCCCCATTGATAGTAAACTACCCCAAAGTGTGGACTTTAGTCTCTTCTGCTCAACTGTATTCATGCAAAAATTGATGCTTTTCTTGCAACAATATGAATCATAAACATGCACAAGATACTATTTGAGATGAGATGAAAATGTCTGAAAGTGACTTGAAGGGCTCAGTTCTGAGCCAATGAAGTAAAAGCCAGAAACTTTGAGAAGTTTTCTCAAAGTCTTTTGGCTAGAAGAGTTTATAAACGTGCTCTGAAGTTGGAATGGATCCAAGCAGAGTTTTGTCCATGATACTTGTGAAATTGATACTGAGAAAACAGAGATAACTGAAACTAGAGCTAATTAACCCACGGCAAACAACAATGTCCTGTGGGATATTATCAACGTTTTCAGAAAAAAATGGATAACACAGCTAATTAAATCTAGTAGACCGATGGGGTCTGAGATCTGAGTCCTCATATTCTGTTTTGCCACAGTCAACCAAAGGCTGAGCTAGCACATTGGGGGTGGTCATGAATTCTGTCATCTCCATACACCCAACACTATCGTTATGGTTTACCAGGTAACAGATACCCCTATATTCTTGTCTTCTTTGAAGACTAAAGGAAGCACTTCAAAGCATTAAACCTCTGCTGCATTTGCAAGATCCTCCAAATCTTGCGGCAGAACAGGCCCTTCAATACCAACATCCCCTCCCAAGACAAAACAGCAGCTGAGCAGGATATGTTGCACGTATACCTGATACAATGCTCTTAATGACACAACTGCTTTAGTTGGAATTCAGTTGGGCAGAAAACTCCTCAAAGTACCCAAGAAGAGGTCAGAGTACCCATTAACTCGTGGGGGATCTGGTTTGTGACTGACCAAAATGGAGAATGTACATTTCGGAAAGCACGAAGAGAGACTGAAAGACTTAACTGGGAACATGCAAAGCTGCAGTCAAGGCATTGGAACTCATGGACTCATTCCTTCAAGCACTACCTGCCTTGTATGTAGCAGAGACTGAGGATCAAGCACTGAATATATCAGCCACCTCAGAACCCACTGAACCAGAGTGGAAGCAAGACATGCTCAATCCCAAGAGGCTGCCAGACAAGAGGGACAGGCAGATTTTAGAGGGAAAGCCCACCACTTTAGCAGAACAACAGAAAATGGGCAATAAATGCAGATTTGCCTGCACTATTCGCATCAAAAATAAAACTAAAAGTATCATTAACAATCAGCTGTGCACCTCTACATCATACACCAAGGTGCAAATGTATAGAAATGTATACAATTACAATCATCAATTCAAATCAGCAGCACTTCCTAAAATATATCCCGAAGTTCAGGGTATATCTTGATCAATTTACTGCAATTTTTCAAACTTCATAGATCGCCTCCATTAAGAATAAACCTCATCTAACCTTCACAATGTTACTGCATGGATGGAATTTTGAATGCCGGGCACCATACACTCTAGTATTGGGACTGGTACCTGAAGACAGAGACTAAACCAGTAACAGAGCAGAGGATTTGGATTTCAACTTTAAGTCGTTTCCATGCATTCCTCGTCCTCTTGGTTTCAAATTCTTTTCCTTAATAAACACTGCCCTCCCTCAATCTTTTCCCAAACAATACACAGGACAATCGTATCATCCAATAGTTGATTGTTTGTTTCCAAATAAATGAATACATGAATAGGACAAGAGTAGAGGAATACAGATACTGTAAGTGAAGACAGTTTTAATACGGACGGGCAAAATGTATTGGCGCAGACTTGGAGGGCCGAAGGGCCTGTTCCTGTCCTGTATTGTTCTTTGTTCAAATGTAATGGCCTTGAAATAGCATGTTTGATGATAAACATTATGAATTAGACATTTACACTTACTATGATACTTCAAATATTTCTGTTGACAAACAAAATGTCCTGTAAATGATTTCATTGGTCCTTAATAATTACTTCCCCAATTTTTGTTACCACCCACAAATGAGGATTTTGCTTTTAATGACCTGCTGTGTTTATCAAAATTTTACATAACAAAGCTGCCTGGACAGATCTTTGGAGTCTCCACTGTAAAACTATAAGACAGAATAAAGAACAACATTCACTAAAGAAACGTGGATGGTTTCGTATGGCAGCCTGAATGATGACCTCCAACGCATTGGTATTGAGGCTAACACACAAAAACTAATACAAAAGATGGAATGGGCATGAATTATTTCAGTTTACTTCTGGTTGCTTAATATTCAGAAAGTGTTTAAGTTTTTAAAGAAATGGATAACTTAATTTAAAAAACACAAAATGGAAGAACAACCAATGCTGTAAATCAGAAGCAAAATCAAATCACTGGAAAAGCTCAGCAGGTCTGGCAGCATCAGTGGACAGAAATCAGAGTTAACATTTCAAATCCAGTAACCCTTCCTCAGAAATGAATAACTTACAGGCCTTACAGCAGACATTAGTTATCTGAACAGAGAACACAAAATGCTAGAACCTACTCAGCACTGAAAATTGGAACTGAACAGAGCTCAAGATTATCCCGGCAAAGCAATTGCCCTGGGGCTCAATATAGTTCTATCCTCAAGCTGTAAACAAGTAAACTCTACCATAAAGACTTGGTTCTTTCCAATCCACCTTACAGTCACCAAGAAAAACTGTTTAGCAAATCAATTGCTTTTGAAAGTCAAACTTGAAAAGATCTGACATTTTAAGTCGATTAAAAGTGAACATAAAGGTCCCTGGTTACAATAATAAAACACAGGCCTCAGTTACCTTTATAAAATGAATATCAGCTCGAGGGATTGTTGAGTCCCTGGGTTTGGTCAGGATGTACTGGTTGTTCTGAGAGTCAATCAGCATACTCAGCCCCATACCACCCTCTACTTCGTGCATGGAAAGGTTTTGCTTATGGTCTTCCTCGTCCTCTTCAACTCTGATAACAGCTTCAACATTTCCACCACGGACCTGAAAAATACAATGTTGTAGTTCCAAACTTTACGGTAGACCAATTGATGCTAATTGCAGCGCTTGGATCACACAAAACACACCATTCAACACAGACCAATTAAAAAACTATTCAGCGTCAAAATCAATATGGTAGTTCAGATAAATTCCAGTAATAGAACTAAGACATTATAACTCTATGCTTTACTAATTGCTTTATTGTTTGTGAACGAAACAGATCCCATTCGTCACTAACTGCAACTTTCAATCGTGAGCTATTCCATCAACTAAGTCCAAGAATATTGGGAGCACAGTGAAATATGATAGTAGTTAAAAACTTGTCTCTCCAAATGTAATTTTTAATCAGAAAGCTGTGTAAATTAGAAATTCTTGTCTGATTGGAAAATTATGAGTTGAAAATTATGTAAGCATTGTGAAACTTTAAAAGCTTGACAGTAAGGTTTTCATTCACATAGGGAGCATAAGACCATAGACATAGACCATTTGGCCCACTAAGTCTGCTCTGACATGAAATGTAGTCATGGCGGATCTGATAATCCTCAACTCCACTTTCCTGTGTTTTCCCCAAGACCCGATTTCCCTACTGATTAGAAATCTATCTCAGCTTCCAATGTTCTTAACAATCCAGCCTCTACACAGCCCTCTGTGATAAAGACTTACACAGTTTCACTATCCTCAGAGAAGATGTTCCTCCTCATCTGTCTTAAATGGGCAACTCCTTACTCTGTAATTATGTCTTCAGGT
The DNA here is from genome assembly GCA_024137785.1 of Ginglymostoma cirratum. NCBI lineage: Eukaryota > Metazoa > Chordata > Chondrichthyes > Orectolobiformes > Ginglymostomatidae > Ginglymostoma > Ginglymostoma cirratum. The sequence continues at coordinate 1,271,419 of JAHRHZ010000128.1, forward strand.
CCTAGATTCTCCCACAAGGGGAAACAACCTCTCAACATCTAACCTGTCAAATTCCCTAAGAATCTTATGTTTCAATAAGGTCTCCCTCATTCTTCTAAACTCCAATGAATACAGTCCCACCCCACTCAATCTCTTCCCATAAGAAAATCCATCTATTTCTAAATTCAATCTAGTAAAGCTTCTCTGGATTCTCTCCAATACTAGTACATCTTTCCTTAGATCTGGGACCAAATCTGTATATGATATTCCAGCTGTGATCTATCTAATACCTTGTATAGTTCTAGCAAGCCTCTTGTATTTTTATACTCCATTTCCTTTGCAGTAAAGGCCAGAAATAAAATTTGCCTTCTCCTTTACCCACTGAACTTGGACACATTTTCTGTCGTGATTCATGCACAAAATTATTCATTGTGAATTTCTGCTCTTTACCCTTTAGTGCAATTTGGTTTTACACTTTTTACCTAACAAGACATCTTTAGGAAATAGAGAAACAAACACTAGAGACCTAAACACAAACGAAGGAACTTACTTTTGAAGACAAGAAATACTCATCAATCCTACTTTTAAAATAATTCATATCAGGACGTGGGTGACACTGGCTGGGCTAGCATCTACTGCCTATCCCCAATTACCTTTGAGAAGGTAGTGGTGAGCTGCCTTCTATCTGGTGAAGGTACACGCACTGTGCTATTAGTGATGAAGTTCTAGCATTTTGACCCAGCAATACTGAAGGAACAGCAATATATTTCCAATTTAGGATGGCGAGAGGCTTGGAGAGGAACTTGTAGCAGTGGTGGCAGTCACCAATCATAAATGCAAGTTAACAAGGCCTGCTCTCATCATCCAGTACAGGCTGAAGAATGAGGAACATCATCAATTCAGAAAGGTGCCCTTCAATTAGTGTATGAGACACACACTACTAAACCTGTGACATTTCCTGTACCTGAGCGTTCTGTCTAAGGCAAGTCCAATTCAAGACTTGAGATTTCAGTCACTGACTAGACAGAAGTAGCTGAGATAATTTACTTTAGATTCTGAGAGTGCCTCTGCCTAATTAAGCTGCAACGAATGTTAAAAAACGCTATCTCATGCAGTACTGGCAGAGCTACCCACAGTTTTAAGGCTTGAGAGTGTCCCATTGAATGTCAACCCCAATTATCAGACACGCAGGTCTCCTTCCCAAGGAGGCTAATCCTCCTGACCCTGGCAGGAATACTGACACTGCTCCAATGTGTCAGTGGTGATGTCATCTATACTACCTTGGTGGTTAAACACCATACATCATTGGAGCGCTGTTCAGTGGGTTTCAAAGCCTTCGTATTCCAAACCAGAAGCAGGAATACCATCACTAAACCAAATACTCACTCCTAGGTAGCAGTGTCTAGTAAATGCTCTATACCTGTGTGCATGTCCTAAGAACAATTTTCTGTCAAAATGTTAATTTACTTCTATTTTCCCAACTTACTATCACAACCACCCATTGGCAAAGGTTAGCACTGCTGCCTCACAGCATCAGGGACCCAGGTTCAATTCCACCCTCGGGTGACTGTGTGTGTGGAGTTTGCACATTCTTCCCGTGTCTGCATGGGTTTCCTCCAGATGGTCCGGTTTCGTCCCACAGTCCCATGCTAAATTGCCCATAGCATTCAGGGATGTGTAGATTAGGTGGGTTATGAGGGAATGGGTCTAGGTGGGATGTCGGAGGGTCAGCGTGGACTTGTTGGGCTGAAGGGCCAGTTTCCACACTGCAGAGATTCTACGATTCTGCTCAAATAAGCTAATTTTCTGTAGTGTGCTATTTCCTCCCCAATCCCCATATATCTGCCTCACTAAGTGAACAAAACACAAATTGGAAGTTATGTTCACTAACATTTCAATGCACTTAATAAGCTGATTTTTTTTTCTGCCCTTCAATGTGTTGACTGAACTTTTTTAGTTGAAGTTCTTAGCCTTTCCCAAAGGCTCCAACTTGGATTTAATACATTTCCCTTGCACTGTCTGCTTGCTTACAATCAGTTGTACTCTCTGGACAGTACAGTGTATCTAACCCTCCACTGAAATCAAAAAGTGCATTCAATATCAAGTGTCTTTGCCTCTTGAAACCATGTTTGTTTCTTTGTGAAGGAAAGGAGCAACTCACTATCTCACCCAACATGTTAGAAAAGTGATCAATCTAATTTTTCCCTGCTGGCAGAGTCAGAGATACTTGAATGTCTAACTTTTCTGACATCTTTCAAAAACATACAGGAACTAGAAATCACAATTTTTGAGGAGTCAGTTATTGGGGAATAAGATGTGTGGCAAAATTCCTTCTCGAAAAGATGGTCATCTTTTGGAATTCTCCGCTTCAGAGAACAATAGATGTTAAATTAGTAAATTCAAGTTACAGGTCAATAAATTTTCGGATTAGATGGGAATCAAGGGATTTGGGGTGAGCTCAAGGCATTCACTGCCCACTCTGAAGAAGAGTTGCAAACCACCCGATCTCAAAAATCTCTAATGTTGCTATAATCTGCCTCCTTTACATGTTGAAAGAGAGACATTTGAATACATGAAGCATTTTTCATATGTAGTCAGCCACCTCTTCCTGAAAATGCCAGACAAAAGAACTCCAATATTGAATCAGAGATAAAAGGTACTGCAGATGCTGCAGAATCCGAGATAACAAGGTGTGGGGCTGGATGAACACAGCAGGCCAAGCAGCATCATAGGAGCAGGAAAGCTTGACGTTTCAGGCCTAGACCCTTCATCAGAAATGGGGGAGGGGAAGAGGGTTCTGAAATAAATAGGGAGGGGGGGAGGCGGATAGAGGATGGATAGAGGAGAGGATAGGTGGAGAGGAGGCAGACAAGTCGAAGAGGCGGGGATGGAGCCAGTAAAGGTGAGTGTAGGTGGGGGGTAGATGCCTGCCTCTTTGTAGGTTACGTGGAACAATCCCTCTTCCGTACCTACACTGGCCCTAAACCCGACCTCTTCCTCCGTTACATTGATGACTGCATCGGCGCCGCCTCGTGCTCCCACGAGGAGCTCGAGCAGTTCATCCACTTCACCAACACCTTACACCCCAACCTGAAGTTCACCTGGACCATCTCCAACACTTCTCTCTCCTTCTGGACCCCTCTGTCTCCATCTCGGGTAACCACCTAGAAACCGATGTCCATTTCAAGCCCACTGACTCCCACAGCTACCTGGAATACACCTCCTCCCACCCACCTTCCTGCAAAAATGCCATCCCCTATTCCCAATTCCTTCACCTCCGCCACATCTGCTCCCAGGATGAGACATTCCACTCCCGTACATCTCAGATGTCCTCATTCTTCAAGGACCGCAACTTGCCCCCCACAGTGGACGAGAACGCCCTCGACCGTGTCTCCCGCATTTCCCGTAACACATCCCTCACGCCCCGTCCCCGCAATAACAACCAAAAAAGAATCCCCCTCGTCCTCACGTACCACCCCACCAACCTCCGGATCCAACGCATCATCCTCCGACCCTTCCGCCATCTGCAATCGGACCCCACCACCAAAGACATTTTTCCCTCCCCACCCTTATCTGCCTTCTGGTGGGACCACTCCCTCCGCGACTCCCTTGTCCGCTCCACACTCCCCTCCAGCCCCACCACACCCAGCACTTTTCCCTGCAACCGCAGGAAGTGCTACACCTGCCCCCACACCTCCTCCCTCACCCCAATCCCAGGCCCAAGAAGACTTTTCACATCAAGCAGATGTTCACCTGCACATCTGCCAATGTGGTATACTGCATCCGCTGTACCCGCTGTGGCTTCCTCTACATCGGGGAAACCAAGCGGAGGCTTGGGGACCGCTTTGCAGAACACCTGCACTCAGTTCGCAACAAACTACTGCACCTCCCAGTCGCGAACCATTTCAACTCCCCCTCCCATTCCTCAGACGACATGTCCATCCTGGGCCTCCTGCAATGCCACAGTGATGCCACCCGAAGGCTGCAGGAACAGCAAATCATATTCAGCCTGGGAACCCTGCAGCCCAATGGTATCAATGTGGATTTCACAAGCTTCAAAATCTCCCCTCCCCCAACCGCATCCCAAAACCAGCCCAGCTCATCTCCACCTCCCTAACCTGTTTTTCCTCTCACCTATCCCCTCCTCCCACCTCAAGCCCCACCCCCATCTCCCATCTACTAACATCATCCCGCTCCCTTGACCTGTCTGTCCTCCCTGGACTGACCTATCTCCTCCCTACCCCCCCACCTACACTCACCTTTACTGGCTCCATCCCCGCCTCTTCGACTTGTCTGCCTCCTCTCCACCTATCCTCTCCTCTATCCGCCTCCCCCTCTCTCCCTATTTATTTCAGAACCCTCTTCCCCTCCCCCATTTCTGATGAAGGGTTTAGGCCCGAAACGTCAAGTTTTCCTGCTCCTATGATGCTGCTTGGCCTGCTGTGTTCATCCAGCCCCACGCCTTGTTAACTCCAATATTGAGCCAACTGTGCCAACTCTGCCTTCGACAAAGTACAACTTGATTACAAAGATCTCCACAAGTCAGCAAAAGTCTTGTGTGCAGAGCAATGGTTGTCACCACACTCTTGTCTTGCAGTGAAACTTGGATTATGTATCAGTGACACACATCAGAGCATTAGAGGAATTCCATCAGTAATGCCTCCATCACATCCTCCAGATTCAATGGGAGGGCTGTCAAACAAATGTTAGTTAAATAAAACAAAGAACTGCAGATGCTGAAGATCTGGAAGAAACACAACAGCAATTATTGGAAAGACTCAGCAAGTCTGCCAATATCTGTAATGAGAAAACAGAGTTAATGCGTCAAGGTCAGTGACACTTCTTCAAAACATTAATTAAAGCCAGCTCCTCAAACACGCAGACAAAACTCAACTTTGAAAGACTGTAAACTACATCTACATGGAAAGAAGAGTTAAAAACATCCTGCACTTCGGCACCACTACCATGAGACCATGACCACAATGGGAATACAGAGAGTAGTTTTGGGTCCCGTATCCAGGAAAGATGTGCTGGCATTGGAGGGGGTTCAGAAGATCTTTACAAGAATGATCCTGGGATGAAAGGCTTGTTGTGTGAGGAGTGGTTGAGGATTCTGGGTCTGTGCTTGAGAATTTAGAAGGATGTGGGGAGATCTGATTGAAAGATACAGGAGGCCTGGATAGAGTGCACATGAAGATGATGTTTCCATTAGTAGGAGAGACTAGGACCCTGGGGCACAGCCTCTGAACGAAGGGACTTTAGAACTGAGGTAAGGGGGAATTTCTTCTGCCAGGGGGTGGTGACTCTGTGGAACTCACTGTCACAGAGGGCTGTAGAGGCCAAGTCGTTGAGTGGATTAATGACAGAGTTAGGTTCTTGAATGGTAAGACAATCAAGGATGACAGGAAGAAGACAAGAGAATGGGTTTGAGAAACATATCAGCCATGGTCAAATGGCAGAGCAGACTCAATGGGCTGAATTGTTCTGATATCTTATGGTCTTAAAACCCCAAGGCCTGGAGATCATGAATTGACCTGTTCAATCACATGAAGATGCATGGGAGAAACCTGTGGGCCTGGGTAGATGTTATCATTGAATTGATGGACAGCTGATAATGGGTAGTGCAGACAATGGCAGCTGAAGCAAAAGATATGAAGTTTGGATAGGCTCGAGAAGCCAGATCGCCGACTCCAATTACTAACTGTGTTCCCTTATCCAGAAACTCACCAATTTGTTATTGTCAAACACATGGTCATCAATCTCCTCCTCCAAACGATCAGCAGCCTTCCGCACATCTTCAAGAATTTCATCAAGGATTGATAAGCTTCTGTTTGCATGCTGCATATTTTTGAGTGCCTCAGCTTGGTGTTTCTCTGCAGCCAACAACTCCACATACTCCTTTTCCTCCTATAGATTAAAGGGAGCAGCAATATCAGAAATAGCTTACATTGTCCTCCTTCCCTCATATCGCCAAAGCTTGTAGTATCTCACAATCAGTGATGCTTTCACCAAGTCTTGGATTTCAGGGGATATTGTACTTTAACAAAAATGCGTCAAGGGGAGGACAGTTACAGAAGCTGCATACCGTGCGGGGATTGCACTGCACTGTATGCTTTCTCTAGTCCAGATTGGTTCAGTCTCACAAGACTGGCTGGAACTTACAGCGATGTCCTGACAGTGAGCAGAATACAACACATTTGTAAGGAGTCCTGAAGTGTAAACATCCAAGTCTAATTAATAGATGCTTTGCTGTATTTCCATATTTTCCTTTTCTTGATTCCCATTCACAGTATTTGCAAATATTTTTTGGTTTTTACACATGAATAGAATAAAAAGCATTGCCTGATTAAAAAGAAGGCTTGGACCATTCACTTTACTACCTACAAAATGTTTCAAACACATGGGCTGCAGGGGCAGCAAGAGAGCGAGCATGACAGTGGGAGGGAGAAGACAGTGAGAACAAGGGACAGTGAGAGCAAGAACACATGACAGTGGGAGGGAGGGGAGAGAGAGCACGCGCAGGACGGTGGAGGGAGAAGAGAGTTCATGATGGCGGGGGGGTGGAGGGTGGTGGAGAAGAGAGAGCATGAAGGAGGGTGGGGGGGGGGGGAGGTGTTGGAGTTGAAGATGTACTAGGTGAAAGTGAGGACAGGGTGGAGATTGGAATTAAATTGAGATGTTTTCCCAGTTCAGAGCAAGAGAAGGAAGCAGTACCAAAGAAAATAATACGACATAAAGGGGAAGTTGTCCAAAGTGAGGAAAAGCCCAGCCAGATAGAAGGTGATGGTGGTGGATGGTGACAGTTCAAGCCTTTTTTCGAGGAAGAAGTGGACCAAGAGAATCCTGATGGGGGATGGGTGTGTAAAGGGGTTGCACGTCCATGGTGAAGAAGGGGTAGCTGCTCCCCACAAATTAGGGATTTTGAAACCATCAGAAGAATTGTAGACATGTGTGCGGAGGTACTGGACAAGGGAAGAAAAAAATAAATTCGAATTGAGGTAGGAAGAAACACAGTCCCTGGACCAGGAACAGGCAGAAACAATGAGTCTGTCCAGGCAATCCTGTTTTTGAACTTTGGGGAGAAGGTGGAACTGGGGGCTAAGAGTAGGAGTCTGTCAGGGGAGATCCTCAGATGAGATGAGGTCAGTGACAGTCGTGGGCACAGTAGTTTGATGCACAATGTTGGGGTCGTGGTCCAGGGGAGACAGAAGGACCCCCAAACTCATCTTCCGCATAAACACCAGTTGCTCCTAGTTGCTAACCAGTTCTGATGAAGAGTCACCGGACTCTAAATGTTAACTCTGCTTTCTTCCCACAGACCTGCTGAATTTTGCCAGCAATTTCTGTTTTTGTTTCAGATCTTCAGCATCGACAGTTCTTCATTTTATACTGTTGCTCAATAGTAAATAAGGCACAAAACTGTGCAAGCCAATTAAGGTCTAGAGACAGCCCAATGATGTGACAGGCAGGGGTTGGGCACACCACCTCATTGACATCACAGTGGCTGCAGAAGGAGCTCATAAGGAGTGGTGAGGCTAAGCCTACAACCTAAACCTTGGACCATTGCGAATACATCAGCATTACTTCTTCAGACATCAAAGAAGCGCTGTTTTTCAGGTGAAGAAATGTATTCATTTTAACAGTCATTCTTATCAAGATTTTCTAAACATTCACACAGTAGCTAGCAAGCCAGCCACCAATGCACAATGAATATCAGGTTGGAAGCAGAAGTCACAGTTTTTAAGATGATAAGTTACGACATATAACAAGGCAAAAAGTCTGACCTTAATAGCAGCTTCTCTCAAGGCTTCTAGACGTTGCTTGCTGCTTTCTCTCATGTTCACTATATCTTTATAATCTCCCTGAAGAACTCTCTCAAGCCCATGGACTGCCTGGAACACCGATTTCTCACTCTCATTCAGCTCTGCCTGGAAGATCTCAAACGTATGGACCTGAAAGACCTTCTCTGCCATTGACAGTTTTGAGTCCATTCCAACAGCTTTAATCGCTTTCTTCAATTTGTTCAGTACCACATTCTTCTGGCGAAGCATGCCAGACAACTTCTTACAATTGTCCATGATCCACAGTGTCCCTTTAGTGATTGTTGCTTCTCTCCCTCTGTGCAGTTTGATCGCATGGTTGGCCACATCCACAAACTCCACTGCCTGAACTGCACAGCAGGAAGCCAGTATAAATACAATCCACCAAATTTCAGAATTAATCTGTTTCATTTTCTGACACTTAGTTCACAGCTACAGAAAGACAGGGTCTGATAAGTTTCCATTCTGATTAGTTAAAATTCCTGAAACGGAATAGATTTAACAGTTAGAATCACAGCAATTCAAACCACATTTAAACTGGGTAGTGTAGTTTCTGTGTAACCCAACAGACTCCTTTACCAAAACACCATTATGTCATTATTCAGCTGTTAAAGTTCAGGCACTGATAGACATCATTAAGCATGTTTGTTTTGACAGTGAAGGTTTATCACTCGTGCTGGATCCCCTGAATCAGGCATCAGTTATTCCCATTGTTCTGCCTCTACCTACCCTGGCATAGATCATAGAATCCCTGCAGGGTGGAAACAGGTCATTCAGCCCATCAAGTCTACACCAACCCTCCGAGAGTAACTCACCCAGACACGCCCCCTACCCCATTCCTGTAACTCTGCATTTCCCATGGCTAATGCATCTAGCCTGCACATCCCTTGTACACTATGGGCAATTTAGCATCACCAATCCACTCAAACTGCACATCTTTGGACTGTGGGAGGAAACCAAAACGCCTGGAGGAAACCCAAACAGACAAAGGGAGAATGTGCCAATTCCACACAGACAGTCGCCAGAGGGTAGAATTGAACATGGGTCCCTGGCGCCACGAGACAGCAGCGCTAACCACTGAGCCACTGTGACATCATTTCAGTTTTTCCTTCCTCCAACATTTACAGAAAGGATTTTCCCCAACAAACCTTAAATTTGTACAATAATCCATAAGATAGGTAGTGTTTCAATGGTTGTATTACAGTACCATTATATGCATATGTAGATACAGAAAACAAACATTTATACAGAGATGGAATTTTTCACAAAAATAATAGAATTTTCACCAATTTTGAACAGGAGAACTTTGTCCCAAAATTTCCTACAGAGTCTAGGCCAAATATGGAGCCACTAATACCAACATGGGCTGTTATCTTCATTTGCTGCACCTCACTCACATTGTTCTTTTGTTTGAGGCCATGCACATTGAGAAGGCCATTCCAACTGCTTAACGTTCTTCTGTTTTACTGTGCAGTGGAATACCCTCTAAATACTGCAGCTCAGTAGCAGCACTCAAAAAATTACATTTAGGCCAACAAGAGTATAAATCATAACTCATTAACTGACACTAGGTGAACAACCTGGGAGTCCATCATAAAAAAAGACTTAGAGATTTATAAAATCATGAGGGGCAGATAGGGTGCATAGTTAAGTTTTTTTTCTCAGGGTGGAGGTGTCCAAAACTAAAAGGGATAGGTTTAAGGTGAGAGGAGAAGCATTTAAAAGGGACCTAAGGGGCACCTTTTTCACGCAGAGGGTGGTGCATGTGTGGAATGACCTGCCAGAGGAAGTGATGGAGGCTGGGACAAGTCCAGTATTTAAAAGGCATCTGGATGGGTATCTGAATAGGAAGGGCTTGGAGGGATATGGATCAAATGCTGGCAAATGGGATTAGATTAATTTAGGATATCTGGTTGGTATGGACGAGTTGGACCGAAGGGTCTGTTTCCTTGCTGTTGAACTCTATGACTCTACTCTATGACGACAGAGATTTAAGATGGCTCACAACCTCAGGGCAATCAGGCGATGGGTTGATATCAGCTTCAGGTGTTGGCCACGTACAGGAAACCAGAAAAAGAGCAAAACAGAACCTGGGAATGAGGGAGTGGTTCAGCACATTAAAAGCTACACAATTGGTGTTGAATGGAGGACAAAATGCCACTGCCTCCATTAACATCTCTCTTAAAAACAAAATCTCAAAGCTCATCACTTTAACCAAGCTCAATGTCAGGATTTTCTCACAACTATCTGTAAAGCACCTTCAGACATTTCATTTTTATCATAGCTCTGAAAGTATGAAAGTTATGGTCAACAAGATGATCATTCTGTCGAAGACCAGAGTAAACAGAGACAGAATCACAGGGTGAGCCAACTACAGAAAACATAGCAAAGTACTTCCATCATCTTTGCAGCAAAGATGTCTATTATTCAGTCAAACCAGTCCATCTGGATGTCTGTGCCTCAGAGGAGTCGTTGCCCATCTTACTTCATTTCATCCTGTCAGAATTTACTTATTTATCCAACTTTCCCTTGAATCCGTCCACAACGCCACCTCAAACCACTCCTAAGATTAATGAGTTGCACATCACTTAATGCACAATTTCATCAAAATGTTTGTTTCCTCTCTAATATTCCAGGCCTTTTCCAAGTTTATTAAATGTTTTAATCAGCTCAGCAATGCCCTGGCAAGTTCAGTTGCCCTTGTTTCAGAGTCACTTACAAAACTTCAATACAAGTTTGACAATGTTATATGATCATTTTGTTCATCTCAGAATTTCTTGTGCAAGGTTACTGACTGCTCTTTAGACTCTCAATTACTCGTTACGTCCTTTGTCTGTTTCTTAAATTTTCTCTTAGCTGCTTTTAAAGTCTCGATCCAGTCTCCCACACTGGCACAGACAGTTAACATTTTAAAAATCATGACAGAAATGAAGCTTTGGGTTGACAAAATGATGATTCTGTAGAATGCCAAAATTAAACAGTGAAAGAGTCATGGGTGAGTCAATTACAGTAAACATAGCACTGCACTTACAACATCTTTATGTTGAAAATTACAATCAGGTTATTCAGAATGACTGGGCTATCTGGATGTTTGTGCCCCATAGGAGTTTCCTTTCATCTTACTTCATCTTTCCTTGTCAAAGTTTACAATATTTATCCAGCTTTCCCTCGAATTTACGTCATCCAGCTTATTATCCAGACTGCAGAGCTCAAACATATCATTTTGGGGGTCTTTTCACGGAAACATTCCACTAATTTATTAGTCTTTCACAGTATACAGTACAGAAGATATCCTTTGGCCCAAAAAGTCTGTATTGCCAAAGCTACACAAAATATACACTAGTCCTACCTTCCAGTACTAGGCCCATAACTCGAAATGTCATGTCTCCGTTTATAACACTGAATTCAACCAACTATTATTATTCATCAGCAATTCATATTCCTGTTCAGGGCGTATTTTTCATAATTCTTCTTGGAGACTTTGGACATTTGAAGTTCATCAAATTTTACTTGAAGTACATCTTTGTTGAATTTGCTTCTGCATGTTTATGATTGAGATGCTTCAAGTCCTCATTTAAACGTTCTACTTCCTGAGACCAAAACAACGATTCTCACCTGTTTTTGTTTTTTCACCAGCAAACTCATCTTTTGTGGGTTGAAGGTTGGTTCTCTGCACTGATCAACTTTTCCTTCAATTGCTCATTATATAGAAGATGGTCAAGTTTGGACACAATAACAGTCGGGAGTTTGACAAGTTCAGCATGAGTGAGCAACTGCTGCAATACAGTTGTCACCATGGTACCATCTTCACCGGCCAAATCATTGCCCTATATAAAATTAACAAGCAAACTGAGTACGATTCTCACAGTAACAATTTCAATTTCGAAGTCACTTTACAAGTTAACTTTAAACAAGGGAACAGAATTGCATTCATAAATTCCATGAATATTCCTAATATACAGAACAACAGAAATTACGTAGCACATAGGAGAACCATTTGGCCCATCCTGTCCACACCAACCCAAAGAAATACACTCCTTCAAAGTCAGAAGTCACACGACACCGGGTTGCAGTCCAAACTTAAATCAGAAGCCACTTCACCCGATGACACAGCAATGCTCTGAAAGCTTGTGATTTCAAATAAACTTGCTGGACTATAACCTGATGTTGTGAGACTTCTGACTTTGGCTACCACAGTCCAACACTGGAACCTCCACATCACTTCATCATCAAATCATTTCAAACACATCATATTAGCCATTATCAGCACTGAACTATCCCTGCATCTTTTAATATATCAGTTTGCTTACTCGTTTTGTTGGAGGAATAAGGGAATACTTAAAATATTCAAGGAAGAATTACCTTGACTATTCTAAGCTCAAATCTCATTCTAGTAGGTACTGAGGGAAGATTGTACCACTGGCACTATTTTACCACCTTTACTGATAGACTTTTCAGAGACTCTTTAGACGTCCCTATTATCATCACCCGCTTACCATTCACCTTCCACAAGTGGCTTTTAAATACTCTGACTCATGACATTGAAAGCATACTGATTTTTGATTTGATTTGATTTATTATTGCTACATGTACCAAGTTACGTTAAAAGTGTTTTCATTCTCTATTCTATCATTTCAATTGATTTCTCTTAAACCAAGTAACCCAAGCTTTCCTTTAGATAGTTCATTCCGTTTAATTTCTTTCTTGGGTGGCACAATTGCTCAGTTATTAGCATGGTACCTCTCAGCACCAGAGACTCAGGTTTGATTCCAGCTTTAAGTGTCTGTGTGGAGCTTGCATGTTCTCCTTGTGTCTGCTTGGATTTCCGCTGGGTGCTCCAGTTTCCTCCCAGAGTACAAAGATGTGCAGGTTAGATGGACTGGCCAAGGTAAAATGCACGGTTAGAGAGATGGTGGTGGGGCAGGCAGGGTCTGGGTCACAGTGCAATGCTCTTCAAAGGGTCAGTGTAGACTCGATGGGCCGAATAGCCTCTTTCTGCACAGTAGGGATTCGATGATTCTTTTTTTGAAACTCTTCTTCATATCTCTTTTTCTTTGCTAACTTCTCTCATCTTTTTAGTTTTTTCAAGTCCTTACACTTCCTCTTCTTTCTAACATACTACTGTATCTTCAAATAAATTTCAGCCAACTCAGGCTGTGATCTTTCAAGCCTACTGGCTCCCACAACTACCTAGAATACACCTCCTCTCACCCACCTTCCTGCAAAAAGGCCATCCCCTATGCCCAATTCCTTCACCTCCGCTGCATCTGCTCCCGAGATGAGGCATTCCACTCCCAGACATCCCAGATGTCCTCGTTTTTCAAGGACCGCAACTTCCCCTCCATAGTGGTCAAAAACGCCCTCGACCATGTCTCTCACATTTCCCGCAATTCATCCCTCATACCTGCTACCCGCAATAACAACCAAAACAGAATTCCCCTCATCCTCACGTACCACCCCACCAACCTCCGAATCCAACACATCATCCTCCGACATTTCCGCCATCTGCAATCTGACCCCACTACCAAAGACATTTTTCCCTCCCCACCCTTATCTGCATTCCAAAGAGACCACTCTCACCGTGACTCCCTTGTCCACTCCATACTCCTCACCAGCCTCATCACGCCCGGCACTTTTTCCTGCAACCGCAGGAAGTGCTACACCTGCCCCTACACCTCCCCCCTCATCCCATCCCAGGCCCTAAAAAGACCTTCCACATCAAAACAGATGTTCACCTGCACATCTGCTAATGTGGTATACAGCATCCGCTGTTCCCGTTGTGGCCTCCTCTACATCGGGGAAACCAAGTGGAGGCTTGGGGACCGCTCTGTGGAACACCTACGCTCAGTTTGCAACAAACGACTACACCTCTCAGTTGCAAACCATTTCAATTCCCCCTCCCACTCCTTGGACGACATGTCCATCCTGGGCCTCCTGCATTGCCACAACGATGCCACCCGAAAGCTGCAGGAACAGCATCTCATATTTCGCTTGGGAACCCTGCAGACCAAGGGTAACAATATGGACTTCACAAGCTTCAAAATCTCCCCTCCCCCGACCGCATCCCAAAACCAGCCCAGCTCGTCCCCGCCTCCCTAACCATTCCTCCCAACTCAAGCCCCACCCCCATCTCCTACCCACTAACCTCAAGCCGGCCTCTTGACCTGTCCGTCCTCCCTGGACCGACCTATCCCCTCCCTAACTCCCCACCTACATTCACCTTTACTGGCTCCAACCCCGCCTCTTTGACATGTCTGTCTCCTCCCCATCTGTCTTCTCCTTTATCCACCTTCCCCTCTCTCCCTATTTATTTCAGAATCCCCTTCCCCTCCCCCATTTCTCAAGAAGGGTCTCGACCCGAAACGTCAGCTTTCCTGCTCCTCTGATGCTGCTTGGCCTGCTGTGTTCATCCGGCTCTACACCTTGTTATCTGTGATCTTTGTGTGGTAGGTACCCCAGTTCTTAAAAATTCCTGATGCTGTGCTATTAAATCAACTGATTCAGAGATAGTAGGAACTGCAGATGCTGGGGAATCTGAGATAACAAGGTGTGGAGCTGGATGAACACAGCAGGCCAAGCAGCATCATAGGAGCAGGAAAGCTGACATTTCGGGTCTAGACCCTTCTTCAGAAATCAACAGTCTGTTTTCTTAGCTCCTGCTTTCAACTCCAACTTCTCTGCTAATATGCTGGTCTTGACCATGGTTAACTGTTACAAATCACTCATGGATAAATCCTCCCTTTTCAGAATAGTTGTAGCAACTGACAAAGCCATTTTATTTTTCAAGAAGTAAAATTCACTGTGATACCTTAGTCTAAACTCCATTAAGTGCCTGGAGATTTGTGCGGATGTGCAATCACAGAAGATCCCCCAATTTATGGGTTACAATCCTAGACCTGTCCCTGAGAGACTCAAGTCTGACTTGAGCTTGCTCAGACCATGTCCAGCACAATATCATCGCAGAGGGGCCACTTGGGCTGGATTGGGCTGTGACTGACTTGTCTAATGGTAAGCAATAATGACAGTTCCGCCGAAAATCCCACCCGTGGCTCTGATTGGGAGCTTACACAACTGTGACTTGCTCAAGGATGTCATCGATATCCATCATGCCTGTCGATGCCTCGTACGGCGGAGCCAGATATTCCTAAAAGCAGCTCTCTTCCAGATTAAACTCCTCTCTTCATCCCCCAAAACATCCAGCCAGTGCCCACGGCCCCGTGCAGCACTCCCTCAGTAGTCAGTCAGTCACTCACTCACCCAGTCACCCAGTCACCCAGTCACTTTGCCTCCGCGCCCGATTTCGTATTTTCCGACTTCTTCCTTCAGAGTGTGTGTGAGTAGTGAGTGTGGTCCGCTCGGCGACAGGAAACGGAAGTGGGCTCGCTGTCTCCCTCACTCACTCACAAGCTGTCAGTCCGAACCCGCCGCCATGTTGCCCCAACCGGCGTGACGTCAGCGGCACGGCCACTGTCTGAATGACGTCACGGGGCCTCCGGCCGGCGGCGATGACGCGCGCGCGACCGCACGGGCTGCTCTTGCGTCACCGGGAGGCAGCGTACTGCGCATGTCGGCTCCGTTGGTGGTCGGTGCGCTCCCTTCTTCACAGCACGTGGGTCTATCGAGGAGTGCGGCTCGACGCTACCTTTTAGAGGCTGATTATGGATGGACAAAAGTTTGCCCATTAACACCACCATCTTCAAAATAAAAGGCTTGCAAATCATAGATAACAAGCATGGGGCTGGATGAACACAGCAGGTCAGGCAGCATCATAGGAGCAGGAAAACTTGATGTTTCGGGCCTAAACCCTTCATCAGAAATGGGGGAGGGGAAGAGGGTTCTGAAATAAATAGAGAGAGAGGGGGAGGCGGATAGAAGATGGATAGAGGAGAGGATAGGTGGAGAGGAGGCAGACAAGTCGAAGAGGCGGGGATGGAGCCAGTAAAGGTGAGTGCAGGTAGGGAGGAGATAGGTCAGTCCAGGGAGGACGGACAGGTCAAGGGGGTGGGATGATGTTAGTAGATAGGAGATGGGGGTGTGGCTTGAGGTGGGAGGCGGGGATAGGTGAGAGGATGAACAGGTTAGGGAGGTGGAGATGAGCTGGGCTGGTTTTGGGATGCAGTTGGGGGAGGGGAGATTTTGAAGCTTGTGAAATCCACATTGATACCATTGGGCTGCAGGGTTCCCAGGCTGAATATGATTCAGCTGTTCCTGCAGCCTTCGGGTGGCATCACTGTGGCATTGCTGGAGGCCCAGGATGGACATGTCGTCTGAGGAATGGGAGGGGGAGTTGAAATGGTTTGCGACTGGGAGGTGCAGTTGTTTGTTGCGAACTGAGCGCAGGTGTTCCGCAAAGCGGTCCCCAAGCCTCCGCTTGGTTTCCCCGATGTAGAGGAAGCCACAACGGGTACAGCGGATGCAGTATATCACATTGGCAGATGTGCAGGTGAACATCTGCCTGATGTGGAAAGTCTTCTTGGGGCCTGGGATTGGGGTGAGGGAGGAGGTGTGGGGGCAGGTGGCTTGCAAATCATTCTTCTTTACTGTTATTTATCTGGCATCACCTCTGTGGATTTCTGTAACATCCGCTGATCAGAACTGAAGAATGCTTACCTTTGCAGTCAATGAAAACCGGAAGGGTCAGAGATAGTAGGAACTGCAGATGCCGGAGTCAGAGATAACACAGTGTGGAGCTGGAGGAACACGGCAGGCCAGGTAGCATCAGAGAAGCAGGAAAGTCAATGTGGGAGAGTTTTTATTTTGGCCGAAGGAGATAGACGTTGAATCCTGTAAACTGGATTTTTTGTTTTGGATGTGGTTTTTGTTAACTTTTCACATTCACAGTAAGATGAGGACCATCTGATAACCATGAGAAGGATTGTAGGTTTATCGGTGCTTTATCGATAGGAAAACTAAATAAGGTGAAGTTCACTTGGACAGTTCATGCTGCTCCAAGGACCTAACGGGCAACTTTTTCACACAGAGGGTGGTACGCATATGAAATGAGCTGCCAGAGGAAGTGGTGGAGGCTGGTACGATTACAACATTTAAAAGATGGGTATATGAATAGGAAGGGTTAACAGGGATATGGGCCAGATGCTGGCAAATGGGGCTAGGTTTATATAGGATATCTGATCGGCAAAGCAGAGTTGGACCGAAGGGTTTGTTTCCGTGCTGTACATCTCTATGACTCTGTGATTCTAACCCAATCTTTCCTCATAGTTCAGACCTTCCCACCCAGGCAGCATCTAGTGAATCTTCTCTTTGCCCTCTTGAGCGCAATCACATCCTTCCTTTAATGTGGTAAATAGAACTGCACACAATACTCCAGTTAGGACCTAACCAACATTTTATGCAGTTCCAGCATAATGTCCTTGCTCTTGTATTCTGTGCCTCTGCTAAGAAAGGCAAGTATTCCATACACCTTCTTGACCAATTTATCTACGTGCTTTGCTACCTTCAGGGATCTGTGGATATGAAACCACTCGGATGAAAGGCAAAACTTTTGGCAGAGGAAGGTCCAAAAATGCCTGACCATAGCAATTATTTTCTTAAAGACTTCTGACACTGGAGCTAGGCTTTAAGCAGTGGCTGGGTTTGCGACATAAATGAAGATTCAAGTTTGAAAAGGCTATCCTTTGGCAGTCAGCATGTATTGTGACCACTTTAAGCGTATAAGAGATGTGTTCTGTCCTGTTTCTGTTGCAGTGGGGTTTTGTCACAGTGCCGTTGAGGTGTTTCCTCCCAGTAGGCAGTTTATAAATAGCTTTGGGTTTCATCCTGGCTGCATTTTTTAGGAGTAAGAGAAAATAATCATGAGTGCATGGGATCAGGCTCATTCAGACCCTAAGGACTTTGGTTTTGCTTTCATTGAGTTTTTTAAAATTACTTAGCTGCTGGAACAGATGCCTAGAGTTCTCTCTGCTGCTATACTGAAGACTTAGAAAGAGACTTTTCCTCTTAGAAATCAAAAGCAGCAGATTGTTTCTTTCAGTATTTCTACTGGACAGGAGAGTCAGCACTTGAGAATAATAGCTGTTCTGCTGCATTGCATTTTGCTAAAGATTCTATTTATGGGATGTTGCCTATATTGGAACAGTTGATGATTAGTGGTTCAATAATACATTGTCTTGTTAATTAGGTCAATAGCATAAAGTTGTAGCAATTCTTCAATTTGTTGCATTTCAATTGCTTCTGTACCACACGTAAACAAAGCTTTTCACTGTATTTCGGTACATGTGACGACAAAATCAATCAATCAAGAATAAAGTGTGTTTTGATTCAAGGTTAGTGGTGGACCAATCCAATCATATCTGGAACACAGTGTCTTACACTTGCCTTTAGTTGTGGTCTAGGCTATCTCTACAAT
Source organism: Ginglymostoma cirratum (assembly GCA_024137785.1). Classification (NCBI taxonomy): domain Eukaryota; kingdom Metazoa; phylum Chordata; class Chondrichthyes; order Orectolobiformes; family Ginglymostomatidae; genus Ginglymostoma; species Ginglymostoma cirratum. The sequence goes on from JAHRHZ010000128.1 coordinate 1,289,584, forward strand.
ATGTTTCAGGGGAGGCCGGTCTGGTCCCTAACAGTATTATGTGAGCAAAGAGCCTGGTGAGAATCAAGGCGGCACAATGACCTTGTTGAGGAGGAAGGGGTGAATCCCAGGATTCTGGGCAGAGACCTACTACATATACAACTATGGCTGTGCATTGAGGGACTGGAATCCTCTACAATTGATAAATCTGTCAGATTGGTATGGAGTGCTATGTCTGGGTAATCTGGCTGCAGTCTATATCACTTTGCACTCTGGGGAAATCTTTAACGTGTGAGAATGCTTTATTCTGTCACAGTGTCAGAGATGTAGGTGTTCTCTGCAGTGTAGAGAGCCTCAGAATCCTCCCTGAACCAGCAGTGAACTGGGAACTGTGATATGTCACAGATGTCACCCGTTGCTGGACGACAGGCATCAATGGTATAAAAGTGAAGAAGCAAGATGACCTTAGACAGCCCGAGGCAGTGACCTGGCTCACTGATAACCTTCTTAGGGAAACCCAAGAACCTCATGCACTGCTCCTTGGAGTGTTGAGGAATGCGATATGCCCCTTGAAGACTCACTGACTATCCTCTTGAACACTCCTCCTCTTCGTCCTCCCTCTTCCCCAGCTGTAGCTGCCCTCTCCTGCCTTCCTTGTTCCTCCCAAATGCCTCAGCTTTGTGGCAGTGCTATCAGAATGCTTTGTTGTGAAAACAGACCAAAACCCTGGAGAAATCTTCTCAGCTGTTGGAAATAAGTTTTTGAAGAGTTAGAAGATGGTTCGCAAAAGGACCAAAGCCAAGTCAACAGTCTCAAATATGAAAGCAGCAGCTAATTTGGATGGAGTGAGTGAGCTACTCAGCACTGACCAGTCCTTCCTTGACTGCTTGCTTTAGTTCCATAAGTTGCTGAGTGAGTTTATTAGTGAGTCATGCATCATCTATTGACAAAGCGTCCTCCAGTCTGCAGAATAGCCCAAGCCAATTTGGCAAGCAGCACACTTGTGGTGTATGAAGGCTCTACACATCTACCCACCATGTTCAATGCTCAGGCACCCTTGTTGTTGCATTTGATATTCAAATCTCTTGAGTTGTGCTCTCTCGGTCTGGGTTGTTTGAGTCACACATTGACTTAGCACCCACCGCTCCTATCTGTTGAAGAATGGCTGCCTTGTGAAGCAGAACACATTTAATTTTTAACAACGTGGTCAGAACGGTTATGTTTTAGTTACAGCATAGCAACGGTGAATTCCTGTCATTTGATTGAACTCCCTCCTGGATTTCTCCCATTTGGAAAGGAGAAGTGTTTCAGGGTTCACACTCAAGAGAACCATTCAAACGAAGCAGGGTAGGGGTTGGTTTGCCTTGGTGTTTTATATTGTGATCATTCAATGGTGAAATATGTGGCTACATGTTATACTGTGTAAATCTTACTTTCATCTCAACACTCAGTTCTCAACAGGATCAACAATAAGGAGAGTCCTAAGCATCTACCAACTCTGATCACGAATAACCATGACCTGCCAAACACAGGAGGCAAGTATGAATTACTAAAACGGTCAAATGTTGAGCGAAATTACATTGCGTTTTACGGCACAGAAAAGACCATCAGCTCATTTGTTCTGTGTCAGTGTTTATGTTCTATGCATGTTCTGGCCACCCTATTTCATTTCAGAGACAGTATAGCACATTGTAAATTGCAGCATATAAGTCAACCCTCTGTACAAGATATTTCTGTACTCAGCATATGCGTTGACCATGCACCACACCCCCTCACCCCATTCAGCCATGTTTGGCTGTATACACACACAACGTGCACAGTCTCAGTTTTTCACTGGATGTGTTACTTCTGGGTGTCTTATCATTAGGAAATAGGGGCCGTGCTGCAAAGATGTTTGTAGGTTTCATACACCCCACCCCCTTTGCCAATGTCATTTCAAAATGGCAAGCACCCACAGTAGTGGTTCGCTAGTGTCACCAGAGTATAAGATGGCCCATATTTTGGAGAGCCTTTTCGAAGCTTCAAAGTTCAGCTTTTGTGTCAGTATCTGGGAACAGTGCTTTCATCGAATCCTCCATCAGAGAGAAAGAGAGACAGGCCTTCTGGACCACTGCATTTGTGCTGGCTCCTTCAAAGAAGCATCCTCTTCATGCCATTGTCCTTGCTGTTCCCTCAGAGCCCTGTAAAATTGCCCTTAAGGAAGTTGTTCTTGAATCTGCTTCCAGGCAGTGTATTCTAGAATGTTAAAAAGAAACGCATAAACACAGTTCTTTTGCAAATCCTCTTAAACCTGCTTGTGAGTCCCCCACCAGTGCTAACAGTGTCTCCTTACTCAATCAACCAAAATCCTTCTTAAAGTGCAACGTAATAAAATATCCTCTCTCTGCCCATAGGGGATAAATTCCAGATTCCCTACTGTCTGTTGAACTGAAGGTCTCTCATTCCTGCTAACCTTTTAGTAAATCAGTTCTGCAGTTTCACCACAATCTTCCTACTCATACAGCACTTGAATAGGTCCTTCGGCCCAACTTGTCCATCCCGACACAAAAACAGAAATTGTTGGGAAAACTCAGCAGGTCTGGCAGCATTTGTGGGGAGAAAGCAGAATTAACATTTCGAGTCCAGTGCCCCTTCTTCAGAAGAGAAGGCTCCTTCTGCTTTCTAACTTAACTTTCTCTCCACAGATGCCCGCCGGACCTGCTGAGATTTTCCAGCAATTTCTGTCTTCATTCCACACCATCCAGTCCTCTGGAGAACTCGTGTTTCATAAAGATCCTTCCTCGTTCAAACTTCATAAGTTAAAGTCCTTTATCCAAGGACACTGCAGAAACTCTGGCTCAGACATTAATCTGAGAACAGGGAGAATTCACCTACATTTTCAGGCATTCACTATGGACTTCCTGACAGAGAAACAGTCTTTGGTTTAGATACAATTGTCATTTTTGCTGTCCGAACACAACAATTGAGAATCTCAGGACTTGGTACTGATTTTTAGATCTGATGCTCTTAGAAAAGTGTAACCAGCAATAGACGGCCATACAAAGCACACGACAAAGTAGGTACTCTGGAGTTTCAGCAATATAATTTCAGGTCCCATTCCTCTGATCGGTCATTTGTGCCACATTCAGTTGGATAGTATGTAGCAATACAAACTTGAGATGAGCAAACAGACTCAATACTCCAGTCTCAGGTTATTCTTACAGCTTTTATTGTTGCTTTCTTCTGATACCGAGCAGGCCGGCAAAGTTAGCAGCAATACCCAGAGCTGGGAGGGCACAGTAAATCTTCACCTATTTTACAGATTAGTGACCATGATATCCTTCCTAAGCTGCAGCACCCAGGATTACAGCCCTCCAGCTACGATTCACCTGAGTTTGAGAGGTGACCTTAGAGAGGTTTATAAAATAATGAGGGGTATACATAAGGTGAATGGCAGGTGTCTTTTCCCAGGGTGGGGCATTTCATGTCCGGGGGCATATTTTTAAGGTGAGAGGAGAGAGATTTAAAAAAGATATGGAGGCATTTTGCTTTTACACAGACAGTGGTTCACAGAGAAAGTAGTGGATGCAGGTACGGTTACAACATTTAAAAGACATTTGGATAAGTGCATGATAAGAAATGTTTGAAGGGAAATGGGCCAAACGCAGGCCAGTGGGACTAGTTTAGTTTGGGATTATGGTCAGCATGGGTTGTTTGGACCAAAGGGTCTGTTTCCGTGCTGTATTACTGTGTGACTCTATGATGATTTGTGAAGCTTTAGAATCGTAGAATCCCTAAGTGCATAGAGTCCATTCAGCCCATCGAGTCTGCACAAACCCTCCAAAAAGCATCCCAACCACCATCCACTCTCTGTACCCTCACCCCCTCTGCTTTGTTTAAATGCGCCACACCTCAATATATGTAGCAAGGTATCCTCTATGTTTTTATGAAATCTTTTGTAACATGTTCTGCTGCTCGATCATCCACCCCAAGGTCTCTTTCAAATTTAACAGTTTACTTTTGTTTGCCTCTCCATGTTCTTTCCTCCAAAATACATCATTTCACACGTCTCTGCTGACACCTTATTCTGGCAAACTGCTTATTTTATCAGAGGATGACCTCCTGAAATGGTCTCCTCACAAATTTCTACAATTTCCATTTCGGGGAGGGAGGCAGAGGGGTGGTGATTGGAAGGCATTTGGGGACCCTCTGGAAGGCAGATAGAGGCTGTGATTGGGAAGGGAAGTGACTGAGAGGGGGAGGAAAAGTGACTGAGAGGAAGCTGGTTAAGTGATCGGCAGGGCCAGTGATCACAAACAGAATGGGCACCAACAGGATATGGGAGTGAGGTAACCAAGGTTAGTGTGTCTTGAGTGGACACTGGGGACAGTGAGGAAGGAGTTGACCAGAACAGGTTGAAACATAGAAACAGGAGCAGGAGTAGGCTTTCAGCCCTTTGAGCCAGCTCCACCATTCAATATGATCCCGGCTGATCTTCCAACTCAGTACTCTGCTCACCCTTTTGCCCCATGCTCTTCGATCCCCTTAGCCCGAAGAACTATATCTAACTCTATCTTGAAAACATTCAGTGTTTTGGCCTCATCCGCTCTCTGTGGCAGAGAATTCAACAGGTTCACCACTGTCTGGATGATGATATACTCCTCATCTTGGTCCTAAATGGCCTACTCTGTGTCTTTAGACTGTGACCTTTGGTTCTCAACTCTCTGGTCATCAGGAACATCCTTCTTGCATTTAGCCCATTTAATCCCATTAGAATTTTGTAGGTTTCTATGAGGATAAGAGTAATGTAGCAGAAGAGTGGTGATGGGGGCAGGGTAGAGAGGCGGAGGTGAAGTGAATGGGAGGCTGTGAGCAGGGCAGGGTATAGGACAGGGGAGTCACCCTCCTTCGGTCACTGATCTAATCCAGGACTTCCCAAAGTGAAGTTCAGGCCCCAAGTAAAGATTGGGGCCCACAGCCCTGAGGCAGTTACGGCCATTATGGAAATCTGGCCTAGTTGTAACCGCTATACCCCTGCTGTAACAGGCTCCCGCTCTAACAGGGCCCCTCGTCTGCTCTTCCAGTTCTCACTGAAGGGTCATGACAATTTGCAAGCCTTAATATGGGCCCACTGGAATAAAGTTTGGGAAGCAGTATTTTTGAATGTTGACATTATTCAGTCACTAACCCACAGCCCACAGTCCACGTGATTGAGTGTTTCCACTGTTGCTTGTCCTCTATCCCTAGCATTTTGTCTCAGATCCAGATTCACTGTACTCACTTTCCTTCAGCCTGCCATTCTGTTGGCATTCCCTAAAGCCTCATTCACTGATGGTTGCACTTTCGATATGGCTGTAACAGGTACTACTGGCACCTTTGGTACTGTATGTTATCATTTGAGTAGTTCTAATCTCTGATTCCTGAGTCAGGATGCAGTGATCAACCTTAAGTCTGTCCAGGAACTGGCCAAAGACCTGGGCTTTCAATGGACCATTGTAGCCTCTGAGCTGGGCTTCAGCAGGACGGAGATCAGCCACTTCCATCGAGCCTCACTGGAGAAAAAGGTGCAAGCAAGGAAAATGCTAGAGAGCTGGTACGTCAAAAGTTTCATCACTACGTCAAGTCTGCTTTGAAGTTTTGTGTCTCTCATGTTATATCCGAATGCCTCTGAGTTAGCAGAGTAGTGACCATTTCAACATTCTGTCATTGTCACCATCTCCCCAGAGCTTTGGGCAACTGGCGCAGCCTGGTAACTAGATGCTGACTTATTGTAGTTATCATGAAGTCAAGACTTCACATCGCTTCAATGTAGTACTTCTGAAGTGTGATCATTGCTCTTTATTGTCTTGATTCACACTCACTTGACTGCTGACCATTTGGGATGATACTATGGCTTTAAGAGGTGTATTTGGTCCTTTTTTTTAAATGAAGAAAGGTGGAGAGAGAGGAGTCCTCAGCAGTCTGCTCCAAAGCCCATAAAGTAAAGAGCTTGTGAGACCTTGGGTTTTTTTTTCTAAATTCAGAACAATGTGTACTATATTGGAACAGTTACTGCTTAGTAGTTAAATAATCTGTTATTCTGTTAAGTTTTCCAGTAAAATTATTTCAATTTCTTCTTTGATAACAAGGTGTAGAGCTGATGAACGCAGCAGGCCAGGCAGCATCAGAGGAGCAGGAAGGCTGACGTTTTGGGTCTGGACCCTTCTTCAGAAATGGGAGAGGGGAAGGGGATTCTGAAATAAATAGAGGGGGAGGTGGTGATAGAAGGTGGATAGAGGAGCAGATAGGTGGAGAGAAGATGGACAGGTCAAGGAGGCGGGGATGAAGCCAGTACAGGTGAGTGTAGGTAGGGAGTTGGGATGGGGGTTGGTCAGTGAGGAGGGAGGGGCGGACAGGTGGGAGAAAAGACGGACAGGTCAAGGAGGCGGGGATGAGACTGGGCTGGTCTTGGGATGAGGTCGGGGGTGGGGAGATTTTGAAGCTTATGAAGTCCACATTGAGACCATTGGGCTGCAGGTTTCCCAAGCAGGATATGAGGTGCTGTTCCTCCAGCCTTCGGGTGGCATCGTTGTGGCACTGGAAGAGGCCTAGGATGGACATGTCGTCCAAGGAGTGGGAGTTGAAGTGGTTCGCGAGTGGGAGGGGTAGTCGTTTGTCACGAACCAAACGTAGGTGCTCCACAAAGCAGTCTGCAAGCCTTTGCTTGGTTTCCCCGATATAGAGGAGGCCACAAAGGGAAAAGCGGATACAATATACCACATTAGCAGATGTGCAGGTGAACATCTGTCTAATGTGGAAGGTTTTCTTGGGGCCTGAATGGGGTGAGGGGGGAGGTGTAGGGGCAGGTGTAGCACTTCCTGTAGTTGCAGGGAAAAGTGCTGGGTGTGGTGGGGCTGGACGGGAGTGTGGAGCGGACGAAGAAGTCACAGACAGAGCAGTCCCTCCAGAAGGGAGTTAAGGGTGGGAGGGAAAAATGTCCTTGATAGTTGGGTCAGATGGCAGGTGGCGGAAGTGGCAGAGGATGATGCGTTGGATCCGGAGGTTGGTGGTGTGGTAATTGAGGACGAGGGGGATTCTGTTTTGGTTGTTATTGCAGGGAGGGGGTGTGAGGGATGAGTTGCAGGAAATGCGAGAGATGTGGTCAAGGGCGTTCTCGACCACTGAGAGGGGGGAAGTTGCAGTCCTTGAAAGACAAGGACATCTGGGATGTCTGGGAGTGGAATGCCTCATCTTGGGAGCAGGTGCGGCGGAGGCGAAGGAATTGGGAATAGAGGATGGCATTCTTGCAGGAAGGTGGGTGAGAGGAGGTGTATTCTAGGTAGCTGTGGGAGTTGGTAGGCTTGAAATGGATATCAGTTTCTACGTGGTTGCCAGAGATGGAAACAGAAAGGGCCAGGAAGGAGAGGTATCAGAGGCCAGAGGTATCAGAGATGGTCCAGGTGAATTTAACATTGGGGTGGAATGTGTTAGTAAAGTGGATGAACTGTTCAAGCTTCTCATGGGAGCATGAGGCAGCGCCGATACAGCCATCGATATAGCGGAGGAAGAGGTGGGGTTTAGGGCCAGTGTAGGTATGGAAGAGGGATTGTTCCACATAACCTACAAAGAGGCAGGCATAGCTTGGGCCCATGCAGGTATCCATGGCCACCCCCTTTATCTACAGGTCACTTTTATATCTTTCCCATCTCACCTTAAGCCTATGCCTTCTAGTTTTGGACTCCTCCACCAGGGGAAAAGATCTTGTCTATTCACCCTATCCATGCCCCTCATGATTTTATGAACTTCTATAAGGTCACCCCTCAGCCTCCAATGCTCCAGGGAAAATAGCCCCAGCCTATTCAGCGTCTTCCTGTAGCTCAAACACTCCAACCCTGGCAACATCCTTGTAAATCTTTTCTGAACCCTTTCAAGTTTCACATCATCCTTCCTATGGCAGGGAGACCAGAATTGCATGCAGTAATCCAAAAATGGCCAAACCAATGTCCTGCACAGCCACAACATGACCTCCCCAACTCCTATACTCGGCGCCTTCATCATTAACCTGTCGAACTGTAACTCCACTTTCAAGGAACTCTGAATCTGCACTCCAAGGTCTCTTTGTTCAGCAACATTCCCAGGACCTTACTATTAAGTGTGTAAGTCCTGCCCTGATTTATGTTTCCAAAATGCGGCACCTCACATTTATCTAAATTAAACTCCATCCGCCACTCCTCAGCCCATTGGCCCATCTGATCAAGGATCCATTGTACTCTGAGTTAACCTTCTTCGCTGTCCACTACACTTCCAATTTGAGTGTCATCTGCAAACTTACTAACCATACCTATTATGTTCACATCCAAATCATTTATATAAATTACAAAAAACAGTGAACCCAGCACTGATACTTGTGGCTCACCGCTGGTCACAGGCCTCCAGTCTGAAAAGCAACCCCCCACCACCACCCTCTGTCTTTGAGCCAGTTCTGTATCCAAATGGCGAGAGTTCTCCCTGTATTCCGTATGATCTAACCTTGCTAACCAGTCTGCCATGAGGAACCTTGTGAAATGCCTTACTGAGCTGCATATAGATCACATCCACTGTTCTGCCTTCATCAGTCCTCTTCATTACTTGTTCAAAAAATTCAATCAATTAGTGAGACACAGTTTCCCACGCACAATGCCATGTTGACTATCCCTAATCAGTCCTTGCCTTTTGAAACGCATGTAACTCCTGTCCCTCTGGATTCCCTCCAGAAACACACCCACCACGATGTCGGGCTCACTGGTCTATAGATCCCTGGCTTTTCCTTACCAACTTTCTTAAATAGTGGCACAACATCAGCCAACCTCCAAACTTCTGGCACCTCATCTATGACTATCTATGATACAAATATCACAGCAAGAGGCCCAGCAATCACTTCCCTCGCTTCCCACAGAGTTCTAGGGTACACCTGATCAGGTTCCAGGGATTTATCTACCTTTATGCATTTTAAGACCTCCAGCACCTCCTCTGTAACATGGACATTTTTCAAGATGTCGCTATTTATTTCCCCACCTTCTTTATCCTCCATGTCCTTGTCACAGCAAAATACTCATTTAGTGTCACCCCATCTCCTGTGGTTCCACACATAGGTGGCCTTGTTGATTTTTAAGGGGCCTTATTCTCTCCCTAGTTACTCTTTTTTCCTTAATGTATTTGTAGAATCTCTTTGGATTGTACTTAACCCTATTTGCCAAAGCTATCTCATGTCCCCTTTTTGCCCTCGGATTTTCCTCTTAAGTATATTCTTACTGCCTTTATACTGTTCTAGGGATTCACTCGATCTCTGCTGTCTATACTTGACCAAAACATGAATTTCTCTAGTCATCCAGCATTTCATACATCTACCAGCTTTACGCTTTATCCTAACAGGAACATACTGTCTCTGGACAGATATCCTAAATTAATCTACTCCCTTTTGCAAGCATTTGGACCATACCCTTCTAAACCATTCATATTCATATACCCATCCAGATGCCTTTTAAATGTAATTATACCAGCCTCCACCACTTCCTCTTCATCCATACACTCACCATCCTCTGCATGAAAACGTTGCCCATTAGGTCCCTTTTAAATCTTACCTCTCTCACCTTAAACTTATGCCCTCTCAGTTTTGGACTTTCCCTACCCAGGGGAAAAGATCTTGATTATTCACCCTATCCATGCCGCTCATGATTTTATAAACCCCTATAAGGTCACCCCTCAGCCTCCAATATTCCAGGGAAAATAATCCCAGCCTATGCAGCCTCTCCCTATAACTCAAACACTCCAACCTTGGCAACATCTTTGTAAATCTTTTCTGAACCCTTTCAAGTTTCACATTTTTCCTATAGCAGGGTGACCAGAATTGAAAGCAGTATTCCAAAAGTGGCCTAACCAATGTCCTGTACAGCCACAATATGACCTCCCAGCTCTTCTGCCCAATGCACTGACCAATGAAGGAAAGCATACTGAATGCCTTCTTCAATACCCTGTATACCTGTAACTCTACTTTCAAGTAACTATGGACCTGCATTTGAAAGTCTCTTTGTTTGGTGGAGTAGAGTGGAGAGAACAGAAGATGGTATTATTGCTAGCATATTAATCCAGAAACTCAGTTAATGTTCTGGGAACCCCGGTTCAAATCCCGCCATGGCAGATGGTGGAATTTGAATTCAATAAAAAAAATTGAAATTAAGAGTCTAATGATGATCATAAATCCATTGTAAATTGTTGGAAAAACCCATCTGATTCACTAATGTCCTTTAGGGAAGGAAACTACCATCCTTACCTGGTCTGGGCAACATGTGACTCTAGACCCACAGCAATGTGGTTGACTCTTAATCGCCGTCTGGCGGATGGGCAATAAATGCTAGCCTAGCCAGAGCCACTCACATTCCATGAGTGAATTTTTAAAAAAATTTAAGACAGAGATTGATAGATTTCTAGATGCTAATGACATCAATGATTAAGGGGATAGAATGGGAAAATGGCATTAAAGTATATGATAAGCCATGATCTAGAACAGTGGTGAAGGCTTGAGTGGCTGAATGGCCTAATTTTGCTCCAATATTTCTCTGGTTCATCCAAGTTGTTCACCTAACTTCTGTGCCCAGTTCTCAGGACTGAAGATCACAATCTGCAGAGATCGCTGAGCCCTATTGGTCAAAGTGCAGAAGAAACAGGAATGTGAGATGCCAAATAGCAAAAATTAAATATAATTTCAGTCACTCTTGTTGGTCTATGGCAGTTTAAAATAATGCAAAAATGCAACCTGTTCTTAAGAAACAGATTCTAGTTTGATTAAATTTTTTTCCTTTTGTTCAGGTATGAGAAATCCCGGAATAAGGTGAACAAAACAAAGATGCTGCAGGATGCTCTGGAGAGGGCTGGGAGGAAGGATTTGGCAGATAAGCTACAGTGTCTGCACTGGGGGCACCAGAAACTCAGTCGGCGTGTGGAGCTACCCTCAGCTTTTCCCTTTCTCATCACCATACACAAGACCATTAATAACCGGGAAGGGTTGCAGAAAATCAATCAACTTGGCAATAAATAATAAGGAAAGCGATTGTGTCTTTGTTGTGTCTTTGTGCCCAGTGACATTAATTGACTTAAAATGCTGCACCTATTGCATAAATCTGTACTGGTGTGAGTTTTAGTAAAACCAGAAAACATTTATTTTGTTGCTGCCATTTTTTTTTCGACTATTTCTTCATTCTGTCATGGGTTGTGGACAAGGCCGGCACTTGTTGTTCATGCTTGAACTGAGGAGTTTGCTGGGCCATTTCAGACGGCAATTAAGACCTACATTTCATGGTCATCATTAAACTCTGAATGCCATTTAGAGTCATAGAGATAGACAGCACGGAAACAGACTCTTCGGTCCAACTCATCCATGCTGACCTGATATCCTATATGAATTTAGTTCCATTTGCCTGCATTTGGCCCATATCCCTCTAAACCCTTCCTATTCATATACCCATCCAGTTGCCTTTTCAATATTGTAATCATACCAGCCTCCATCACTTCCTCTGACAGCTCATTCCAAACATGCACCACCCTTTGTGTGAAAATGTTCTCCCTTAAATCCCTTTTATATCTTTCTCCCCTTCACCTTAAACCTATGCCTCCTAGTTTAGGACTCCCCGGCCCCAGGCAAAAGACCTTGCCTATTTACCCTATCCATGACCCTCATGATTTTATAAACCTGTATAAGGTCACTCCTCAACCTCTGATGCTCCTGGGAAAATAGCCCCAGCCTATTCAACCTCCCTATAGCTCAAACCCTCCAAGCCTGGAACATCCTCATAAATCTTTTCTGAACCCTTCCTAGTTTCACAACATCCTATAGGAGGCAGACCAGAACTGCACACAATACTCCAAATGTGGCCAAACCAATGTCCTGTACAGCCACAACGTGACCTCCCAACTCCTACACTCAATTCACTGACCAACTGAGAAGGAACTTCCTCACTCAGAGGGTTGTTAATCTATGGAATTCCTTGCCAAGTGAAGTAGTTGACGCTACTTCAGTAAATGTTTTTAAAGCTAGGGTAGATTTTTTTTGAACAATAAAGGAATTAAGGGATACGGTGAGAGCGTGGGTAAGTGGATCTGAGTTCACAAAAGGATCAGCCATGATCTTGTTGAATGGCGGAGCAGGCTCGAAGGGCCGGACGGCCTACTCCTGCTCCTAGTTCCTATGAGCTCTGGACTTCTTTTCACTTGCTTATCTTTTGACTCTGTTAAGTCGTTTAATTCTGGTTTTTGTAACCAAATGGGCACCAGTGAATGGCAACTTTGTGCACTTTTCTCTGTACTTATGTATTCCTACACTTAGTACATATAACAAGTAAATAAATAAAATCTAGTGACAGTAATGGTTACCATGACAACTCAGTCAGGCACTCGGTTCACGGGGCAATCTGTGATGGGCATTAAATGCTTCCCTTGCAAGTCTCACCTGTATGACAGAATAAAGCATGAAGGGACAAATTCAAAATGTCATTCTCAGGACAGCAATGGATAGACATTAACTGCAGCCTTGTCTGCCTTCCAGGGACAAAGATCAAATGCTTAAATATGCTATTTAAATGATTTAATCTTGCGGATGGGCAGAACATCTAAGTCCCTAACCATACAAGAAACAAGTTTAAGTTCCAAATACATCAGCCGAGGAGCTAGCACTAACCCTGAAGAGGGGAGGGAGCTTCTAGGAAGTGGATTGGTGGGGAGTTGGAGAGCAGTGATGACATGTATTATTTGAAATGGAGATTGCCATTACTGGGTGAATAGATCTGATGTATTTGCTCCTGGAGCCCACACAAAAGTCTCTCAGCCATGAACTTGATCAGATTGGTTGGAAGTGAAAAATATTCTCCTGAAGTGAACACTTCTCCATCTTCCAATGATGAACTCTCAGGAATCTTCACATTCTCCTTGATAACTGATAGATAGAAAGAACTCAACGCCAATTACAAACAGTGTCAATTTATTGGCCTTTTTCTTTACATAAAAGATGAGTACGTAATAACAACTATTTCAAAAGCTTCAAAAATAGATCTTTCTAAAACAAAACTGTTGACTTAAGTGATGCCAGAAGCATTTGTTTTATGAACATGAGATGTTCAGCCGGCTGACGGGACACAAGAATCTGCTCACCAATTCTGAGCTCGATCATTATTTACAGATTCTGTTAGTGCACATCTCGTTCAGCGCCAGGAAACATTAACAGCATTTAACAGAAAAAAAAAGTAATGACCAAGCAATGCAGAGAGTTTCCAACCCTAGGGCTTTGGGTTGACTAGATGAATCCATTTCTTTTTTTCAGCTCAGTTGGTTTGTGTACAGATATTTTGCATAGTAAACCGAGTATTCCCACATTTCCATTTCAACACAGCTCTGTTCAACAGTGCACAATGTAAGTTTTGTAGGACACATTTACAGAGAAAGCCTGTTCGCCCTGACCATAGTGGGCAAAGGAATAGAGGCTGTTCATTAATATGCCTGGAGACAGTGCAATCAGGATATTGATCCCACTGCAGTAAAGTGGATGAAGTGGGAATGCTGTACTTCAGACTATGAAAAGGTAGGTACAATGTAAATGTGTCCTTGCAGAAAAGGGAGAACCTCCAGGGAGATAGATTTTCAGCTTAAACATAATTAAGAATAGACTTTCTTAAGCATTTACTTTCTGGAAAGTTTCCCCTCATTTACCTGCAGAAAATAAGCTCATGTGGTAAGCAAGCCTGAAATGTAACTGCTTGCTGCATGTCAACCTCAAACAGGCATTTTCCCCAATGACAGTTCTCTCACATATAAAACAACTGTATGGAGTTGCATCTCCACCAGCTTCGCTGGAGAAAGAGGGAATTGTTTCAAATGCTTAGATTCCTGCAGGGGCAATCCTTTGACACGTGGCCGAGAGCTGTAGCACCAGCACTGTCTCTCAGCAATTCAAAATTCAGTCCTTCCAAAAAAAAAATCATCTTACTTAAAAAGCAATGCCCTAGATTGTACGATGCTTAACTCTCTTTGCAGGCATTTCTAGGTGCTCAGATGCTTAAAGGAACATGCTGTGCTGTGTTCATACACAGTTACATAAAATGTATTAGGGTACCCAATGGTGGTGACATTATTTTTACAAAATTGATAAAGACTCCAATTTTCACCCCCACTAAAGCAAATACAAAAGAAATCACTAGCCACTTTTTCATAATGGTAATACCAATGTGTTGCTATGGCAGAAATCAACTTTTGAAACTGGATGAGATTTCAATTTTCTACTTATTTCTCAACAAAATCAAATAATTAACTTTTCCTTAGACTTGACACTACACGCAAAGGCCATGGATAAATGACCCCATATTTCTGATAACACTCAACACTTACTATAATACCCCTCAAGAAAGCATGACAAAAGTGAGTCTATCCAACAGGATCCTTGATACTATTCTGGTGAGTGAATATCATCTAGCAACGCACGAGACGAAAAGGAAATGTCCACATTTCTTGCTAAAAACTCTCCAAAGTTGTATTGACTCATGATTCAGAATGTGCAAAATTATTCCAAATGCAGCTACGAATAGAACATGTGTTAATCAGTTAGCTTCATACATTAAGCTGATTCTTTTCCCAACTTCCAATAGGGCTACTGTATTTCACGTGCTTTCAGTCCAAGTGCCAGATTGGAATGACTACCGCTGACAGGTTCTAACATTATTTTTATTACCCACTTTCTCTCTATCCATCCATTTATCCCTCCATTCAGGCACCATCTATCTGTTTAACCATTCAGCCATCGAATTATAGATCCATTGACCATCGATTGTTTATCCTTGCATCTATGCAATTATCTATCTTGACATTCATCCACCAATTTTCCATCTGTTGTCTATCAGTCTTCTAATTATAAATCTATCTGTTCATCAACTTTTCTGCCTCTTTGTCTGTGCAATCACCCACTCAACTATCTCTGTCCGTGCACCATTCATTGGACAATTTGCCATCTATCTGTGTATCCATCAACCTATCCATTCATTGTCTATCCATCTGTTCATTATTTATCCATCCATTCTCCATCTCTCGGTCCATCCAGCTGACTATATCTTCACCCAGTCATCTGTTCCTTCATCAACTATCTTTGCCCCCATCATCTATTTGTCCATTCACTATCTATCTTTCTGTTCATCATCTATCTGCCCCTTCATCACCTGCCTATGCATTCAGTATCAATCTATCCATCCAATCAGCCACCATTTGTTTATCCATCATTCTATCTGTCTATCCATCATTCTGTCCCATTGTAATATCCATTCCATTATCCATCCCGTCATACTTCTTTTCATGAAACCACCTATCCATTTATCCAAGCATATACTCATGAATCTTCCCACCAAGCCATCCATACACCACGTAACTGTCTAACCACGCACTCAACCAGCCAAGCACCAGGCCATCCACGCAACCATTCATCTACTTGTCCAACCATATATCTTCTATTTGCTGTTGCTCCATCATTATACTTCCCTCCATGTCTCCACTGAACAAAGTGTCCATCCATCTAACAATCTCCCTTTCCAGCCATCCCTCCATTTATCCTTCCTTCCAGCAAAAATCTGTTGTGCTTCCATGTATTAAACTACCTGCACATCTGCTCAGGCATCCTTCCAACTATCTGTCCATTCATTCCCATCTACCTGTCCATTCATTCCCATTTATCTGTCCGTTTATTTTCCCACCTAACTGTCCATTCATTCCCACCTATCTGTCCATTCACTCCCATCTATCTGTTCGTTTGTTTTCCCAAATATCTGTCCATTCGTTCCCGCTTATCTGTCCATTCATTCCCAACTATCTGTCCATTCATTCCCAACTATCTGTCCATTCATTCCCAACTATCTGTCCATTCATTCCCACTTATCTGTCCGTTTATTTTCCCACCTAACTGTCCATTCATTCCCACCTATCTGTCCATTCATTCCCACTTATTTGTCCATAAGTTCTATCAGTCTATTCACCCATGTCTATGTAAAGAATAAGACTGAAAACTGACATGTTTCTGGCTATAACATGAGAAAGGACAGGGAAACGAAGAGGAGTGGGTAATTACTGTACAAGTGAGAGGTGACATAACAGCAAAAAAAGAGGCTTAACTAACAGATGGTTAGAAAAACAATCCATTTGGATTAAAATAAATACAAATATTGGATCAGACACATTAACAATCCCACTGCTCACCACCTAACACCAGACTAAAAGGTTCACGAAGAAATATACATACAAATATGCGGAATGACTGAAAAGAGCTTAAAATAATAATCATCAGAGATTTTAACTACCTTCAAACAAAAACTGGGAATAGGTAACAAAAGAGGGACAGGGATAGAGTTATTAGAGTGTGTACAGGACTCCTTTCTTAATCTTTATGTAGAGGTCCCAAAAAGGGAGGCAACTCTGCTGGATGTAATAACGGGAAATTAATTACAATAGATTAAAGAAGCAAGTTGAAGCAAGTAGAAGGTTTGAGATAATGTTTGAGAAAGACACAACTAAGAAAAGGAGCAAAGAAATAGATTGCAGCAAAGCTGATTTTAAGGGGATAATGATGGAAGAGGAAAAATAAACAAAAGATTTACTGACAAAGAAAGAACTAGATGGCAGTGGGGACAATATGGAAACATGCCACGAAAATAAGGTCATGTTTGAAAATAAAATAAAACAAGAATAATAATAAATATCACAATATTAAAATGTATTGACAGCGAAGATGAGAAAAAGGAACATAAAGGTTAGCAAAAAGATACTAAAAATTCAGAAAAGAAGAATCACAAAACTAAGAAGAAAGACTGAAGTATTCCAGATACATAAATAAGAAAAAAATGATTAGGATATCAGGGTAAAATCAATAAGTGATACACATAATAAACTCACAGGTCCTGATTGTGAACCAATGTCACAATGCGGTTGTCCAGGACATTGATGAGGCTACTTTTGGAGGACTGTGTACAGTTCTGGTCGCCCTGCTATGGGAGAGATATTATTAAATTGGAGAGGGTTCAGAAAAGATTTACCAAGTATGTTGCCAGGACTGGAGGATTTGAATTATAAGAAGAAGCTGGATAGGCTGGAACTTTTTTCCACTGGAGAGTAGGACGTTGAGGGAAGACCTTATAGAGGTTTATAAAATAATGAGGGGCATAGATAAGGTAAATGGTAGGTATCTTTTCCGTAGGGTGGGGCATTTCAAGACCAGGGGGCATATTTTTAAGGTGAGAGGAGGAAGATTTAAAAGGGATCTGAGAGCCAACTTTTTCACACAGAGGGCGGTGCATGTACGGAACAAGCTACCGGAGGAAGTGGTAGATGCAGGTACAGTTACAACATTTAAAAATTTGGACAGGTACATGAATTGGAAAGGTTTAAAGGGATATGGCCAAACACAGACAAGTGGGGCCAGCTTAGTTCAAGAAACTTGGTCAGCATGGACCAAAGGGTCTGGTTCTGTGCTGTATGATTTGAGAAAACAGAAA
The DNA here is from genome assembly GCA_024137785.1 of Ginglymostoma cirratum. Lineage (NCBI taxonomy): Eukaryota > Metazoa > Chordata > Chondrichthyes > Orectolobiformes > Ginglymostomatidae > Ginglymostoma > Ginglymostoma cirratum. The sequence continues at coordinate 1,307,070 of JAHRHZ010000128.1, forward strand.
TATTAAATAGTAACCCTGTATTTACCAGGGAGACCAACTCGTCAGACATGGCATAAGTAGGGGAGAGTAAGAAAATGTAAAACAATATTTAAGACAGAAAGGGGCACAGGTAATTGATATACTAGGCAAACTTAGTGAAAGCATCAAACCCCTGGGCTGCACTGCGTGTCTCTGTACATATTAAACCAAATAAAGGAAAGGATACCAGAGAGACTATTCTCTCACTCTCCCTTCAGGCCTTTGTGTTAAGAGGGTATTTGTGTCCATGACCTCTCTATGTGATCCATGGTTATATGGACAAGAGCTCCAGTGTTTTGCCATTGCGTGCTGCAGTATAACTGATTGGGAATGAATTTACACATTGATAATCAACTAAACTCTAACTGAACCTTCCATGGTTCTGAGAAAGATTTGAACCTACAGGTAGGGACACTACCCCCTGTGCCACCAGACTTCTCTTCTCATAGGCACTCTTACACGTACCTAAAAGTTAATTACAAAGGAACATTAACAAAGGACCAGTGGGCAGCAAATACAATTTAAAAAGGTAGATAGAATAAGTCAGGGATTGTGAGCGAGGCCAACATTTATTGACCACCTCTAACTACTCTGGAGAAAGTTGTAGTGAGCTGCTTCTTGAACAACTGCTGTTGTTGGCATGTAGGGACATCCACAGGTTGTTAGGGAATTCCTTGATTTTGATTCAGCGACACTGAAGGAACGTCAAAATATTTCCAAGTCAGGACGGTGAATGGCTTGGAGGGGAACTTACAAGTGCCGATGTTCCTATGTATCTTCTGCCTTTGTCCTTCCAGATTGTAGTTGTCATTGGCTTAGAAGGTGTTGTCTGGAGAAGTTTGGTGAGTTACCACAATGCTTTTTGTAGATGGTGCATACTGCTGCTATTGAGTATTGGTGGTGGACAGAGTGAATGCTGAAGGTGGTGTTTGGGGTGTTACTTTGTCCTGGTTGGTGTTAACTTTATTGAGTGCTGTTGGAGCCGCACTCATCCAGGCAATTGAAGAGTCTTCCATCACGCTCCTGACTTGTGCCTCTGGACAGGCTTTGGGGAGTCAGGAGGTGAGTTCCTCACCACAGTATTCCTAGCCTCTGACCTGATCTTGTAGCCACTGTGTTTATATAGCTCAAACACTTCAGATGCTTACTCTTCACAGGTGTTGCCAGACGTGCTGTGTTTCTCCAGCATTCACTGTGTTTGTTTCAGATTTCCTGCATCAGCAATATTTTGCTTTTATCTGAGTTTTATTCAAGTTTTTTTATATAGCTAGTTCAGATTCTGGCCAGTGGTAACCCATTAGGATGTTGATAGAAGGGGCAGATTCAGCTTTAGACTAATTATCTTGATGCCATTGATAACAAAGATAACAGAATCTTCATTCAAGTATATAAAAGCAGGTAAAAGCTGAAAATAGAGGAATGTTTGAAAGGGAAAATGATGTTTGACTAGCTTTAATGTGTACACTGAAGCAGTAACAGAAAGGGTAGGTAAGGATGATGCGGTGGATGCAATATGTTTGGATTTCCAAACCATCTTTGATGAAGTTCCACAAGATTTCTGGTACAAATAGAGTCGGTGAACAGACACTCACCCAGATTAGCAAAAAGTGGAAGTTGCTGGGACTATTTGGATTTTAGGAATGCTGCCTGTAATCATAGGCAAAAAAATGTTATCTCCTTAAAAAGAAATTAGATTTCATCACTGAAGGAGAAATGATCTCATCAAAAGCTGTTCACTTGCAGCATTTCCTTATGTCCTAACATGCCTCATTGGTCATTGTGAAGCCTTTACCGTCTACGTGGTATCCAAACAGAAATCAAATTCTCATGAAAACAAAAGACAATTGTGGAACATTTTTGTACTTTTACAAAAAGCATTAAGGGTCCTCACATCAACTCGTTTCTCTGCATAAATATATGAACAAGCAGGAAGCAAATCTAATAAATTACCCAGTGTTTACTACATGCAACTTGAAGTAGCTGCTCTTGGACAGCCTACCCTGCAGTACTGGCTCAAGTTTACAAATAGTCATTTTCAGTAGTGTTTCGTGCCTTCACTGTGTTCGTGGGATAGCAGCTGCATCATCTGCCTGAGAAAGAAAGAAAAAACATTAAGGCAGTGTCAACATGTTTTGAAGCCATTTAAGTACTTTAGTGAGGTGCAATCCCTGTTTGCTACATCAGTAACAGCAATCAATCTGTGCAAGACAAATGAGACAAATCTCCAGATAATCTGTTTGGGTTAAGAAATAAATAATATGTAGGACACAAATGAGAACACTCCTGTTGTTCTTTTAGAATCCCTACTGTATGGAAACAGGCCCTTCAGCCCAACAAATCCACACCAACCCTCAGAGTATCCCACCCAGACCCATCCCCAGACACTATGGGCAATTTAGCACGGCCAATCCACCTAGCCTGCACATCGTTGGATTGCAGGAGAAAACTGGAGCATCCAGAGGAAACCCACGCAGACACGGGGAGAATGTGCAAACTCCACACAGATGGTCGCCCAAATATGGAATCGAACCCAGGGCCCTGGCGCTGTGAGGCAGCAGCACTAACCACTGAGCCATCATGCCGCCTTGTGAAGGCTTCTATATCCACCTGAGAATGGCCTTTGTTTAACATCTCCTCTGAAAGATGGCACCACTGACAGTGCAGCACAGTGCTGTAATGTCAGCCTCGATTATGTGGCCAAGACTCTGGAGAGGTAGTCAACAGGATTCATGCCAAAGTTAATCCAAGCCTGTCATGGTACAGGAAAGCTTTTCCCAGTCACTTGCTTTGTATGGGTGAGAACTCTCTTGGCCCCCAGCAATTCTGTTGCTCAGAGTGGCCCAGGGATGGCTGAAAAAAATAATCGTGAGATGTATAAGAAGTCTAGAAATATGTGACAAAGAAGAGATACCTCAGGAATCCCAATTGTTTCCCAAACTACAGAAACATTTTCCATTAGCTTCACAGAAAATAATTAATATTTTGTCATGAACCTTATAAAATTGTTAGATTTATGCCGTTAATGTGTACTAATTTCAATCACAATTATTTAGGGCTAGCAATTCATGTTATAAGGACCCTGAAAGGCAAAATTTATGGCCCTGACACGCCACTCAAAATTGGAGGCCCTCTGTAGATGGTAAATTATTCTTAAATATGCATTTAAATTGTTTTTCTTTTTCTCAGAATTTTTTTTTTTCCTGTTTTACCTAATCTGGTCTTTCTTTCCAACCATTTCTCGTTCTGTGTCCATTTGCCTCTAATTCACCATCTTTATATCAAAGTTTTTCTCTCTACCTTCATGCATAAGGAGATAAACCACTGGGATTGACATTCATTCACACAGATCCCAGATTAGTGGTTATCCTCACTCAGCCATTTTCAAAACTTAGAAACTTGCGACACAAAGTACAGTCTGAAGAATGAAGTCCAGAATCTAATTCAGAGCACCCGACTCCAGCAATTTCTGGACCAGAATATTATCTACTTAAACCTTGATCCAATTGCTTTTTGTGACCCATGGGCTTTCAGCGATTGCTAATTAATGTAGCTTTAACTACTTCCCTTGGGATTATATTACACATCCTTGAGAAAAATAAATCCAGTTGGGAGCAGGCCCCTTGTTCACAGTTAAAGTGTGTCGCTGGATCTTTGTACCTGATTTAATAGTATTTTAATTACTGTATTTTTGTTCACTATTTTATACATCAGGTAATTTTTTTATACGTTCAGTGTCATTCCAATTTTTCTTGTGATTTGACATTCTAATGTCAATCTACAATCCAAAAATCTCCAGAAATGACCTGCTTCCAAACATTCTGGATTGGAGAGGTTACAGCAGATTCAATTGATTGCTTGCTGAGCTGACTTTTTTTTTAAGTTTCCCACTCTTAAAGACTGATTCCCTGATTCACAGAGGAGGGTGGTAGTGTGGATGTTCATGGCTGGGCCACAGATCCCATTTATTTTAACTGTTGGGAACTGGATATTGTTAGTTGTGCAGATCTCTCTTTAAGTATCACACCTCTCCAACACATCTTGAAAGGGCAGTGGAAGCAGATTCAATATTAACCTTCAAAAGTCAGCTTGAAGGGGCAACATTTGTACATTTCAGGGAGGCACGGTGGTTCAGTGGTCAGCACTGCTGCCAAGGACCCAGGTTTGATTCCACCCTAGGGGCAAATGTCTGCGTGGAATTTGCATGTTCTTTCTGGGTGGGTTTCCTCCCACAGTCTAAAGATATGGATTGGCCATGCTGAATTGCCTATAGTGTCCAGGGATGTGCAAGTTAGGTGGAATAGGCATGGGAAATGAAGAGTTACAGGGATAGGATAGCAAGGTGGGTCTGGGTGGGATGCTCTTTAGAGGAATCGGTGTGAACTGGATGGACCAAATGGCCTGCTTCCACACTGTAGGGATTCTATGATCCTCTAAAGGAAAAGATCAAGGGTTGAGGGTCACTAATTGGATTGTTTTTTTCAAAAAGATGACACAGATATGAGAAGTCAAATGCTGCGTGATTCTATAATTTGGTAATCGGCTCTTTGGGATCACCACCTTTTCCTGTGCTCCCTTGTCTCCCCTTGCTGCCGAAAGATGTTTACATCCCCAAGAATGTTCTATGTACACAGGTAGCCTATCCAATAGACCAGCAAGGCACTCAAACCTCAAATTCATGGATGCTGCCAAAAGAAATCCCTCAAAATCAATCACAAGTCGTAAACACAAGCTGGCGATCAATGCCAGTGGAGCAGTGGGCAAGAAATGGGCACAGTGAAAACAAACGGTTTCAGAAACTCCGACATGGACACCAGCCCTGCAGGCAAGTCATCAACGGAGATCACCCTGTGCAAGTAGCAAAGGATGACTTCATGTGCGCCACCTGTGACAGACTTTGCTGTCATGCAATGTATTCATCCATCAGAAGACATGGATTGGTTGGACTGAGGGGTCTGTTTCTGCGCTGTATGTATGACTCCCAGTGTATCAGATGATTGCATCTGATCTCACTAAAGCTCTGAGGCTGCATTCCCATCATCTCTCACAGATGGAATGATGTGAATCAGTCACTCCAACAGAAATTATTATATGGAATTTGAGCTGTCACTCCAACTCAGTTTGATTTCTGTCACCAATTTCCCTGAATGTAAGATGTCCAGGAGAGACAGGAAAAGACAAAATAGGGGAGTGATGGTATTGATTAATGACAGCATTGCAGTGCCTGAAAAAAAGGATGGCCCAGAGGGGTCAAGAACAGAACTGATTTGAGTTAATCCAAGAAACAAAAAAAAAGTACAATTTTCCATGTAGAGTAGAGGCCATAACTAGTGAGAAGGATATGATGTAGGGGAACAAATTTGCAAGCAGGTGGAAAAATTACAGAATAGTGATAACGGGGAACTTCAATTATCCATATATAGACTGGGATCGTTGCAGTGTAAGATTTCTGGTGTTCCTGAACAATAAATTTCGACCAGCGAGGATACAAAATAAAAAAAATTAGTATGATTTTTAAAGTCCTGATTACATCTGAACCTTGAGAGGACATCATAAAGTTTTGAGTGGTTCACCCTGAGGGAATTACTTCAATTTCCATACAACCAGGAATGAGATAGTTAGGATATAAAATTGTAAATCATTCAAACAAGAGTCACATTTCTGAATGGACTTAAGGAAGGGTATTTGTAGACGCCACCAGTCGTAGCATTTTCAGAAACACACAATTACATATTTACTGTAATTTACAGACTTACTGAATGAACAATAGTTGTGTGGAGAAACTGGACTTACCTTTTTACATGGACGGTTCTTAGAGGGACAAAAGTCACCCTGTACATTCCAAGCAGCATTGTGTAGTACATCATTCACATTTACTCTCTAGTAAAAAGTTTCAGCAGGTTGCTAAGGAGGCCAGTGTGTAACATTGATCAGTAATCACCAGCTGTGCTTTGTTCATGATTGGTGTCAAATACAATTTGCATCGATCCATGAGAGGATTCCTCATCAATGAAATGTCAGTTCAACTAAAAAGAGAAGTATCGATGTGAGGGTTGTGCAAAATTGAGAACCTAGACTGAATACTGTCTCATTATTTCTCCTCAATCTGTTTACTGGCTCAAATCCAGGACAACACTTCTTGCTCCTTGAGGTGTGCTCGCAGCGATGTGCAGGAGAATGAGGTAAGATACATTTAGCGAACAATCAAACTTGCTTGAGAATAGGTTGGAAGTTAAAGTGCCTGCCTCCTTGAAGTGATGTCTCATAAGGGGGAATCACCTCGCATGCACCTGGTAAATTATCAGACTGGGTCTCTGTCCAATCGCTCTTCTTGGAGCCCTGAGTGCCTAGAGCAAAGCAGCAAAGTGTCCCGTTCATTTTACAGTCCATCCAGTCTCTTCAGCTGAAGAGAGGAACCTAAAGCAGGTTTCAGGTCTGACCATAGCCTGAGACTAGATCACTGGGTAGCTCAGCTCAAACTTGGGAAGAAGAGGGAAAGGGAGGAGTAGACACGGTGTTTGGCAATAAAAGATCCATTGATGAGCCTTGTGTTAGCCCCTGTTTTGTTTTGTTTTGAATGGGCATTTCATACTTCACCTTAAATTTGAACAGGGTAAATAATTAACAGGAGGGGCAGTGCCCAGGGGACACAGATTTAAGACAATGGGCACATGAAGCAAAGGGGGAGGTGAGGAGAAATTGTTTAACTCAGCGAGTTACAGTGATGAGGAAAGCACTGCCTGGTAAGGTGGCAGAAGCAGGTTTAACAACAAACAGTGGTTGGAAAAAGGTTGGAACAGTAACCATTTGAAGGTGCTTTAGGGAAAGGCCAGGGAAGTGGGACTATTTGTGCAGCTCTTTAGGAAAAGGCCAAGAATTAGCACTAAATTGGGTAGCTCTTTAGGGAAAGGCCAGAAAGTGGGACTAGCTGGATAGCTCTTTCAAAGAGCTGGTTTAGGTCGTGACGGGCCAAGTGGACACCTTTCGTTCTGTATCATTCAATAATCCAATGATCTTCCTATGCAAGGTTCAGATGGATATTTAACTTTACCTGAAAAACAAAAAGCAGAGATATTTCATGATTCTGTTTTTTCTTCTGGCTTCTACCAATCTGTGAACTGTTACAGTATCTGATGGTAGAAGGTTGAAGTTTCCAAGGCTAATCTTAAAATGCAACATTTTCTGTGATAAAAATGATGAGTAAGAAGTCCCTAGAGACTGAAATCGTTCTTGGGATGGAGGCTGATGGCCAGCCTTATCGGGGGAACTGACAGTCTGCAAAACACTTTTAATTTCAGATAAGAAATTATATGATAATCAGATTGTCAAATAATCATAGATAAGAGTGGGGAGGCAATATCCTAGTGGTGTTATCGCTGGACTCTTAATCAAGAGACCTAGGTAACGTCCTGGGGACATGGGTTCAAATCCCGCCACGGCAGATGGTGGAATTTGAATTCAATAAAATATCTGGAATTAAGAGTCCAATGACAACCTTGAATTCATTGTCAATTGTTGGAAAATTGCATCTGGTTCACTAGTGTCCTTTAGGGAAGGAAACTGCCATCCTTACCTGGTCTGGCCCACATGTGACTCAATACTCACAGCAATGTCGTTGACTCTTAACTGCCCTCTGAGGAATCAGGGATGGGCAATAAATGCTGCCTAGCCAGTGATGCTCTCATCCCAAGAATGAATTAAAAAATAATATTCTGCTACTTATGAAAATATCCCGGGAGAGTTCACAAAACCCATTGAGTTTCTTCCCTTCAACTCGCAGTTCCCAAGTGGAAAAACAATATTCAAACTCGCCTACCTAGAGGATTCTGATGGTGCAGGTAACATCCAGTTTATCAGGGCCAACAACGCCTTTAGACCATCCAGCTCTCATATGGAAATCCCAGTTCAGCAGAGTGCAAATGGGCAGATGAATCATTCGAATGCATGCAGCTCCCTTGCTCTGTCGCCACACTGTCCTTGAACATTGAGCAGCACATTCCTGTTATAGCCTCGGTACCCCGGGTGGCTCCAAATAGGCTGAACAAACTCTGAAGGGGGTTCCCCAGGGTTGACATGTAGAGAAGATGTTTCGATTTATGGGGCAGTCCAGAAATACAGGCCGTAAAACATAAGGGAGTCACGAATAAATCGAAGAGGTGATTCCTTACTCAGAGAGTGGTGAGAATGAAGAACTCGCTCCCGCAGTGAGTGGTTGTGGTAAACTAAGAAAGCCAGATGTGTGTGCATGTGAGACAAAGGAATAGATGGGTGTGTTGATAAGGTGAGATGGAGGTAAGGTGGGAGGAGGTCCATGTGGACCATGAACCCCAAAATAGACCTGTTGCCTCTCTCTCTGTGCCTCCAGGAGGTATCAAGTTTACTTCCCACTGACATTTTCCCCCCTTTCTCCTTGGCATATCTGCCACATCTCCCTCCAACCCTTCCCCAACCCCATCAACGAAGTTCCATTCCATTAGCCCATTTCCCCCATCCCACCTATACATTCACATGATCCCCTCTTTTCTCTGTCTCTCTCTCTCTCTCTCTTCCTCTGTCTCTGTCTCTCTCCGCGTCGCCTGGCGGCATTGCGCCAATCAGACTGAGGTGATGTGGTCGACCACCCGGGTGCCATCCAAGTCCACCATCTCCATGCACTCAACCTCGCTGTGGTTTTCTGGGCTCTTCCTCTCCACCTGCTTCTTGGAAGGCGGAACAAAGGTCAGGACCACGGGCAGAATGGCAAAGCAGTGGAGAAAGGTGAAAAGGGCTATAAGAAACAGACACCTGAATAGTGTACAGATCAGGTTCGAAGGCACCGAACTGAGGGGGATTATACCAAACATGTAGCAAAAATTGCTCTGCAAAATGGCCACTCCATGCAGTTCTAAAGCATTTTTAACCCACTTCGTCCTTGTCAGGTCTTTGCCCAGGACAAACGTCGACAGGAACGGTGCACAGTTGTCAATGGTGTAGTTTATCCCGTAAATTAAGCAGAGGACGGAGATACAGTCCAGTTCCACATCCCACAGGCTCATAAAGCCAGCGACTCCAAACTCCACTGAGGCCACAGTCAGACTGAGCCAAACGTTCAGCAAGGGGTTCACCACCAAGAAACCGGAGAAAAAGAGAACAAATAGGGCACTGATGCACGAGTTCTGCAGGGGCGCTCCCACCGACGAAGCATACCGGTCCATATAAATAAACGATGGGTTAAAAATCATGAACTTCACTTTGTAGGTCAGGGACAGTTTCCTCAGTGTCTCCAGCAGATCATAAATCTCTTCCCTGGTGTTTTCCGCTGTCTTGGCCACGAGATACATGCGTGAGGCCACCACCTCCAGCTCATTGTTCACCTTCCTCACCAGTATGATATCATCGGAGAACTGGGAATACTGCGGCGTCTTTAGGAAGGAATTCCGCAGGGTCTCTAGGAAGTAGCTACGAGACACAGGAGAGGTAACATTTAATCTTTTAAGGTAATTTAAGTACGTTTCAAACCAAGAAATTCTGACAAAGCCCCCGGTGATTTCTAACAAATCCTCCTGGACGCTGGCATTCCAGTACTCGATGGGTTCATAAATATAAAAGCCGATGACGGGGCTGTAGCTACTGAAATATCTCTGCTGGACGGTACTATATGAGACAGTTCGAGACTCAGTGGCTACCACGTTGCTGAGGTCCAACCCTTCACTGATCTGCAGGTAGCCCATTAAGGCAAAGGAGATATAAACCAGATAAAACAAAACCACAAAAGGCTTGACGTAAGTGTTTGTAATCCAATTGCAATAGTACTGCTTCAGAAACCAAAGCAGGAACTGGCTTTCATAGGGGCTTGGGTCATTTGGGCTGGCTGCCTCCTCATTGAATTTGGACATCATGATAAATCGGTACCAGGCGGGTTTTGCTTGCAGATCATCTGGCTTGGGCACTTTTCTACAAAAGAGACTGTGCTGGTAATTATTTTCTAAGTAACCAGTGAAGACTAGATTGGAGCCATAGAATGCCATCAGGTAGAGGTAGTTAAAAAGCACAGAGATGCATGTGTTCACACAGAACTCCTTCACTGCTTCTATATTGGTGAAGGGACTGGCGCCAATGCCAAATGTCACCATGTACATGGCAGTGGTGAGTGTAATGGGCAGCATGGTGTCAGCGTACACATTGGCAATTCTCTCCTTCACATGCTGATCCTCCATGGTCTCCCTCCATGATGAGAGCATTTCAAACATGCCGTAGAGCCCATGTCCTGAGGAAAGGAAGACAGATAGGTTCGTATTTATGTCAGAGAATTGGAAGCGAGCCAGAAAACTTGCTTGGTGCATGGGGAGATCCCAGGCAGGTCCCAACACACGGTGCAAACCCCCCCCAATTTACCAAACCTACCCTGCAGGAAATTTTCCCAATTTCCTACCTTCTCCACATGAGATGGGAGTTGTGTACGCACAGGTGTAGGCCTTTGCTTGTTGACCCTGCCATGTGCAGTGGTGGATTTTGACCTTTAGCCATCTTTTCCACCCACACCAATAATTTTGAGGACTCCACCACTTGATCTCAGAATCACAAAATTGTTACAGTGTTGTGCAAGGCTACTCAGCACATTGTTTTTGTGCCATTGTCTTGCCTTTTGCCCATTACCCTGCACATTATTTGAATAGAAACAATATCTAATACCCTCACAAATGCCTCAGTTAAAGCTGCTTCCACCACATTTCCTGGCAGTGCATTCCAAACCCCAACTTTTCACTGTGTACACTGCATTTGCTTCATTTACAAACTACTTTAAGTCTATGTCCTCTCATTCTTGATTCTTTTTTGAGCGGAACAATTTCTCCCAACCACTTGTGATTTTGAGAACTTTGATCAAATTTCTCTTTAGCCTTCTCCTCTCTGAGGGAAACATTACCAATTTCCTTGCTAATTCTCCTAACTGAAGTTTCTCAAACATTTATTTTTGTCAGCCTCTTCTGCACACTCTCCAAAATATTCTCATCCTTCCTGGCATCCAGCACAGTACACAATACTCCAGCTGAAGTCTATGTGGTGACTTACACAATTTTAGCATAATCCTCTCGCTTTTGAATCTTCGTTAAGTTGGGGAGAAGGAATGATTGGTTTGGACAAAAGGCAATAAGAGTCCAAGACTGCAATGATCTAATAAATCCCGTGCTCAGGATTATTCATTTGAGATCCACAAAATGCCTCTTGGCTGGGCCTCCTCACTTCCATCACCTGGGTGATTGTTCAGTGGCATTCAGTGTCCTAATAACATATGTCGCACTCTATTTCTGAGTCAAAAGGGACTTGTCATCTAGAAAGGCTGGAAGATCAATTGTCAACGTCTGTTAAACCATCTTGAGCAGAACCTATGGCTTAATTCACTTCTAAGGTTGTGATTTCAAGTCCAGATAAGCAAACACTCCAGTGTGTTACAGAGGGAGTACTGCACTGTCTTTCAGATAACAGACTGAACCAAAGCCTTCACAACCTTCTGAGGTATTCATAAAAGATCTCATTGCAATATTTGAAGAACAGCAGATTGTTCTTCCTGGTACTTATCAATATTGAAAGAATCTATTATCTGGTCGTTTGTCTTATTGCTATATGTAGGAACCTGCCAAGCTCCATTTCAATACTGTTCCCATCAATATAATAGTGATTACACTTAAAAACCACTTTCCAGTAATGATTACTATTTTCCACTAACAGAAACTGCTGTAATCCAAAAAGACATTTTGCCTACCAGACAATTTAGAAATGTCAGGTGAATTTCAGTGTTGACGCAATGATAGGCCCACGGCTGTACGTAGGCTATACATCCCTGAGATTAGCTAATTTAATCAATCAGCTTGATTGTAATGGGTAGACTACAGACTATACTCAACCAACCTGCACGTGCATACCCGAAACCATCTGCTGTCAGATGTAATTCTGGACTGGGAAGCTTATGTTGAATAATTCTGAATGCGTTGATAGCTACACTGGCAACCAATCTAAGGTAGTCAGTTGAGTTCATAACATAGCTCACTTATGCTTGTCAGAAGTGACATACAAGGCCATGGAGGGAACTGTTTCACCTGACGGCCTGCCTCTTTTTCATCATTCTGTCCATGCTCGGCTGTTCTTGGAGTGGGATAATTGTCAGGAAAAACCCATCTGGTTCACTAACATCCTTCTGGGCAGGAAATCGGCCATCCTCACCTGATCTGGCTTACATGTGACTCCAGACCCCCAAGTGCCCCTTCCCCAGAAGCTTGCCATTGTCTGCCTCGCTTGTCAATCATCACTGAGCTCAATCACCCAAGGCTTTTCTTAATGGTTCTCAGATTTGACTTTGAAGATGTGTTGACCTTGCCACATCAATCAAACGTGACTGGCTTCAAATCACTACACAAACCTCAAATGTTGATGCATCACAAGTCTTGAAAATCAACCAGTCTCAGACCTCAAACAACCATCAATCAGAGGCCTCAAACACTACAGGCTTCATACCCTCTACAGGCTACAAAACACTTACACTGGCCTCAAACTCTAATAGGCCACAGGCCGTGAACATCAATGGATTTCAGACTTCAAATACCTGCAGCTTGTAAGTTTAAATAACTATCAATCAGAGGCATCAAACAATAAGAGGACAAAGGCCTCAATCGATAAAAGGCCACAGGCGTCAATGGTCAGAACTGTAGATCACTTGAGTTCAAAACTGCTAAATATAGGGGGTGGAATTTTCTTTCGCATGTTGTTATCAAGGGATAATTATTGAGGTAATAAAACCAATACTTGGGGTGTACTGCTGGGCCAGGTGCATTAAATAGGCAAATTTGCTGTAATCAAGTTCTCTCACTCTTTACTGCCTTTCTCTCCAGCCTTATGTTTCAGAACACAATTGCATCTTGGCTGATTGTAGGGAAAAACACACACCTTCTCTTACTTCTATGTTTATTTCTACAACATCAGGGGGCAAACTTCCTGCACGTGTGCAGATGTGGTGTCAATGACAGAGTCTGACTGTTTAAAGTGAGCAATGGTTTCTTCTAAGTACAGCTCTGCTTTCTGTAGTAGAATTATGCATTTCTTTGAAAGGTGGTATTTGATTATTAGAAGAAATGTAGGCCCTCACAGTCAGAAGTCAGAGAAATTAAAAAGCAAGAAGAAACAGCAGACAAGTTGAAGCATATTTTGGCTCTGTCTTCACAAAAGAAGGCACAAATAACCTCCCAGAAATGTCGGGGAACCAATGGTCTAGTGAGAGGGGGGAATTGAAGTAAGTCAGTATGAATAAGGTGCTGGGGAAATTAATGCATTTAAGGGCTGACAACTCATCAGGGCCTAATAGTCTAGATCAGAGAGTATTGAAAAATATGGCCCTGAAAATATTGGTCACATTAACAGTCATCTTCCAATGCTGTCTCAACTCTGGAGCAGCTCACACAGATTGGAGGGTGGCAAATGTAAGGCAATGTCTAAAGAGGGTAGGGAGAGAAATAATAGAGAATTACAGACCAGTTAGCCTAACATCAACGGAGGAGAAAGTGCTTGAATCTATTGTAAAAAAATATATAAAAGAACTTTTGAAAAGCATTAATGGGATTAGACAAAGCCAACATGCGTTATGAAAGGTAAGTCATGCTTAACAAATCTATTTGAGATTTTTGACCACGTAACTACTAGATAGGTAAGGGAGAACCAGAAGTGTATTTGAATTTTCAAATGGCTTTGGATAAGTGCCTCATAAGGATTTAATGGGCAAAATTAATGCTCATTTGATAGGGCGTAATATAGCACAGACTGAGAATTGCTTGACAGACAAGAAACAGAGTGAGAATAAAAGGGTCTCTTTCTGGCTAGCAGGCAGTGACGGATGGGGTATGACAGAGATCAGTGCTTAGTGTCAGCTATTCACAATGTATAAAAATGATCTGGTGGAAGGAATCAAATGCAACATTTCCAAAATTGCTGCTGACTCAGAACTGGACAGGATTGTGAGTTACAAGCAGGATGCAAAGAAGCTTCAAGGTGATTTAGATAAGTTGAGTGACTGGGGAAAACACATGGCAGATGCAGTACGATGTGGTTCGATGTGAAGTTGTGCACTTCAGAGCAAAAAAAAACAGAAAGGCAACGTATTGTTTAAATGGAGAAATGCTGAGAAGTGTGAATGTACAAAGGGATCCGGGTGTCCTTGTGTAAAGAAAGTCCACAGACAGAAGCAGCAAGCAATTACTAAGTCAAATGGTCTACTGGCCTTCGTTGCAACAAGATTTGAGTTTGAAAGTAGGATACCTTATGGCAAATATACATTGCCTTGGTGAAACGGTGCCTGGGGTACTGCATGTAACTTTGTTCTCCCTACCTAAGAAGGAACACACTTGCAGGCGAGGGAGTGCAATGAGATTCATTAAGCTGATACTGCGCTTGGCAGGACTGTCCTATGAGAAGAGATTAGTTTGACTTGACCTGTATTCTCTATAATTTAGAAGAATAAGAGGGCGTCTGATTGAAACACATAAAATTCTAACAGGGCTGGCCAGACTTAGATACAGGAAGGATGTTTTCCCTGGCTATCCAGTCTCGTACCAGGGGATACAGTCTTAGGATGTGGGCGGCCTATTTAGGATTGACATGAGGAAAATTTCTTCAAAGAACAGTGATTCTGTGGACTTCTCTACCACAGAAGGCCATGGAGGCTAGGTCACTGAATATATTTAAGAAAAATGTTACTTGACATTCAATTGCATTATTATTGCTGAACCCCCTTACCATCAGCATCCAGGGGCTTACCATTGACCAGAAACTGAACTAGACCAACCACATTAACAGACTGGCTGAAAGAGCAGGTCAGAGGCTAGGAATTCTGAGTTGAATAACACATTTCCTCTCTCTCCAAAGCCCACCTGTTGTCTACAAGGCACAAGCCAGGAACGTGATGGAATATTCGCCACTTGCCTGGATAATGGTGCTCCAACAACACACAAGAACCTGTTGTCATCCTGAAAAAAAAGTCTGCTTGATTGATATCCCATCCAGCACCTTCATTAACACCTTTCCACGACAAATCTATTGTTGCAACAGTGTGTACCATCTACAAGCTTCAATGCAGCAACTCACCGAGGCTCCTCCGACGGGACCTTCGAAACACGTTACTACAACAATCTAGAGGGATAAGGGCAACAGACATATGGACAGCACTATCACCTGCAACATCCTCTCCAAGCTACTCACCATCCTGACTTAGAACTAAATTATCTTTCCTTCGATGTTGCTGGGTCAAAATCCTGGAGCCCCCTCTTCATATCCCAAGAATTGCAGTGGCTCAAGAGGGCAGCTCACCACCACCTTTCAAGGGAAATGAGAGTGGACAATAAATGCTGGCCCAGCTAGCAATGCCCGTAGCTGTGAATGAATAACTTAAAGAAACTCAATGTCAGGCAACAGGTACTTGGGCCACCACCAGGATAACAGCACAGTTATTGCAAAGGTGTCATCTCTTGCCCCTCCTAAAAGTGGCGTGAATAGCAGGATCAGTGTTCAGCAAGCTTATTTTGCAGTTTGATTTTGACCTTGGCCAAGGAGACCCATTGGAAGTGACAGAAATCCCTCACGTAGCCAGTGACCAAACTAAAGAATTTACAGTGATGGACGGGATTCAGAAATGAGGTACTGTGCTTTAACATTAATATGCTAAACCAAACGTATTGCCTCCAAAGGCCTTTCCAAATCCTTGGAAAGTTTCTCACTACCAGCTATTGGCAACTGCAGTCTAGACAGGCCATCTGTGGACCTTCATTCATACAGATTCTTTCATACTGCATCACTAGCACTTTTAAACATACAATAACTTCTGCTACATTTACCGCAGAGAAAACAGAAATAACTCTAGAAACTAAACAAGTCCATAAATAGTTTGACCTTGCTCAGGCAGAAGAATAGACGAAATTGATATATGTTGAGAGAATGCAGATTCCACAATGGCTGTTTCCCACTTTGGAGATCCAATGAGGACACATGCAGCTTCATACTAACTTTCACTCTCACTTGAAGTGAGACAGTGCTGGTTATGTCACTAGTAATCTAGAGGCCCAGGTAAATACACTGGGGACAGAGATTCAAATCCCACCAAGGCAGCTGCTGGATTTTCACAGAATCCCTACGGTGTGGAAGCAGGCCATTCAGCCCATTGAGTCCACACAGACCCTCCAAAGAGCATCCTACCCAAGCACCCTCTCTCCCACTCCCCCATCCTCATAAATCCGCATTTCCCATGGCTAACCTATCTAGCCTGCACATCCGTGGACACTATGGATAATTTAGCGTGGCCAATCCACCCAACCTGCACATCTTTGGACGGTGGGAGGAAACTGGAGCACCTGGAAAAACACACACAGACACGGGGAGGATGTGTAAATTCCACACAGACAGTTGCCCGAGGGTGGAATCAAACCCACGTCTGTGGTGCTGCCTGGCAGCTAACCACTGAGCTACCATGTCACCCCTAATTATTTCTGTCTCCGCTACAACCTTACAAATCTACTCATGAACAAGTTTTAGCTGTCTTCTAAATCTCTGACATCTCATTCACTACCTGCGGCCCCTCACACTAGACCTCTTCATCTTCAAAAAGAGTCACAGAGTCATTGCTAATGTCAAAACACGTGATAATCCACATTGTTCTACAAAACAATCTGATTTTCACTTTTTGCCAGAGTTTTACCTCCAAGTCCCAGTGAGTCTGTGTCAAGTACTCCCTAAAGCCTCAAAAATTCTTTCCAAATTGAGCTGCGCAACATAACTTTGAACTAAGAGGGGGCTGCCATAATGTGAGTTTCTCTTTCTTTTTCTCTAACTGCTTCAGTCCAGTTGCAAAGTTTAAAATTCTTAAAGGTTCTGCAGAAATCTTGGGTGAGAATAGAAAATTAAAATTCTATGCAGGTTATTAAAAATGAAAAACATGTGCTTTTAGATACAAACAAGTCCGTGACTATACACTTATTATTCAACTCTACACTGCAGTGACATCAATGGAACTAATCAAAGCGCAATTATAGTTGCATATTTACCTAATATAATAAAGGGTATTCCCAGAAAGGTAGAGTTGTACTTCCCTCCCATCAAGTTGATGATCCCTGCTGATGTGAGGGTGGCCAGTGCCATTGTCACTAAGCCAAGGAGTCCAAGCCAGGGCTTGCTACGAACACAGTCTTGCATGGAACAGCACAGCATGGCCAGTAGCCAAACCACCAGTAAACTAGTCACCAGATACCACTCTGAAACCTGGCTGCTCTTCTGAAAGTCCTCCTTTAGCGATGACGATGTAAATGGATAGAGTTTCAGCTCCTTGTGAGATTTTTGGAAATTTTCAACAGTCTTACAGAAAGCTGACTCCCATTTCTCTGCCACCAAATCATTCAAGGAGTTACGTGTTTGCAGGTAATAGGTGATTTGAATTGCTCGAGCAGATTTCACCCGATTCTTACTCTGCAGAGTGACACCTCCGAGCTGGTGCCCGATAAACACCTCCTGGCCATCTTTAAGGTAGGTATTTGGGTAGTTGATGACGATCCCTGTGCCATTGATGGTCCATGCAGCCCTCAGCTCCTCCAGCACATACACAATATCATCCAGGGCGCACATCTTATTATCCTTTAGAATACACATGTGGGCAAATGAGTAGTTGAAGCCCAACATTGGCACCTGAATCCGTGTCACAGATGAATGCAACTGGAAAGAAGGAAAAAGAGGTTGTGGGGTAAATTAACTGGAAAGCAAATACTTGACATAATTCTCCATTTATAACACAAGTTGTCTCATTTACACAATGGAAAGTCACGTCAGTGGCAGACTGATCGTCAAAACAGGCTAAGACAAATGTTGCTGTCTCAGAACATCTCTAGTAGTCCAAATAAAAACCAAAAGAACTGCAGAAATTGCTGGAAAAGCTCAGTAGCACCTTCCTCAGGGTCACTGGATCTGAAATGTTAACTGTGATTTCTCTCCACAGATGCTGCCAGACCTGCTGAGCTTTTCCAGCAATTTTGGTTTTTATCTCTATTAGTCTCATTAGTCTTGACAATTTAAGCAGATACAATTCACATGACGTGAAATTGTACTGGGTATTTATGGCTGTAATCTGGGCGAGCATTTAAAAAGTATATGATACACAACAAACAAAAATTTTTCTGAGGCACAGGAAAAGTGAACACACTGTGGCTCTCAAGAAAAGTTCAAGCTTGTACCAGATCTATGGAAGAGAATTTATAAAGTGCTAAAAAAGTAGTAAGCCTGAGGATTGGGAACATTTAGAATTCAACAAAGGAGGGTCAATAAACTGATAAAGAAAGGGAAAGCTGAATATGAAGGTAAATTAGCAAGAAACATTAAAACAAACTTTAAAAGTCTGTAGGGTTCTGTAAAAAGGACAAGATTAGCAAAATTAGTGTGCACATTAAAGACAGAGCTAGGGGAGTTTATAACAGATAATAAGGAAACGGCAGAGAAACAAAACAAATACTTTGTTATCTGTCTATATCATGTATCTGTATAAAGGACTAATGAGAATTTAGTGCAGAACAGAGAGAAATTTGTATTAGTAAAAAAGTCGTACTGAAGAAATTAATGGGACTGGAAGTTGGTAAATTCCCTGGACTTGATGACCTTCATCCTAATGCGTCAAATGACATCAAAATAGTAAATGGATGGTGATCATCTTCTGAAATCTATAGACCCTGAAATAGTACCTGCAGATTGGAAAGTTGCAACTATATCTGCAGTATTTAAGAAACGAAGAAGACAGAAAATGGGAAAACCTCAGACCAGTTAACCTATTATAAAGGATGTGAAAACTAAAAACTTAGAAAGTGGTGGAAGGATTAGGCACAGTCAACAGATATTCATGAAAAGAAAGTTATGTTTGAAAAAACTATTAATTATTTTTTGAAGATGTAACAGAAAAAATAGATAAGGGAAAACAATTGGATGTGGTATATTTGCATTTTCAGAAGACTTTTGATAAGGTCCTACACTGAAGATTATTAAATAAAACTAGGCCACATTGGATAGAGGTAATATATTGAAGTAGAATGAGAATCAGTTAACAGGCAGTAAACTTGAATAGGAATTAACTGGTCATTCTCTTGTTGGCAGGCAGTGAACTGGTAGGATTCAGCAAGATAAGTCTTGAGCCCCAGTTGTTCACAATTTGTATCAGTGAATTTGATGTGGGGCCAAGTGTAATATTTCCAAGTTTGATGATGACGCAGAACTTGGGTGTGCGTGAGTCATGAGGAGGATCAAAAGAGGCTATAAAGGGATTTAGACAAGCTGAGTGCTTGGTGCAACTGTATATAGTCTTGGTAAGATTGCATCTGGGCTGTTGTGCACAATTTTGGTCTTCTCACCCAAGGAAGGTCTCAATTGCTGTACAGGGAGTACAACTAAGGTAAACCAGATTGACTCCTGGAATGGAGCTCAGTGGTTAGCACTGCTGCCTCATAGTGCCAGGGATCCGAGTTCAATTCCTGTCTCAGGGACTCTGTCTGTATGGAGTTTTACGAGTTCTCCCCATGTCTACACGGATTTCCCTGGGTGCTCCAGTTTCCTCCCACAGTCCAAAGATGTGCGGGTTAGGTGGAACGACCATGCTAAATTGCCCTGTGGTGTCTAGTGTTATGCAGTATAATGGATTATCCATGGTAAATGTGGGGTTGGGAGACAGGCTGGACCTTTTTGGAGGGATGGTGTTGACTCAGTGGGCTGAATATCCTCTTTCTGTATTGTAGGGATTCTATGAATTGTCCTTTTAGGAGAGTTTAGGAACAGGAGTAGGCTATTTAGCCCAGGGCCTGCTCCACCACTCAATTAAATCACGGCTAATTATCTACTTCAACAATTCTTTCCCATGGTACCTCCATATCCGTGTCATTAGTCTCTTCAGTCTTTCTTCATAAAACAATTCCCACATCCCAGGGATTACCCTGATAAATCTCTGTGGAATTCTGTCTATGGTAAGTACATTCTTCCTTAGAATGGGTCCAAGGATTCATTCCTGCGGTATCCTACTAGTTCAGGGCCTGCCAACAAGAGAATGACCAGTTAATTCCTAGTCTCTGTTTATTGCCTATTAACTGATTCTCATTCCATTTCAATATACTACCTCTATCCAATGTAGCCTAATTTTATTTAACAATCTTCAGTGTAGGACCTTATTAAGTCTTCTGAAAATGCAAATATACCACAACCAAAACTCTACAAATACTCCAAGTAAGGTGTCACCAAGGCTTGACACAACTGCAGGACATCTTTACACCAGTCCCCTTCCTAAATGCACGCTGCTCTGAACAAGTATGTAAAGAGAAAAAGTTTGGTGAAAACTAATGTAAGTCCCTTACAGTCAGAAATGACAGAATTTACAATGGGGAACGAAGAAATGGCTCACAATCTGAATTCATACTTCCCTTCCATCTTCACAAAGGAGGACACAAATAACAAACCAGAAATAATGGGCAACACAAGGATTAGTGAGAGGGAAGAACTGAAGCAAATCTGTTTTTTTGTGAGAAATGGTGTTGGAAATATTAACAGGATTGAAGGCTGATAAATCTTTAGGGCCTGATAATTTATATCACAAAGTCATTAAGGAACTGGCCCTAGAAATAGTGAATGCATTGGTGGTTACCTTCCAAGATTCTTCAGACTCTGGAACAGTTCCTACAGATTGGAGGATAGTTAATATAACCCCACCATAACGTAACCCCTAAAACAAGGAATTACAGACCAACGAGCCTGATGTCAATTGTGGGGAAGAGGCTAGAGTCCATTATTAAGGACTTTATAGCAAAGCACTTCAAAAACAGTGGCAGAATCAGAGACAGTCAGCATGGATTTACAAAAGGGAAATTATGTTTGACAAATCTACTGGAATTCTTTGAGGCCGTAACTAGTAGAGCTGATTGCAGAAGCTAAAGGATGTGGCTTATTTGGATTTTTATAAGGCTTTCAACAAAGTCCGACATAAGAGATTATTGTGTAAAATTAAACTGTGTGGGTTGAGGATGGTACATTGAGATGGATAGAAAATTGGTTTGTAGACACAGTACCAAGAGTAGGAATAAATGGGTCTTTTTCTAAATGGCAGGCAGTGATTAGTGGGGTATCACAGTGATAAATACTAGGACCTCAGTTATTCACAAAATATATTAATGATTTAGATGAGGGAACTAAATGCAATGTCTCAAAATTTGCAGCTAACACAAAGCTGAGTGGAAGGATGAGTTGTGAGGAGGATGCAGAGAAGTTGCAGTGTGATTTGGACAGGCTGAGTGAGTGGACAAATACATGGCAGATACAGTATGATGTGGAGAAATATGAGGTTATCCACTTTGGTAGAAAAAATAGGAAAGCAGATTATTATTCAAAAGGCTATAAATTGAGAAAGGGGAATGTTTAACAAGACCTGGGTATCCTCATGAACCAGTTGCTGAAAGTAAGCAACAACAAAAACAGACATTGCTAAAAAAGCTCGGCAGGCCTTGTAGCATCTGTGCAGAGAAATCAGAGTCAGCATTTCAGGTCTAGTGACCCTTCTTCACAACTGATGGTAGCAAGGAAAAGGTTGATATTTATGCAGAAGATGGGGTATGGAGATAGACTCAAAGAGAGAGAAAATCAGTTGGACAAAGGAGTGAGTAAAGGTCAGCCGGGGAGAACAAATATCTGCTAATGGGAACTATTAGTAGCTGGCAGTGGGTTTTTCAACTCATTTCGTGGAAAACATCTGATTCAAGCCCACCAACTCCCATAGCTACCTAGAATACACCTCCTCCCACTCACCTTCCTGCAAAAATGCCATCCCTTATTCCCAATTCCTTCGCCTCCACCGCATCTGCTCCCAGGACGAGGCACTCCACTCACGGACGTCTCAGACGTCCTCATTTTTCAAGGACCGCAACTTCCCCCCTGCAGTGGTCGAGAACGCTCTCGACCGTGTCTCCCGCATTTCTTGCAACTCATCCCTCACACCCCCATCCCTGCAATAACAACCAAAACAGAATCCCCCTCGACCTCACATACCACCCCACCAACCTCTGGATCCAACGCATCATCCTCCAACACTTCTGCCATCTGCAATCCCACCCCACCACCAGAGACATTTTTCCCTCCCCACCCTTTTCTGCTTTCTGGAGGGACCACTCTCTCCTTGACTCCCTTGTCCGCTCCACACTCCCCTCCAGCCCCACCACACCCGGCACTTTTCCCTGCAACCGCAGGAAGTGCTACACCTGCTCCTACACCTCCCCCCTCACCTCCATCCCAGGCCCCAAGAAGCCTTTCCACATCAAACAGATGTTCACCCGCACATCTGCTAATGTGGTATACTGCATCCGCTGTTCCCGTTGTGGCCTCCTCTACATCAGGGAAACCAAGTCGAGGCTTGGGGACCACTTTGCAGAACACCTACGCTCAGTTTGCACTAAACAACTCCCCCTCCCATTCCTCAGATGACATGTCCATCCTGGGCCTCCTGCAGTGCCACAACGATGCTACCCGAAGGTTGCAGGAACAGCAACTCATATTCCACTTGGGAACCCTGCAGCCCAATGGTATCAATGTGAACTTCACAAGCTTCAAAATCTCCCCTCCCCCTACCGCATCCCAAAACCAGCCCATCTCATCCCCGCCTCCCTAACCTGTCCTTCCTCAAACCTACCCTCTCCTCCCACCTCAAGCGCCACCCCCACCTCCTAACTATTAACCTCATCCTGCCCCCTTGACCTGTCCGTCCTCCCTGGACTGACCTATCGCCTCCCTACCTACACTCACCTTTACTGACTCCATCCCTGCCTCTTTGACCTGTCTGTCTCCTCTCCACCTATCTTCTCCTCTATCCATCTTCTATCCACCTCCCCCTCTCTCCCTATTTATTTCAGAACCCCCTTCCTCTCCCCCATTTCTGAAGACGGGTCTAGGCCTGAAACTTCAGCTTTCCTGCACCTCTGATGCTGCTTGGCCTGCTGTGTTCATCCAGCTCTACACCTTGTTATCTCAGATTCTCCAGCATCTGCAGTTCCTACTATCTCTAATTCTTTCATGACCGGGTTTACTTCCTGTTCTGTTTGAACAGCATTTTGCGGGCTTTGAGTTTGTTTGGATTTTCCATTTGAGGAAAGCCTGCTAAGGGATAGGCTACTCAGTTGGTGCCTCCTGTTTCTGAAGCACATTTGTGGTAAATTCATCGTGAAACATGATTGTCATCTTGAATCGCAACTGGAAAACTCCTCAATACTGTTGTCCATGAGCAAGCTGTATCTGACAAGGTTGCACAGACAACTGCCAAATTTCAGTGATACCTATCTACACATGCCAGAACAACAGACCAACAGCTGTCTGAATACCTTGAATATTATCCTTTTTGTCTTTTTGCCTAAGACTTGTTGGCCAGAAAAATATTTTTCATCAAAGTGAATTGCTGCAGAGAGAAATCAATTTTTTCCCCTTTACCCTGTGTGTTTTAGAGTATTTAGAGAGGTAAACCTTTATATTTTCATATTAGAAAATGGCTGGTGGATTTTTTTATTTTGAGCCTAACATAGAGAATGTGTATGATTTGCCATATAATGAACCATGCAAAAGACTTAGATTTACGCATAAACTATGAGAAACTCAATACACTCTACCCATTTCAGTCATAACAGAAAAATGCAGATAAAGTATAAATAACTAAGGGAAGATAAAATGAAAAACATCAGTTTTCTGAGCATTACTAAATCAATATTGCTTTGGCAGTTGTGAAGGCTGTTCCGTAGATGGAAAATTAACCCCTAAGTGAAATTACAAAAAAATAATCAGACAAAAAATGGCAGACTGCTTGAAATTAGAACAAAAAGCAAGGGCTAGGAAAGCAAACATAATTGCGCTAGTAGCACACTTTAAATTTGTAGACAGGCAAAGCAAATTGTATGGTAATTCAGTTAAGTTAGCTAAAATTCAATTGCTGATGATGTATTTTGAATTGGAAAAAGAAATGAAAATACTTGAACTTCAGAGAAAGAAATGGAAATGGAAACAGCATTTCACGTAAAGGAAAACAGGAGGGGAAAGGGAATAAGAAAGAGAATACCGACTTAAAGTGCTGACATGAAAGAGGAGGCTGCCGACTCCAAGGAACATTCTGACGAGGAAAGGGCTAAACCCAAACCATGATCCAACCAGCAGCTGTTTAAATTTGTGAAAATCCTGCCAAAATATGATGAATGGAATGCTGAGACATTTTTCACTTTTGAAAAGGTGGCTTATCAAATGAGGGGGTCAAAAGAAACTGGACATGGCAGGTTGACGAAAAGGGCTCGTGAGGTTTATGCTTTGCTTTCCTTCTTTAGTTCATTCATGGTTTGTGCCTGTTGCTGGCTGAGCCAGCATTTACCATCCATCTCTAATTGCCCTTGAGAAAGTGGTTGTAAGCTTGCCACAAGGTATGATTGTATGCTTACAATGCTGGTAGGCAGTTCCAGGATTTTGACCCAGTGACACTGAAGGAATGGCAATATACTTCCAAGTCAGATGAGTGGCTTGGAGGAGAACTTGCAGGTGATGCTGTTTCCTTGTCCCTCGAGATCATAGTGCTCTTGGTTTTGAAAGTTCCTTAGAGAATTTCTGTAGTGCATCTTGTAAATAGCACACATTGCTGCTACTGAGTGTTGGTAGTGGATGCGATGCCAATCAAACAGCTGCTTAATCCTGGATGGTGTTAAGGTTCTTGAGTGTTACTGGAGCTACACTCATCCAAATTAGTGGGGAGTATTCCATCACACTCTTGACTTGTGCTTTGTAGATGGTGGATGGGTTTTGGGGAGTCATAGTATTCCTAGCCTCTTCTGTGCTCTTATATGTACATATGTGTATATAGCTATGCC
This sequence comes from Ginglymostoma cirratum, assembly GCA_024137785.1. Classification (NCBI taxonomy): domain Eukaryota; kingdom Metazoa; phylum Chordata; class Chondrichthyes; order Orectolobiformes; family Ginglymostomatidae; genus Ginglymostoma; species Ginglymostoma cirratum. Next base: position 1,331,987 of record JAHRHZ010000128.1, read on the forward strand.
AGTTCAGTTTATACAGTCATAGAGTCATACAGCACAGAAACAGACCCTTTGGTCCAACTTGTCCATACCATCAGGTTTTGTAAACTGAACTAGGCCCATTTGCCTGCATTTGGCCCATATCCCTCTACACATTTCATATCCTTGTATCTGTCCAAATGTCTTTTAGATGTTGTAATTGTACCCACTTCTACCACTTCTTCTGGCAGCCCGTTCTGTATACACACCACCCTCTGTGCGAAAAACTTGCCCTCAGGTCCCTTTTGAATCTTTCCCCTCTCACCTTAAATCTATGCCCTCTAGTTTTGGACTCCCCTACTGTGGGGAAAAGGCCTTGGCTATTCAACTTATTTATGCCCTCATGATTTTATAAACTTCCATAAGGTCACCCCTCATTTTCCTACACTGCAGGGAAAATAGTCCCAGCCTCTCCTTATGATTCAACCTTCTAGTCTCAGTAACATCCTTATAAATCCTTTTTGCACCCTTTCCAATTAGTAATATCCTTCCTGTAGCAGGGTGACCAGAATTGTACGGAGTACTTCAAATGTGGCCTTACCGACTGTCTTGTACAGCTGTAACATGACATTCCAATTACTGTACTCAATGCTCTGACCAATGAAGGCAAAAAAATGCCAAATGTCTTCTTCATCACCATCTACCTGTGACACCACTTTCAAGGAACTGTGTACCTGTACTCCAGGTCCCTTAGTTTCTGTCAATGGTAACCCCCACGTTGTTGATGGTGGGCATATCCATTATTGTAATGCCATGAATATCAAGGGCTGATGGTTACATTGTCTCTTATTGGAGATGGTCACTACGTGGCATTTTTGAAGCACAAATACTAGCCACTTGTCCCGACCTGGCTGTATCTGGATACGGACTGTTTCAGTATCTGTGGAGTCGTAGAAGTTGCTAAACATGGTGCAATAATTGGTAATTATGGTGGAGAGAAGGTCATTGATGAAACGACTAAAGATAGTTGCGCCCAGGACAGTACAACCCTAAGGAACACCTGCACAGATGTCCTGGAGCTTAGGTGACTGACATCCAACAACTACAACCATCTTCCTTTGTACCAGGTATGACTCCAGCCAGCAGAAAGTTTTCCCCTGATTCCCATTGACTCCAGTTATGCTAGGGCTCCTTGCTGCCTCACTCAGTCAAATGCAGACTTGATGTCAAGGGCTGTCACTTTCATCTCACCTCTGGAATTGTACTTTTTTTATATACATGTTGGAACCGCGGCTGTAATGAGGTCAGGAGCTGACAGTTCACAAACTGGATGTCACTTAGCAGGTTATTGCTGAGCAAGTGATGCTTGATAGCACTATTGATGACACCTTCCATCACTTTACTGATGATCGAGAGTAGACTGATGGAGCGGTAATTATTCAGATTGGATTTGTCCTGCATTTTGTTGGCAATGATCAGGAAGATACCTGTGTTGCAGCTGTAATGGAAAGACTTGGCTAGGGGTGAGGCACATTCTAGAACACATCTCCAGTAATATTGCCAGAATATTGTCAGGGCCCGTAGCATTTGCAGTATCTTGTCCCCTCAAACATTTCTTAATATCACGTGGAGTGAAATGAATTGGCCAGAGACCTGTGATGCTGAGGACCACTGGAGAAGGCTGAGATGAATTATCCATTCGGCACTTCTGGCTTAAAATTGTTGCAAATCCCTCAGCCTTATCTTTTGCACTGAAGTGCTGGGCTCTCCCATCATTGAGAATGAGGATATTTGTGGACCCTCCTCCAGTAACTGTCCACTACCATGCACCTCTGGATATGCCAGGACTGTTCTGATCTATCAGCTGTCAGGAGTCACACGAAACCAGGTTAAAGTCCAACAGGTTACTTCACCCGTCAAAGGGGCTGCGATCCAAAAGCTTGTGATTTCAAATAAACCTGTTGGACTATAACCTGATGTCGTGTGACTTCTGACTTTGTCCACCCCAGTCCAACTCCAGCACCTCCACATCATGACTATCAGCTCTGGGAGGGCTTAATTCTAAAAACAACAGTGTTCCTGAAAATGGGCCTGTACTGCAAAACCCTTCTTGGTATTTGCACTAAAAGGACATTCCTGCAACTAGCATACAGAGATATGACACTATTCCGAAATATCCTCCTTGACAGTTAAATTACACAAGTTTCAGTTATTTAGTTTTAGCTGAACAAAACAAAAAAATCCCAAAAAGAACTGATGCTAAGCCATTGGGAGAGTTTGGAGTGATTACCAGTGTAAAAGTTTTTGGACAAGAGTTTTAAAGCCAACGAAGGGGTTAGAGGCATGAGGTCTGACAGCAGCATTCCTTCAGTGGCACAAACCTCAGCGGACGGCATTTGGTTGTAAGAAAATGGGGTCTGGAGCCAGGATAATTATATCTAGATGCTGTCATTATCTAACATATAGTAGGAGGGCGATATTTCAAGGTAAATGAGCATTTGGACAGTCTAAGGGGTTACGTGTACGGGGATATCTTCATTATTAAAGGGATAGCTAAAGGCACCTGGATGATGCAAGGTTGGCTATTTGATGGTATCAGTGAGTATATGATGAAGTGAAGGCAAGTATCTGATGGAACAAGGATTCACAGATATTATCTGATAGTGAGGTGGGATTCTGATTATATGAGGAATTGAGAGTACCTTTTGGATGCCCAACACCTCAGGGGATCAACTCTGATATGGACAGTATTCCAGCAAAGGACAAAGGGCAACACCTCAAAGACATTTTGAATCTCCCTTTGAAGCACAATTCTATTGACTTTCACGACTGGGAGGACCTTGCCGTCAATCATTCAAAATAGCTACAATGCGTCCATCAAGATGCAATACACTCTGCTTCCAATAGCTGAATGATGAGGCAGAATGCTGACAAAGGAGGTAAGAAGAGGAAGCAAACCCTACATTCTGAATGTCATTAGCTCATGGGATGTCTGTCCGGTGAGCTCACAGACCTGCAGGTGAAGAATCACACTGTTCAGTCACAGGATGAGCCACGGCAGAAACTCACGACTGAGAAGACGGCATCCTTGAATCAAGGAACAGCAAACAATGATGGTCCAATGATATTTTCCAACATATTGTTTGGTATGAGGATGGATATCCAATAGTTTGAGTGAGGACCTAATCTGACATGAACATAGGTATCTGACAAGAGTAGGCAACTGATGATAATAACACTGCGCATCATGTCTGGATTGTTTGATTTGGGAATCTGATAATAAGAGGTGCGTAACTGGTGATATGAACATGCATGTCAAATTGTACAAGGGTGGCTACCTGATGGTAAGAGGAATGACTCGAAGGAGGGGCACGTATAGTTGAAGGGTTAGGGTGGTTGCCTGATTACGGGGTGGGTATCTCAGATAGACAGGAATTTTGACCATACTAGAGCTGGCACCTGGATGGGATTAGAGCTAGTGTCCTAGCGGTTTAAGAACTGGTACTGGTAGTACTGGAAGAAGTAGATTGATGATACTGGAACAGTATCCGAATGGTATTAGAGCAAATATCTTGACAGTATTAGAATGGATATCTGGATGGTGATACAGTGGGTACCAGGACAATATTGTGGGTATTTTGAAGGCAACAGAGCAAGTATTTTGACAGTATTATAGCAGCTATTTGGTACTATTACAGCAAGAGTCTTGACAGAATGAGAGCAGGTATTGGGATGGTATTAAAACAAGTATTTTGACTGTATTAGGGTGGGTATCTGGATGGTAATAAAGCGGGTATTTTGACAGTATGAGATCAAGGAAGTAACTTGACTGCATTGGGGCAGGTATCTGGTTGGTACCAGAGAGTATCTACTTGGATGTTATTCAAGTTAGTATCTTGACAGTATTAGAGCTGGTGTCTGCATGGTAACAGAGCATAATGGTACTGGAGTGGATATCTGGATGATATTAGTGTGAGTATCATAACAGTATATAGTGGTGAGAATGAAACAGAAAACTGCAGGCCTGAGAGTCTGTGCAGGAAAACTATTGGAAATAATTCGCCAGACAAACTAATCTCCATTTGGAGAGACAAGGATAATCAAAGGTCGCCAGCATGGCTTTGTAAAGGGGAGACTATGTCTAACAAATTTGAATGAAATTTTTGAAGAGGTAATTAGATGTATCAATGAGGCTAGCTCAGTTGACGTAATCTACGTGGATTTCTGTCAGTGTTTCAACAAGGTCTTGCTTGGCAGACTGGTTAAGAAGCTAAGAGACCTTGGGAGTCACAGCAATTTGGCAAACTGGATCAAAAATTGGCTTAGTGGCAGGAAGCAAAGAGTGATGGTCAATGGGAGCTTCTGCGACTGGAAAACTGAGTCCAGTAGCATACCACAGGGGTTCAGTGCTGGGTTACTAGCTATTTGTAGTGTATATTAATGATCTAAATATTAATGTAGGAGGTATGATCATTAAGTTCGTAGAGACACAAAAGCTGGTGGTGTGTTAAACAACAAAGAAAACCCTCAAATACAGGACGGTATAGATGGGCTGAGGGGTGAGAAATGGACATTAATCCTGAATATTGTGTGGTAATGTATTTTGGGAGGGTTAGCAAAGAATCTAAATGGTAAGACCCTGGGAAGCACTGAGAATTGGGAGGACCTTAGTGTGCATGTCCATATATCCTTGAAGGCAACGGTACACATAGATAGGTGGCTAAAAAGGTTTATGGGAAATTTGCCTTTGATAGACAAGGAACTGAGTACAAGAGCAAAGTATGATGGAGCTGTGTATAATGTCAGTTAGGCCAACCTGAAGAATTGTGTGCAGTTCTGGTTACCACAGTAGAGGAAGGATGTGACAGCACTAGAGATAATGCAGAAGAAATTCACCAGGGTGATGCCTGGTCTTGAGAAATTGAGCTCAGAAGAAAGACTAGATAGATTGGAGTTGCTTTGCTGAGATCAGAGAAGGCTGAGGGGAGGAGGGACTTGATTGTACAAAGTTCTGAAGGGCATAGAAAGGGTAGATAGGCAGAGGCTTTTCCCCTTAGCAGAGGAGGGAATAACCAGTAGGCACAGTTTTAATGCAAGAACCAAGGTTTAGGGGAGATCTGTGAAAAAAAATTCTCACAGAGAATTGTGTGTATCTGGAACTGACTGCCTAAAAGGGTGATAGAGAGGCATTTAAGAGCTATTTAGATGAACACTTGAAATAGTATAGCCATAGGTCAAGCACTGGAAAATGGAATTAGAATAAATGGATGTTGATGACTGGTGCAGACATGATGGGCTAAAGGGCATCTTTACATGCTGTAGAAACACTATGACTCTTGACTATTAGGGTGGGTATTAATACAGCCAAGTTACTCGCTCTGATATCATCCAGATATTCGGTCTAATATCGTCAAAATATTTTCTCTATCACCATCCAGATACCCACTCTAATTTGTCGTGAGATTGGTTCTAGCACTATCCAGATCCTCACTCAGATACCAGCTCTATTACTATTAGGATATTCTCTGTCATACCGTACATATTTCCACCCTAATAATCAGAGTCAGAGAGATTTTACAGCATGGAAAGAGGCCCTTTGGTCCATCATGTCTGCACCACTGATCAAACATCTTGACAGTATTACAGCAAATATTTGGACAATATTAGAGCGAATATCTTGGCAGTATTAGAGAGGATATTATGATGAAACTGCAGCAGGTGTCTTGATAATATTTCAGCAAATACCTGGATAACAGTATTATAGTGGGTATCTGATCGGTGTTACTGCGGGTATCTGGATGGTTTAGAATGGGTACCTTGACAGTATTAGAGTCTGTGTCTGGATGGCATTAATGTAATTATCATGACAGTATTTGACCAGGTATCTGGATGTTACTAGAGCAAGTATCTCTTCAGTATTTGACCAAGTATCTGGATTATATTAATGCAAGTGTCTTGACAGTATTAGGGTGGATCTCTGGGTAACAAGCAACTTACAATATTAGATCAAGTATCTGGATGGTGGTATTGGTGTAAGTATTTTGACAGCATTACAGTAGGCTTCTTGACAATATTAGAGCAAATATCTTGACTGTATTAATGCAGGTACATGGATCATACCCAAGTGAGCTTCTTGACAAGATTAGACCAAGAATCTAAACGGCATTAGCCTGAGTATGTTAACACTATTAGAATGGTGAGAAAACATTTGTCAATGTTCGTGTAGGTATCTGAACCGTATTAGATCAAATATCCTGAAAGCTTGAGAATGGGTTTATGGATGATATTAAAGTGAATATCATGACAATATCAGAACGAGTACCGTGATGATATTACAGCATTTATCTGGAGGGCATTGATGTGAGTATCTGAATTGTACTGGATCGAATATCATGACAGCATTAGAGTGGTTATCTGAATGCTAATACAGTAAGTACTGTGACAGAGTTAGGCCAAAACTTTGGATGGTAATAGCCTGAGTATCTTGACACACATAGACCAAGTATCTGGACAGTATTAGCACAATCATCTTGTCAGTACTTAGATAATATTAGATCAAGAATCCTCACAATATTACAGTGGGTATTGGGATGAGAATCTTAACATTATTAGACTGATTATCTGGATGTTACTATCATAATTAGAGTGGGTTTCTGAATGGTATGAGGGTGAATTTCTTGACAGACCGATTATCTTGACAATATTACAGTAGGGATCTTCACAGTATTACAGCCCAGATCTGGCTGAAATTAGACCGAGATTTTTAACAGTATTAGAACTTGTATGTTGTGGTATGAACACAAGTATTCTCAGTATTGGAGAGGGTATCTATTAGAGCAAGAACCTTTACAGTGTTAGACTCAGTGTCTGGATGGGATTAGATTACTTTTGTCAGTATTAGAACAGGTACCTGGATGATATTAGACTGAATTTCTTGTTATCTGCAGAGCAAGTATCTGATTGGTATTTGAGAGGGTATCTTAACAGTTTACAGCGATTGTCTGGAAGCTAATAGAGTGAGTGCTGTGACAGGGCTAGACTAAGAATCTGGAAACTAATAGCCTGAGTGTCTTGACACATATAGAGCATGTATCTGAATAACATGGGAGGCAATGGCCAGTGGTATTACCGCTAGACTGTTAATTCCAGATATTTATTGAATTCAAATTCCAACATCTGCCATCTCGGGATTCAAACCCAGGTCCCCAGAACATATTCTGGGTCTCTGGATTAACAGTCTAATGACGACCATGAATCCATTGTCGAAAAAACCCACCTGGTTCACTAATGTCCTTTAAGGAAGGAAACTGCCATCCTTACCTGGTCTGGCCTACATATGACTCCAAACTCACAGCAATGTGGTTGACTCTTAACTGCCCTTTGGCCATTAGGGATGGGCAATAAATGCTGCCTAGCCAGTGACACCCTCATCCCGTGAATGAATAAAGAAAAAAAATTAGCATAATCATCTTGCCAGTATTTGGTTGGTATTAGATTATCTTAACATTATTAGGCCGGGTATCTGGATGGTATGGGTGCAATTACCTTGACAATATGAAAGTGAGTATCTAGATGATATTAGCTGAAGTATATTTTGATGATATTACAGTGACTTTTTTGGATGGTAATAGAAAGAGCATTTTGACAGTATTAGAACAGGTATTTGGATGGTGTTAGAGTGAACACCTTGATAGTATTAGCGCAAATGTCTGGTTGGTACTGGAGTACATATCTTGATAATATTAGAATGTGTATATGAATGATATTCGTGAGAATATCTTGTCTGTATTATAGCACTCATCTGGAGTGTATGAGAGTGGTTATCTAACATCATTAAAACAAGCATTTGATTTCATCTGTATGATTTATGGGCTGATTTTTGATGTTATATGGTTGGGTCATTGATAATATCACAAAATATTTAAGGTGGGTATCTGTTGGTACCCAATGGGCAACTAAGAGTGAGAGGGTAGGTGTCTGATGAGAACATTTACATTTTAAGAACATAAGTAGTAGGAGGAGTGGGCCATTTGTCCCCTCGTGCCTGTTCCACCGTTTTAACACAACCAGGATTATTTTGAGGCTTCAACTGCACCTTCCTGCATTATCCGTTTATCTTTTGAATCCAGCAAATCTATTTATCTCTGCTCAATTGAATGTAAGCAGCTCCCTGGCGCAGAAAAGTCCAAAGGCCCTCTGAGACCCTCCGAGCGAAAATATTTCTCCTGACATAGTCCCAAATGGCCAACTGCTTATCCTAAAGTCGTGACTACGAGTTCTTGATTTCTCATCGAGGGAAGACATGCTCCCATTGTCTACCCTGTCAAGGGGTTAAGGGTTGCCTGATTGGGGTGAGGGGAAAGCTGATGGGAAGAGGACAATCTAATTGTATATCTGATATAATGAAGGGGTTACCTAACGGGTGAGAGGGTATCTGATAGGATTAACAGGATAAGTGATTAAACGAGGTTGTATCCGATGACAAGAGGAGGTACCTGAGAGGATGAGGAGGAAATCTGACTGGGCGGTGGGATATCTGAAGGCGAATGGGTAACAGATATGATGGAATACCTGAGACTGAGGGGTTATGAGTAAATGAGAGGGTATCTAATGGGGCAATGGAATGATTAATGGGGGCACGGTGGGCACAGAATGTTGCGGAGGATGTCTGATGATGAGGTTGAGGGGATATTTGATGGGATGAGGATACCTGATGGGATAAGGAGGTAGTTGATTAGTGATGAGACGGTACAAAAACAAAGTTGCTGGAAAAGCTCAGCAGGTCTGGCAGCATCTGTGGAGGAGAAAACAGAGTTAACGTTTCGGGTCCAGTGACCCTTCCTCAGAACTAGTGATGAGATGGTATTTGAGATGAAGAGTAGGTATTTGAGAGGATGGGAGATATACATTGGGCAGTGGTGAGTTGAGGGGTATTAGATGAAGGACAATGTGAACCAATAAGGTAGCATTTGATGGGATGAGTGGGTACCTGAATAGATGAGACGGTATTTAAGGAAATGGAGTGAGGTGGGTATTTGATAATATGGGAGTGCACATGAGGGGACTAGTTCATGACATGAGGTATTTGATGGGATGAAGATGATGGGGGTATCTGATGGAATGAGAGTTTGATGATTTGGAGGCATCTGAACTTGTGGACGATTTGGTGGCAAAGGAATATTTGGTGTGTGGATATCTGGTTTTTAGGAGTTGTTTGATGTTTTAGGGCTAGCTGATGATAAAGAAGAGTTATTTGAATGAAAAAGGGCATCTGATGGAATATGGTGAATTTAATGGTATGAGGTAAAAACAGAAAGAACTGCAGATGCTGTAAATCAGGAACAGAAACAAAGTTGCTGGAAAAGCTCACCAGGTCTGGCATTTCTGTGAAGGAAAGAAGAGTTAATGTTTCGGGTCTGGTGACCTTTCCTCAGAACAGACCTGAGGATCTATGTTCTATGGGAGGAGCAGCTCTGTGATGGGTTGAATGAGGGAATAGCTGACACAACAGAGGTAGTTGATTACTTTGGAGTTTTTTGATAATTTGGGGGAATCTGATGGTTATGAAGGAATCTGACAGGTAGATCTGCACTGACCTGTAAGATGCGGCTAATATTTGAAGAGGGACTCCTCTCTGATCTGCAGAATGAGGTGGTATTTGATGATGGGGGTATTTACTGATAAAGAGGCTATTTGATGAGGGTCTCTGCTCTAACCTGCAGGCTGAGGGTGTTGTTTGATGGTGCATGGGGTATTTAACGGTGAAAGGGGTATTCGACGACAGCTCAGCTCTAAACTGCAAGATAAGAGAGGTATTTGATGAAGGGATTATTTTATGAGCCGGTATTTCATGGTAATGGAGGTGTTTGATGGTAAAGGGTGTATTTGTTGATGAAGTTGTATTTGATAGCAACGGAGGTATTTGATGGTGAAGGGGGTAGTTGATGAAGGGGTATTTATTGATGATGAAGGGGGTACTTGATGACAGCTCCACTCTGACCTGCAGGATGAGCTGCTGTTTGATGAATTATTTGATGGTAAGGGGTATTTGATGAAGGCAATTATTTGATGGTGAAGAGGTATTTGATGGTGAAGGGGTATTTGATGATGAGAAGGTATTTGATGAGGGAGTATTTGTTGATGAGGCGGGTATTTGATGGTGAGAGGATATTTGATGAGGGGATATTTGTCGATGAAGACAGTTATTTGAAGGTGAAGGATATTTATTGATGAAGGGGTATTTGTTGATGACGGGGGTATTCGATGGTGAGGGGATTATTTGATGATGAGGGTAATTTGATGATAAGGGTTATTTGATGGTGAGAGCGTATTTGATGGTGAGAGGGTGTATTTGATGGTGGTGGGGGTATGTGGTAAAGAGGTGTATTTGATGATGGGGGGTATTAGATGGTGAATGGGTATTTGATAGTGAGGGGGGTATTTGATGGTGAAGGGGATATTTGATGGTGAGGGTTATTTGATGGTGAAGGGGGTATTTGATCTTGAGGGGGATATTTGATGGTGAAGGGGGTATTTGATGGTGAAGGGGGTATCTGCTGGTGATGGGGGTATCTGCTGGTGATGGGGGTATCTGCTGGTGAAGGGGGTATCTGCTGGTGAAGGGGGTATCTCATGGTGATGGGGGTATCTCATGGTGATGGGGGTATCTCATGGTGAAGGTAGTATTTGACTATGGGGTATTACATGGTGAAGGGCGGCATTTGATGATAGGGGGTATTTGATGGTGAAGGGGGTATTTGATGGTGAGGGGGCATTTGATGGTGAGGGGGCATTTGATGGTGAGGGGCTATTGGATGATGGGCATGTCTGATGGTGGCGGTGAGGTATTTGATGATGGGGGTATTTGATGGTGAATGGGTATTTGATAGTGAGGGAGGTATTTGATGGTGAAGGGGATATTTGATGATGGGGGTATTTGATGGTGAAGGGGGTATTTGATGTTGAAGGGGGATATTTGATGGTGAAGGGGGATATTTGATGGTGAAGGGGGTATTACATGGTGAAGGGGGTATTACATGGAGAAGGGGGTATTACATGGTGAAGGGGGTATTACATGGTGAAGGGGGTATTACATGGTGAAGGGCAGCATTTGATGATAGGGTATTTGATGGTGAAGGGG
>JAHRHZ010000128.1:1358081-1413776 GCA_024137785.1 Ginglymostoma cirratum
TCATAGGAGCAGGAAAACTTGACGTTTCGGGCCTAAACCCTTCATCATCCTGCTCCTATGATGCTGCTTGACCTGCTGTGTTCATCCAGCCCCATGCTGGGTAAATGATATCACACATTATCTTTCATATAACAAAAAAACTTGTAATTTTTTAGCACCTTTAACATAGTCAAATATCGCTTCATAGGAGTGTTAGCAAATAGGATTAAGGAGACATTAGAGCAGGTAATTAAAACCACAGTTACAACATTTAAAAGACATTTGGACAGGTACATGGATAGGGAAGGTTTAGATGGATATGGACCAAACAGAGGCAAATGGGACTTAGTTCAGTTTAGGAAACCTGGTTGACATGTACAAGTTGGGGCAAAGGGCCTGTTTCGGTGCTGTATGCCTCTATGACTCAAAAGAGGTAGGTTTTAAAGGACATCTTAAATGAGGACACAGAGTTGGAAAGGTTGAGAATTTTAGAGAGAGAATTACAAAGAGCTGCCTTGGCAGCTGAGGGCACAGTTTAGTTATACTCAGATCAATTATCTCAACACCATTACCACTCGACCCCTTCACCACCTCTGATTGTCATGCTGATTATCGAGTGACCAATACTGGATGAGCTGAAATTTCCTACAATGAAATATTGGAAAGTCTGAAAGCATATTTTTAAAAACTCTCCACCACGAACCTCATTCTCTAGTTTCCCTCTCCCTGGAAACTCTCTTGGAGCTGAATCAGACTGATCACAATCTCGGCAGCCTCTCTGATAATGATTCAAGCTTTCAACCCTTTCTTCAGTTCAACATAAAGATCACCTCCTGCTAGCTCCTAACCCTGCTTGTTTTATATGCTGCTCTAATCCCAAGCCATTATTACTGCTACACTTGGCTAATCCATCTTCCTAAACTTTGAGTTCAAGTAGAAAATCAACTGCAAACATCCTGGGGATTACCATTGACCAGAAATTCAACTGCACTTGCCACATAAACACAGTGGTTACAAGAACAGGTCAGAGGCTAGGAATACTGCGGCAAATAACTCACCTCCTGTTTCCCCTAATCCTGTCCGCCATCTGCAGGGCACAAGTCAGGGGTGTGATGGAATACTCCCCACTTGCCCAGATTGGTGTAACACCATTAACAATCAAAAAGCTTGACACCATCCAGGACAAAGCAGCCCGCTTGATTGGCACTACATCCACAAGCATCCACTCCTTCCACCACCAACACTCAGTAACTGCAGTTTGTACTATCTACAAGATGCACTGCAGAAATTCACCAAAGATCCTCAGGCAGCACTTTCCAAACCCACGAAAAATTCCATCTAGAAGGACAAGGGCAGCAGATATGTGGGAACACCACCCCTTGTAATTTCCCCTCCAAAATATGAACCATCCTGATTTGGAAATGTATCACCATTCCTTCACAGGAGTTCCTGGAATTCCATCCCAAATGGCATTGTGGCCTACAGCACATTGACTGCACAGTTCAAGAAGGCAGCTCCCCACCACCCTCCCAAGCGCAGCTAGGGATGGGCAATAAATGCAGGCCTAGCCAGTGATGCCTAGATCCCACAAATATTTTTAAAAAACTGATTGGCCGAGTGGTCTCAAAGGGCTGAATAGTCTATTCCTACTCCTATTTCTTTTGGACCTGTCACTCTGCCGTCCTTAAAACCAATGGCGATCACGATTTTTCAAAATTTTGTCTGACAGCAGTGAGACGTACCATCCCAAGATGAATGTGGAAAATGGAGCACAACAAAATCACATCAATTTGACCTGAACTGCCAAAAGAAGTGAGTGGTCTCCTGCTATGCTCTTCCACTTTGTGAACAACACTGCTGCTGCCACAATAAGCACTGACAGCATCATCTGCCTTAACCAGCAATTTAGCTGATGCATGATGGACACTTTGGTTCTGCAGTCATACATCTGCCCCGGTCACATAAAACTAAACTCCGGATGTGTATTCAAAATGCTCACGCCGCTGATTTTACAAATTACCTTTAAAATATATGGAAAGTATCTGAGCTAATCACTAATTTGGTAACAGCTATGTTTAAATCGGTAATGTCTCATCCGTGGAATCTGTGGTGTTTACAGTCTAAAATAGTTGGTAGTTGTCAGCTCTGTGTACACAGTATCACTGAATTGATGTCTAATTCTTCTCACTACAGTTGACATTCTCTCAGCAGTCAGGCACATAAAGATCAAGCTAGTCATCTGCCTCCTCACTCCTTCCAAATCTATTGACTTCCATGTGGCTGGGAGAATTCCCAATTGTTTGAATTTTTTCATCAGTAACTAACACAAAATGGAACCGTGATCACTCTGGAATCCAAGCAAAGGTCCCACAGTATCCATGTCCAGTGACGCTCACACCTACTAACTCTTTATTGTTAATCTAAAAGCACCAATGTTTTAAAATAGGAGAATTGTTCAGATTGTTGTGAAATATATGGATATTGTATTTTAAATGATTAAAGTATCTGCACAACCAGAACACACTGATCCAAATGAATGGTAGGTAAGGATTAGGGCCATTGTAGAGTTTTATCCACTTTTTATTTGCTTCACAGAAACAGAACTTTTAAAACATTGTTTTCAATATCTGAATTAAGCCAATTTCTACATCAGCTGGAAATAGCCCCACTCATGTCAAGTTGTCACTGAGTTAATAGAAGCATTTTAGCCCCAACAACAGAGAAGTCTGGCCTGTCTCCGCCAAACATATATGAATTAGAGATGGACTAAAATATTAGGAAGTTATCACCCGCAAAATTCAAGAAGAAAAGACCGTAAGTAGACGATGGGAATCAAGGACAGGAGTAGGTCATTCGGCCCCTCAAGCCTGTTCTGCCATTCAGTAGGATCATGGTTGATCTGCAATTCCACACGTCCACGTTCCTTCACCTTTCCCTGTAAACACTGATTCCCCAACTTATGAAGAATCTTTCTACCTCAGCATTAAATATACATGAGGACTCTGCCCTCACAACTCTCTGTGGCAAGGAGTTCCAAAGATTTGATCTTCTGAGATAAAAAATTCTTCCTCATCTCAGTCTGAAATTGGTGCCCCTTTATTCTGAGACTATGTGCTCTGGTCCTAGGCTCTCCCATGAGGGAACACATCTTCTCAGCATTTACTCTGTCAAGCCCCTTAAAAATCCCATATGTCTCAATGAAATCACCTCTCATTCTTCTAAACTCTAGTGAGTAGACTCCCAACTTGTTTAGCATTTGCTCATACAACAATCCCTCCATACTAGGGATCGTCCTAGTGACCCTTCTCTGAACTGCTTCCAATGAAATCGTTCCTTTTGTGAGGTACCTTGTCGTACACCTTCTGGAAGTCCAAATACAACATATTTACTGAATCTCCTCTAATCACTCTGACTGAGGCTTTGTTGAAAAACTCCGATAAATTTGTTAAACATGATTTCCCTTTCGTGAAGCATGCTGACTCTACTTGATTAAATTATGATTTTCCAAATTTTCTGGTATTTCTTCCTTAATAATTGATTCCAACACTTTAGCAAAAATAGATGTTAAGCTAATTGTCCTTTGTCTCCATCCCATTTTGAATGGGGATGCCACATTGGCAGTTTTCTGATCCTCTGGTACTTCTCTAGAATCCAACGATTTTTGGAAAATTAGAACTGATGCATCAATCATCTCCATAGCAACCTCTTTTAGGATCTTAGGAGGCAAGCCATCAGGGCCAGGGGATTTATCTGCCTTTCGCCCTATTAGTTTGTCTAATACTACTTCTCAGGTGATGGAACTTAATTCCTCCTCCATGTTCTTTAGTATCAATGGGATATTGAAGTAAACACCGTAAAGTTTGATGCAAAATACCTGTTTAACTCCTCTGCCATTTTGTTGTTCCCTAAAACCATATTATTTTCTAAGGGGCCTATGCTCACTTTGCCGGCTGTCTTCCTTTTTATATATTTAAAGAAGCTCTTATTGTCAGTTTTTATATTCCTCACTAGTTTGCCATCATGGTTTATTTTCTCTCTTTTTATTATCTTTTTAGTTCTCCTTTGCTAGATTCAGGATTTATCCCAGTCTTTGGGGTTATCATTGAATTTTGTATTTTCTTTCAACTTAATACACTCCTTAACTTCCTTGCTTACCCTTAATTGGTTTATTTATGTATGATGGATGGTTTGGTTCTGCAGTCATTCTCTCTGAGGATGTTTCTTCCTTACTGGAATGTATTTTTGCTGTGAATCATGAATTACCTTTTTAAAAGTCTGCTTGCTTGCTGTCATTCCTGCTATTCTATCTGCCCCATTTACTTCAGCTAACTCTATTCTCATTTCATTGTAATTCCCCTGATTTAAGTTAAACACAGATGTTTTCAGCCCAAGTTTCTCACTCTCAACCTGAATATTAAATTCTATCATGTTATGTCCATTACTTCCTAGGGAATATTTTATTGTAAGGTCACTCATTAAACATGTGTTATTACCCAATACGAGAGCCAAAATAGTCTACTCCCTGGTTGGCCCCATGACCTATTACTCCAGGATACCACCCCTAATGTAGTCTATGAATTCATTGTCAGTCTCACCATTGCAGGAAGTTGTGGTCTTCATCAGGGTAATGTCCATGTCAGGCTATCAATTGCTTTTCTTTTTCTTTATTTGTGCACAGGATGAGGGCATTGCTGGCTAGGCAGCATTTATTGCCCATCCCTAATTGCCCAGAGGGCAGTTAAGAGTCAACCACATTGCTGTAGGCCTGGAGTCACATAAAGGCCAGACCAGGAAAGGATGGCAGTTTTCTTCCCTAAAGAACATTAGTGAACCAGGTGGGTTATTCTGACAATCGACAATGGATTCATGGTCATCATTAAATTGTCAATTCCAGATATTTATTGAATTCAAATTTCCACCATCTTCCATGGCGGGATTTGAACCCAGAACATTATCTGGGTCTCTGGATTAGCAGTCCAGCGATAATACCACCAGGCCATCACCTCCCCTATCTCACACTCTGAAAAAAGGGTCTGCTTGCCAAATCCTGTGGTTACACACAGATCTAGCAATGAGTGCCAGTGTGGTGGTAAGTCCCTGAATGTCTTTCAGCCAACATCTGGCCACGGTGTTCATGATCGGGAATCCATGTCTCTGCAACCTACACAGGGGTCATAGTCAATCCTCTAGCTCCATGGCAGGCTGGGCAGACAGTAGGTGGGACAGGGTGGGGCTTACGTGGTAAACAAGGTGTATAGCTGCCAGTCAGAGGTCTGGGCTCTTCCTGTCCAGAGCTGTTGGGTTTGATCATTCAAGGGGATAGGCATGGACAGTCCATCCAGAGGAACAAAGGTGGGTTGGGGGAGAAGATAAGTGGGGGGGGAGACACTGTCATGGGAAGGAGACTTGCAACTTAGTTTTTAAAATTGGGGAGCTGGAGGGATGACACTTGTGAAGAGAGCAATAGTAATATAACGATATTAGGCAGGAACTGGAGAATTTTCATTGGAGGTGGCTGTTTGAGGGTAAATCTACATTGGACATGTAGAAGTATTTCAAACCGCGGTTGATAAGAGTTCAGGAGCAGCATGTTCCTGCAAG
The DNA here is from genome assembly GCA_024137785.1 of Ginglymostoma cirratum. Classification (NCBI taxonomy): domain Eukaryota; kingdom Metazoa; phylum Chordata; class Chondrichthyes; order Orectolobiformes; family Ginglymostomatidae; genus Ginglymostoma; species Ginglymostoma cirratum. The sequence continues at coordinate 1,363,662 of JAHRHZ010000128.1, forward strand.
AATAAAGGATAGGTATGGCAAGTTATGTGAGCCTTGGATGACCAGGGTTGCTATGACCTTGGTCAGAAAGAAAAAGGAAGCAAACATAAGATTTAGGAGGATGGGAACTGATGAAGCCCTTAATGTATACGAGGAAAGTAGGAAAGAACATAAGGAATTAGAAGGGTTAAAAGGGGTCATGAAAAATCATTAGCAAACAGGATTAAGGAGAATCCCAAGGCTTTTTATACGTATATTAAAAAAACAAGAGGGTAGCTAGGGAAAGGGTTGGCCCAATCAAGAACAAAAGAGGGAATCTCTGTATAGAGCCAAAAGAGGTATGTGAGGTCCTAAACAAATACTTTGTGTCAGTATTTGCCAAAGAGAAGGAATTGGTGGAGGATGATCTCAGGGAAGGGAGGGTCAAGTTTCTGAGCCAAGTTGCTATTAAAAAGGAAAAGGTTATGTATGTCTTAAATAGTATTAAAGTAGATGAATCCCCGTGTCCTGATGGGATCTACCCCAGAATATTGAGGGAGACAAGAGAACAAATTGCTGGAGCATTGACAGACATCTTTGTATCTTCTTTGGCCACAGATGAGATCCCAGAGGAATGGAGAATAGGCAATGTTATCCCACTGTTCAAAAGGGTAGGAGGGATAATCCTGAAAATTACAGGCCTGTGAGTTTCATGTTGGTGGTAGGGAAATTATTGGAAAAGATTCTCAGAGACAAGATCAATACGCATTTAGAAGCAGATGGACTTATTAGCGATAGACAGCACCATTTTGTGTGCGGGAGGTCATGCCTCACTAACTTGATTGAGTTTTTTGAGGAGGTGACGAAGATGATTGATGAGAGAAAAGCAGCTGATGTTGTCTACATGGACTTCAATAAAGCCTTTGACAAGGTCCCTCATGGCAGACTGATACAAAAGGTGAAGTCAGATGGTATCAGGGGCAAGCTGGCAAGATTTATACAGAGCTGGCTTAGACATAGGAGACAGAGGGTAGCGGTGGAAGGATGCTTTTCCAAGTGGAAAGCTGTGACTAGTGGTGTTCCACAAGGATCAGTGTTGGGACCTCTGCTGTTCATGATATACATAAATGATTTGGAGGAAAACGTGGCTGGTCTAATTAGTGAGTGTGCGAACGATACAAAGATTGGTGGAGTTGCAGAAAGTGAGGTGGATTGTCAGAGGATACAGTAGGATATTGATCAGTTGGAGACATGGGCAGAAAAATGGCAGATGGAGTTTAATCTGGACAAATGTGAGGTGATGCACTATGGAAGGTCAAGTACCTGTAGAAATTTTACAGCGAATGGCAAACTCTTAGGAGTATTGATATGCAGAGGGATCTGGGCATGCAGGTCCACAAATCACTGACATTGGCAGCACAGATAGATAAGATTGTGAAAAAAGGCCTATAGCATGTTTGCCTTCATTGGAAGGGGCATTGGGTATAAGGTTAGGCAAGTTATGCTGCAGCTTTATAAAACTTTAGTTAGGCCACAATCGGAACATTGCGTACAGTTCTGGTCACCACGCTCCCGGAAGGATGTGGATGCTTTGGAGAGGGTACAGAAAAGGTTTACCAGGATGTTGCTTGGTATGGGGGATTTTAGCTATGAAGAAAGGTTGAATAGACTGGGTTTGTTTTCACTGGAATGCAGGTGGTGGAGGGGCGACCTAATAGAAGTTTATAAGATTGTGAATGGCATGGGTAGAGTGGAAAGTATGAGGCTTTATCCCAGGATGAAGTGGTCAATTACTAAGGGACACAGGTTCAAGGTGCAAGGGGGGAAGTATAAAAGAGATGTGCGAGGCATGTTTTTCTCACAAAGGGTGGTGAGTGCCTGGAACATGCTGCCAGAGGAGGTGGTGGAAGCAGACACAATAGCAGCATTCAAGAAGCACCAGGATGAATATATGAACGGGAAGGAAATAGAGGGATACAGATTCTGTAAGTGAAGACAGTTTTAGTATGAAAGGGCAAAATGTGTCAGCTCAGGCTTGGAGGGCCAAAGCGCCTGTTCCCGTGCTGTCTTGTTCTTTGTTCTCTTTATTCATTGTTCTTTATATTATCTGCTTGGGGATATGTGGTAAAGCATAGAATGGGAAGGGGGTTTATCCATGATCGGGGCATCCTGGCTTCAGGTTGGGCAGGGGATAGTGAATGACTACACCTGGCATGGTAACCTTGTATGCTAGGGGCTAAGCGGAGAGATGGGGTAAGCTGGACAGTTGCAGGCTCATGTAGATTGTTTGGGTATATGAGAAGACCTACTAAGAAGGGGAATGTGGAAGTTTAGGGACTCACCGACATAGCTAGGTGAAGGCTGGGAGCCACTGAATATTCACTGTCACCTTCAAGCGTGGTGGAATTTGAAGATGTGCAATGAAGAAGAGAAAAGCCTCTGCCACACACAGATTTTGGGGGTCCTCACAGCGGCCAGGGAACATGGTCTACGTGAGTGTGAAGTTATACCTCCTGTTGGAACAGTTACATTTAGGGCTACACAGAGAGACAAAAAACCAGATGTAAGATCATAGCAGTGCCATTTATAAAAAACAGTGCCAATAAATAGTTGTAGAGCATAGACACAGACCCTTCAGTCCAACCAGTCCATGCTGACCATAATCCCAAACTTAAATAGTTCCACCTGCCTGTGCTTGGCCTATATCCCTCCAAACATTTCTCATTCATGTACTTATCTAAATGTCTTTTAAACGTAGAAACTACATGCATCCACCACTTCCTCTGGAAGTTCATTCCACACACAAACCACTCTCTGTAAATAAAAACTGCCCCTCATGTCTTTTTAAAATCTTTCTTCCTTCACCTTAAAAATATGCCCCCTAGTCTTGAAATCCCCCTCCCTAGAAAAAGACACCAGCTATTCACCTTGACTATATACCTCATTATTTTATGAAGCTTTCTTTATAAGGTCACCTCTCAACCTTCTATACTTCAGTGAAAAAAGGTCTCCGCTTATTCAGCCTCTCTTTATAACTCAAACCATCCAGTCCTGGCAACATCCTGGTAAATCTCCTCTGAACCCTCCCCAGCTTAACAATACCCTTCCTATAACAGGGCGACCAGAACTGGACACAGTACTGTACTCCAGAAGAGGCCTCACCCATACCCTGTACAACCTCAACATAATGTCCCAACCCCTACACTCAGAAGTCTGAGCAATGAAGGCAAGCACCCTGAACACCTTCTTAACCACCCTATCTATATGATGCAAACTTCACAGAATTACATACCTGAATCTCTATATCTCTCTGTTCTAAAGCACTACCCAAGGCCCTACTTTTAATTGTACAAGTCTTGCCTTTGTTCACATATACCTCACATTTATCCAAATTAATCTCCGTCTGCCACTCTTTAACCCAATTGATCAAGATCTCTTTGTAACCTTAGATAACCTTCTTCACTGTCCACTATGCCAGCAATGTTGGTGTCACCTGCAAACAAAAGTGGGCCCAGCACCAACCCCTGTGGAACAATGGTGTTCATAGGCCTCCTGCCCGAAAAACAACCTTCCATCATCACTCTCTGTCTCCTGCTGTTCAGCCAATGTTATATCCAATTGGCGAGCTCTCCAGTGCATTGTCACTTGTGTGACAAAGTGCCCTCAATGAGTTTTCTTTCTCCTTTCCTTCCCACTATGTTTACTTCCTGGTTCCACAGCTGGAGTGGAGGGAGTCTGCTCTGTTGTGGAGCCCATTAGTCTGGAGGTTTGGTGGGCAGATAGTGTCTCGATAGGCCACATGTGGTGAGGGTCTTCTCACAAAGGCAAGTGGATCCTCCTCAGCCAAGGGTCAGGCGGCAGACAGGGTGGAGGACCTAACCACCTCTCAATGTCTTGAGAGGAAAGTGCTGAAGAGCCTGTGTGTGTGTGTGTGTGAGAGGTTCCACTTCCAGCTGGGTGCGTCCTGGCACTGCCTGCCCCCTTCTATGGAAAGGGCACCTGGAGTGCTCAGTAGGTTCCCCGTTCTGCTGTGACCATGCCTTCAGTCCTGAGGACCCACTGGTTGAGTGATGGAGTACGTGCCCCTCTCCAACAGACCTTGTGTGTGCTACAACTGGCTCTCTCCATGGCAGCTGCCAACCTGTCCACCAGGCAGACAGACAGGTACATGATTTACCAGCCTCTGGATAATGAAAGCCATTATGTCCCATTTCCCCTTCTGCTACTCCTCCCTCTGCATACGATTTGGTCCCTGACTGTGATACCATGGGGTCCTTTCCTGCCTGGGCCTGAGCAGGCATCTGGTCTCTGCCAGTCTTCTGAGTGCCAGTGGCCTGGGGCATTTCTTCCTCAGCCAGCTGCAGAGCTGTGGCAGTGAGGTGCTCACCAGCTTGTGCTCCCACACTCTCTAGGGCTGATGTTCCTACAGAGGTGTCAGTGTCTGAGCTAGTGGGGTGCTTTTTGCACCTCAGTACTCTCGGGGCTTCCATGGGAAATGGCTGTTTCACTGTGGAGGTGGTGGAGATGCTGGTGGTACCTGCAAGACCCAAGAGAGAGAAGAAGTCATGGCCAATGATTATCAGTGGTGTGCAATGAATGACCTTGACAGCAGGGCTACTGTCAGAGTTGCAGTGGAATGAAGGTTATTACTCAGTTGGTGCAACATAGATGTCGCAACATCTCTACAGGAGTGGTCTTGGTCTCTCCTGTGAAGGCTAGGATTCTCTCCTCATATATCTGGAGCCCCACTGCCTGTCTGTGCTCTCTTTGATTTCTTATGGGGCTGTTTCCTCCTGGAATGAAAGTGCCTATCGAGACACTATCTGCCCACCAAACCTCCAGACTAATGGGCTCCACAACAGAGCAGACTCCCTCCACTCCAGCTGTGGAACCAGGAAGTAAACATAGTGGGAGGGAAAGGAGAAAGAAAACTCATTGAGGGCACTTTGTCACACAAGTGACAATGCACTGGAGAGCTTGCCAATTGGATATAACATTGGCTGAACAGGACTGAGTGCAGTAAGAGTGGGTGGCACAGCTGTTAGTGCAGCTGCAAAAGGGGCAATGGTGGTGGTGTCCTGAACAAGTGAGCGGGCAGTTTGGAAGGCATGCAGAGTTGGTGGTGTTGGAGTGGATGATGGTGAGCAAGTGAAGATGTTACAGTCAATGGTGAGGGTGGTAGAGCATGAGCCTCAATGGGTGCAGTAGAGATAGACTGAGTGTGGAGTAGCAGAGAGAAGAGTGTGACATTTATCCTGGCACAGTGGAGAAGATCATTGATCTTCATTTTGCACTGCTGGCCATCCCTCTGAACTATTGAGATGGCACAGAACTGGGTGGCATCGTCAAACTAGGCTGCCAAGCTCTGGTGGTGTGGCCTCCTCTGCTGGTCTTTCAGGAAGAGGACTCCTCTCAAAGGTTTCCAGTCTTTCTGCAGATATCCGCTCAATGTTGAGTTGTTCCAGGGTCGGTGTGAGGGCAGATTGGTTAGAATCAGAGATGTGGGATGCAATAGGGACTGAGTAGGTAATTAATGAGGCACTTTAGGTAACATGCGAGGATAAATCTCACTTGGCCTCGTAACAGAAATCCTTCCAAAGAACTCAATGCAATTTGCACAGCCGAAAAAAGATCCACCCCAAGGAGTTTACAGAGGGATACAAACAAAGTGTAAGTAAATGGGCAAAAACTCAACAATTGAATAGATTGTGGGAAAGTGTGAGAAGAATAAAGGAGCTGAATATAATTTAAATAGAGAAAGGCCAGAGAAAGCTACAGCACAGAGGGATTTGGGGTCCTCGTGCATAAATCACAAAGTCTAGCATCCAAGTTCATAGGGTAATAGGGAATGCAAATGGAATGATGGCATTTACTTCAAAGGAAATGGAGTGCAAAACTAGTGAAGTCAGATTAAAACAATACAAGGCACTAGACAGACAATGCCTGGAATACTATGAACAGGTTTGGGCCCCTTATCTAAAGAAAGATATATTAGTGTTGGAGGCAGTCCAGTGGTGATTCACCAGGCTGATACCAAATATGTAGGGACTGACTTATGAGGAGAGGTTGAGTAGTTTGGGCCTGTACTCATTGGAGTTTAGAAGAATCAGAGGCGACCATATTGAAACATATAAGTTTCTTAGGGGAGTTGACAGGGTAGATGTGGAAAGATTGTTTCCCCTTGTGGGAAAGTGTAGGACCAGAGGGTATCATCTCAGAATAAGGGGTCGCCCATTTGAAGGTAGAAGTGGAGGAATTTCCACTCTTAGAAGCTAGTGGATTTGTGGAATTCTTTATTGCAGAGGACCGTAGAAGCTGGGATATTAAGTATATTCAAGGCTGAGATAGATATATTTTTAATCAGAAAACGAATCAAGGGTTATGGGGAAAAGGTAGGAAGATGGAGCTGAGGATTATCAGATCAGCCATGACCTTATTGAATGGTGGAGCAGACTCGATGGGCCATATGGCTGACTTCTGCTCCTCTGACTTGTGGCATGTGATCACTATGATATTGACTGATGATAAGGAATTGTTTATAACTTTTGGTACTATCAGGTAAAGAGAAACTACTAAATATGTTTAGTCCTGTTAATAAAATGAATTTCCATGGATAATTCAGTATAATTCCATATTTTTATTCAGTTTATTAAGTTACCGTGCTGCAGGCAGTGCTTTCCAACTAACTGAATTTGGTGATCACAAGTCTTCTTTCCATGCTGCGTTTTATCGCATTACTTCAAACCTAGCTAATATAATTTACTTGGACATAATCCAAACAAGAACTCTGATGCCTGCACCAGTTTGGTGCATCTTCATATGACCATCTGACAAAGGCATAATCAGATTGATGTAGTAAAGGTCAGAATAAGTTTGTTCAGGAGCCTCAACCTCAACTACAATTCAGATTTCAGTGAGCTGCATTTTAGCAAATGTTGTACAACAGTACAAAATTGTATTTCTCAAGTTAACAAAATCTCATCTGCTTATTTTGATTGGATCTGATAGTGAAGTAAGTGAACAATTGTGTCAGTGAGAGTCAGTGCTGTGGTGAAGGACTGAACGTTTCCATTTGGTCCAGTGTTTTAAATGACCAAATGCCTGTCTCTGGACCAGTGAAAGACTAAGTGCTTCTGAGGCAGTGGTGCACCAATTGACAGTGTCTGTATCTGAATGAAGCCAATTTTTACATTAACTGTAATTTGCACCACTCATTTAAAGTGGTCACTCAGTTAAATAGTAGTGACTAACTTCTCTGACAGAGAAAGCTTAGCTTCCTCCATCAAGCTAGTGCGGTCTACTTGATTTTTAAAAAAATAAATTTCAGGATACTGAAAGGACAGAACTACGTATTTGAATGCACGTAGCATTCTTAACAAAACAGATGATTTGACTGATGATCAGGGGTAGCATGGTGGCACAGTGGTTAGCATTGCTATCTCACAGCACCAGGAATCCGGATTCAATACCAGGCTTGGGCAACTGTCTGGATGGAGTTTGCACATTCTCCCTGTGTGTGAGTCCATTTCCTCCAGGTGCTCTGGTTTCTTCCCACAGTTCAAAGATGTGTAGGTTAGGTGGGTTGGCCATGCTAAATGTGGGGTTATGGGGATAGGCTGGGGGATGCGGAACCAAGGTGGGATGCTCTTTGGAGGGCCTGCACTGTAGGGATTCCATACTATGACAGTAGAAACAAGAAAAAAATGTATGATCCAATAGCAATGATACAGGCATGGTGACAAGATGACAAAAACTAGGACCTGAATACTCCATAATACATGACATTTAGGAAAGGTAGGAAGAAGTTGAGGGGTATCTGTTTTAGTTAAGGATGGTGTTTAATTCAGCAGAGAGAAGTGACAATGTGGAATCAGCTTAGGTAGAGATTATACAATAAATTGGGTTATTCACAAAGAAATAATGGTGATAATCAAGGGAATTTAACAAGACAGTATAGATCGGATTAATCAGATTGTAAGAGTAGCCTAGATGATTAGTTCATAAAGTGTCAGGTCAGTTTCTTAGTGCAGTATGTTGTAGACTGAGTAAAGTGCAATGAGACAGGGATTGTAAAGGCACCCCTCGGTTCCAATGATCATAATACAATTGAATACTTGTGTTTTATACTTAAGACAATTACCAAGGTATGAAGAAAGCTGGCTAAAACGAACTGTGAAACAACGTTAAGGACAGTAAACAGATAGTGGTAGACATTTAAGGAGGTAGTCCAGAACATCCCAGAAAAATACATTCCAGTGAGAGAGAAAGATTCTGTGGCTAAGAAAAATTAAAGGTAGTATTAAACAGAAGGAAGAAAATCAAATAAATCCATTAAGATGAGAGGCAGGTCAGAAGATTGGACAATATATAAAGAATTGGATAAATGCAAGGTATTGCATTTTGGTAAAACAAGCAAAGGCAGAACTTATACATTTAAAAATAGGGCCTTGGGTAATGTTGTAGAACAGAGACACCTAGGGGTTCACATACATAATTCTTTGAAGTTTGCATCACATTTAGACAAGGTGGTTAAAAAAGTGTTTAGCACGCTTGTTTTCATTGCTCAAACTTTTGAGTATAGGGGTTAGGACATCATGTTGAGGTTGTAGAGGATGTTGGTGAGGCCTGTTCTAGAGTACTGTGTCCAGTTCTGGTCACTCTGTTATAGGGGATATTATTAAGCTGGAGAGGGTTCAGAAAAGACTTACCAGGATTGGAAGGTTTGAGTTATAAGGACAGGCTGGCTAGACTGGGACTTTTTCACTGGAGCGCAGATGGTTGAAGGGTGACCTTCTAGAGGTTTATAAAATCATGAGGGGTATAGATAAGGTGAATGGCTGGTGTCTTTTTCTAGGGTGGGGGATTTCAAGATGGAGGGGCATATTTTCAAAGTGAGGGAAGAAAGATTTAAAAAGAGGGCCATTTTTGTTTTTACAGAGAGCGATTTGTGTGTGGAATGAACTTCCAGAGGAAGTAATGGATGCAGGTAGAGTTACGATGTTTAAAAGACATTTGGATAAACACATGAATAGGAAATTTTGGATGGATGTGGATCAAGCACAGGCAGGTTGGACTAGATTAGTTTGGGATTATGGTTGACATGGACTGGTTGAACTGAAGGGTCTGTTTCTGTGCTATATGACTCTATGACTATGACTCAAAATAGCAAAGGATTACTGAGGAAAGAAAAATCAACAGGGACGAGGAAATCAGATTAAGAAAAGAGGCTAGTTAGAAAGATAATGTTTGTAAAATTTTTACAGGGTTTTAAAAACAAAAGACTAAGGAAAGTAAACACTGGTTCTCTAGGAAATGAATCTGGGGCAAAAAGCAGAAATTGCAGACAAACGCAGCAAGTGGCAGCATCTGTGGAGAGAACGAGTTAACATTTTGAGTGCAGAAGGGTCTGAAGAAGTGTCACTAGACTCAAAATTTTAACTCTGTCATCTCTTCATAGATGTTGCCAGACCTGCTGAGTTCCTTCATCGATTTCGATTTTTGTTTCAGATTTCGAACACCTGCAGTTCTTTGATTTATTTTAATGAATCTGCGACATTATTTCCTTATTTCCATTATTAAAGATAATTGTGACTCAGTAGATGAAAGGGAGTGAGAAACCTAAATCAGAATCAACAGGGAAAGGGTACTAAAAATGTTTTTTGAGCTAAAATCTAACCTGTTCAGGCCCTGTTGGACTTCATCTGAAGGATTTAAGTCAAGTGGCTGCTGAGACAGTAGACAGCTTCAATTTTCCAAAATTCTCTAAATTCTGGAAAGGTTGTATCAGGTTGAAAAACACTGAAAGTGACTGTTCTATGCAAGAAAGGAGCGTTTAACATTAGCCTAATATTTGTGTGAAATGTTCTTTATATGTGTGCAGATTTGTACTATCAGAGCCAACATTTAATGAACATTGTAACATTCAGGGGACAGACAGTTCTAAGAGGCTTTTCCAGTTAAGTCCTACTGCTGATAAATTATCTTCTACTGCTCCAAAATATAGCTACATTCAATTTTTCCTAGGAACAAACGTGAACCTTAAACAAGGTTTTCAATAGGTCACTCAATACAATTCAGGGTCATTGGAGAGCAATTCCTTGGTCAGAGTTAGTTGTTGAAGCAGATAAAGACAGAAGCAAGCTTCAAACAGAAAAGGGCCATTTAAGTCGGCCTTCTAAAAAAAGCAACTGAACTATGCAGAGTCTGTAGTTGTGGTCTCAGCGAGAAGTCAATAGTAGTTGGGTATCTGTACTGTTTAAACTCTGGAAGAAATTAGTAGGCAGCTAAGTGCTGGAGTCAGGGCTGCAGAAAAATGCTAGGAGCTGTGAGGGCTCAGAGGTCATGTGCCACTCATAGCTCAGTGCAGCTGTGCAGGAAGGCGAAGGAAACCCAGAAGCAATTTTGCTTTGTGCAACTGAGCCAGATTAGAACTCAGGAGAGAAACCCAAGAGAAGTACTGGCTTGGTGAAGCTCACGGTGTGTCAAAAGCTGGCACTGTGCCTGAGAGTAAGGGCTGGATTGCCATTTCAAGAGTCCAGGAGCAGATGGGGCCAGGAAAGGAACATGAATCAAGAGAACATGAGTAGTTATTGAGGTGGCACATGACAGAATAGGTCTTGAATGGATTTCAAAGCCAGAATCATCAAAAGTCAGTGATTGCAATTCCTTGTGACGTTTTAATGAGATTTAGTGACCCACAGTATCACGAACATCATGGAGGCTTGGGACTAGGTTCCTGGGACCTGTCTTGATCGCATTTGCTGTTGGATGTTTTGCACGGGCTTTTTGAGCACAGTTTGTCTGTCACCCATAGTGACCAGTTTTCATGGGACACGATGGAGATGAGTGAGTTTCGGTCATGTGTTTTTGTTGCCATCTCCATCCACGTGGATGAAGAAAACCACCAATTCAATTGGGACAACACCAGGATCCTAGGACAGGCAAAGCAGAGGAATTCCTAGAGGCCTGGTTCTCCACTAAGAAAGCCATCAACAAACACAGAGCCAGACCCCGCATACACTCCATTGCAAAGGAAAACCAGAAGTGAGGTAATCCAGCTCAATCCAAAGTTTAAATAACAGGCAGGAAAACATAACAGCGCTTCATCGGAGGCTGCACTGATGATGTTACCCAGCAGGGTACTGAAACGTCTGTGGAACAACGAGCCAGTTTGGCGAGCCAACCAACCACAACCCGAGCTACCAATCTAGTCTAAAATCTTGAGACCATTTCCCACTGCTTGCAAAGCAATAGTGTAAACACGATTTACAATGCATTTCAATATCTTGCTTTTCAAAAGTACAGCAATTCCATCCTCAGTCCTTTGTAAATCAACCCTTTTACCGATTCAGTCCACAGTTAAAAATAAAGTGAAATGAAGAAATGTTTTTTTTTCCCCTCTGCAAGTGTACTGACAATTCTAGGGCATCCATCATCACTATTCTTGTAAGGTAATTACTGTGCAGAGAAAGATCCACACCCCCTTTCCAAGATCTTGCAGTAAGCAACATTAAAGTGTTTCCTTGGTACATTGTAATATGAATGAGCTCACAAATGCCATGTTAAGCAGGAATGAATTCCAGACTTAAGATATAAACAACAACTTGCCTTTATTACCTATATCTCAAACACAGCAAAAAGTCCCAAGACACTTCATTAAAAGGTTAACAAAACTGACACCAAGTCACATAAGGAGATATAATGACAATGAATATCTTGGTCCAAAGTAGGTTTTCAGGAGAAAAAAAGCAGAGAAGGTGATGTGACAAGGTAGATGTGGAAAGTTGGCTCCCTCTTGTGAAGCAGACTAGTATCAGATGACATGATCTCAAAAATAAAGTCTCCAATTTAAGACAGAGTAAGAATTTCCTCTCTCAGAGGGTAGTGAATCTGTGGAATCTTCATTGTTGAGACTGGGTTAAGCATATTCAAGGCTGAGATAGTTTTTTTAATCAGTAAGGGAATCAGGATTATGGGGAATGGGAAGAAAAACAGAGTTGAGGAATATGAGATCAGCCATGATCTTGGTGAATGGGACAGGGCAGACTCTGGTCTGAATTGTCCACTTTTGCTCCTATGTTTTTTGGACTTTTGAGAGCATTAAGGCGGCAGTTTTACAGCTTGGAGACGAGGTAGCTGAAGGCATAGTCAACAATAGATGAATGACCAAACCTGGACTGTGCAATAGACCACAACTGGCATAGTAGAAATGAGATTAGAGATAGAGGACTGATGCCACGAAGGGACTGAAAAACAAAAATGAGAAATTTCACAATCCAGAACTGGAGCCAGTGTAAATCATGCCACATGATTGGGGCAGCACGGTAGTTCAGTGGTTAGCATTGCTCCTCACAGCACCAGGGACCCAGGTTCAATTCCAGTCTTGAGTGACTATTTGTAACTTGCGCATTGTTTCCATGTCTGTAGGTTTCGTCTGGGTGCTCCAATTTCCTCCCACTGTCACAAAGATGTGTGAATTAGCCATGCTAAGTTGTCCCATAGCGTCCAGGGATGTGCAGGCTAGGTGGATTGGCTATGGTTAATGCAGGCTTATGGGGATAGGGGTAGGGTGTGTGTTTGGGTGAGATGCCCTCATAGGGTCGGTGTGGACTTGACAAGCTGAATGGCCTGCTTCCACACTGTAGGGATTCGATAATGGGTAAATGGGATATTGGTGCCAGTTGAGTTACAAGTTTGAGTTAACAGTTAAAGGGGGTGCAAATGGGACACCAGTCAGGAGAGCATAAGAATAACTTAGTCTAAAGGTACAAAAAGGTTTTCGGATGATAAGATGAAGCAGAGATAAAGACCAATAACAACTTGGCTCTTAAGACCTTAAAAGTTCAATATTAACATAAAAACAATGTTAATTCCACTCACTTTTTACACCTCCATATTTTAACATTCTCACCCAAAAGTTATTCCTACTTCAAACCTAGGTGGATAGGCAAGTACTCAGTACAGCTGTCAAGTGACATAAACAGGTTACGTGAGTGGGCAGTAAGAAGGCAGATGAAGTAGGAAAGTGTGAAGATGTTCATTTTAGTTATAATAGAAAGGCTGATTTTGTAATGAAAATGTGAAAATTTGTAAATGTTGAGCTAAGTGAGACTTGCGTATGTTAGTTCAAACAACACAGTCAGCGTCAAGGTGCAGTCAGCAATTACAGAAATATATGGCATATTGGCCTTTTTTGCAAGGGGACTCGTGTACAGAAATAAAGAAGTGTTGCTACAGGTTTTAGTGAGAGCTCATTTAGAGTACAGTGTGCAGTTTTGGTCTCCACATTCATGAAAGCAAATGCAGACGGTACACAGAAGGTTCACTAAAGCGTTTCCTGAAATGACAGAGTAAATAGGGCTTAAATTCTCTGGAGTTGAGAAGAATGAAAGGTAATCTCAATGAGACCAAATTTTGAAGGGTCTTGAAAGAGTAGACAGATTGTTTCCACAGGTCTGGGAATCTAGGACAAGGGATTGATCATTTGAACTGAGATGAGAAAGATTTAGTCAAAAGAATTCTCCATTCCAGAGGGTTTTGGATGTCTGTTGGATGTAATTAGGGCTGGGATAGACAGATTTCTGGTGGTTCAAGGAATCAAGAGGAGGTATAGGTGCAAATGGGAAAGTAGAGTTGAAGCCCAAGATCATACTCAGTACTCAAGATCAAGCCCATAATCATACTGAATGGCAAAGCAGGTTTACTCTGGCTCTTATGTTCGAACAAACAGCAATATGGCTCCAGCTGACAGGCAGCCCCCAAAACAACTGGACATCAAAGCCTTTTTGTCTGCACATTCGAACAGCTAGACTTGGATTTGAATTAATGGAGCAGCAAAGCAGAATTGAAGGGTCCAATGACAATCCATATAATAGCACTCAGTAAAATCTCAATCAATGGGCACATTTCACAAATTTATTTTTGACAGCTATATCTTTGCATACACAAATAATAGTGCAAAAATATTTTGATAAGCTTTCTGTAAAGACTTTATGCAAAGATGAGATTATGTTTAAAGAATCATTAAATCCAGAACACACACTACAGAGCTCCATTTAATACATAACTATAGGCTATAAGGGCATACATTATTTTCTTTAATACTTAGTATAACAAAAAACTTAATGTCTTAATAAAAGAATTCCCAAGACTATAAATGTTGCTGTCAAACCAATCACAAACCTAAATGAGTCTAAAGGTGGCCACAGTAGCACTATGTTTTGCAGGCTTTTGTATTCTTACTCAGCTTGCAAGTTTTAATTATTCTAAACTATACATTTTTAAAAGAAACACTTCTTAAAAAAATAATGCAGTATTTTACACCAAACAAGGCCAGTTAACTTCCACGAATTGAAAATCTAGGCAAATTTATTTACTACAGCAATCAAGACCAAAAAGCATTGAATGTATTTCTGAACTGTGTTTTGGTGACATTCAGTTATCATTCCCTTTCTGCCGCAAGTTTCTGGATTTGCCATTTTCAAGTTTTCTTTTTTTAAATACTGTGTCTCCGCCTGCATCATCCCTCAGAGAAGTTATTTCTTTTTGTTTAAACTTGACTTTGGGTTCATGCTTTACATCAATTGCTGGTGTTGCTGAACAGTCAACTGTTGGTAACTGCAAGTCTATCTGTTCTCTGTGGGGGCAAAAAAAGGAGGGAAATGTTTAAGCAAACAGACCAATGCACAATTAACATTAATATTACAGATATGGCAGTCAGTACAAATAAAGCTTCTTGTCGATATAAGCTATGAAAATGTATCTAGTATCTTTCACATCCTTAGGATGTTCCAAGGAACTTCACAACCAATTAAGTACATTTTAAATCAGTGACTGTGTAATTTTTATTTTCTCATGAGGTGGGCTGTAGGAAAAGTGGCAGTCAATCTACTCTGAAAATTCCTAGATAAGCAACAACTAGATTTTGTAATGTTATTCGAAGGACAAACATTTATCAGGATAGTGGGGTACTGAACCCGAAACGTTAACTGTGTTCTTGCCAGAGATGCTGCCAGACATGCTGTGTTTCTCCAGCAATTTCTGCTTTTGTTTCCAATTTCCAGCATCTAGTTCTTGGTTTTATTTTAGTGGGGAAAGCTCCCTGCTGTTCTTCAACTGGTGCTGTGGGATCTTGTACATTCATTCATCAAACAAGGAAATGGAGTTCAGTATAACATCCCAACATAATACTGACACGTCTGATAGTGCAGCACCCCTTGGTATCGTACAGGGGTGTCAGTATCAATGGTGTGTTACAATCTCTAGAGTACATCTTACATCCACAGACTGTCAGACTTGGAGGTGAGTGTGCTACCAAATAGTTATGACTGTAATTTTATGATTTGAGCCTAGGCTAATAGTAACACCAATAAGCTTAACTATCAGACAAATTTACGTTAAAAGTTTTCTCCTCCTGGCTTTTGTGTGCATGTTATCCAAATTAACATGATTTATCTCCTGTGGCGCATTCATGCTTGTACCCCAGAGAAACTTTATCTTGTTATAGTAGTACACACAGCCATTCTACTTACTGATCACTTTTTTCAATATTGCCCCATCTCCCATGGGAGGCTGACATACGCCTCTTTACAGCCACAAGTTCTTTCGTTCTGAAGAAAGGTCACAGGACTTGGAATAATTAAGGTTGGTTTTCTCTCCACAGATACTTCCAGACCTGTGGAGTTTCTCCAGCAATTTCTGTTTTTGTGCATTTAAGTTCTCTATGTACTTGGTAAGAGTCAGAGGAGGAAGTGACTGACAGCTCAGCAAAACCAATGGCATGTTCGGCTGCCAAGAACAGCTTTAACCTGACACTTGTGTTTAAAACCAAGAAAGAATACAGAACGTTTTGGCCACAATTAGAACCTTTTTAAAGGGGACAGGTAAAACTTCTATTCAGGAGGTATCATTCTTTGGGAGTACATCTGCAGCAGCAAGAAAGGTGCCTTTAATAGCCAAGAGAGTATGTGCAGTATGATATACGTTGCAACTCTCAATGTCATTCATTTTGTCATTCAGATGGAGATCAAAATGAATAAGTCATGTGACCAACATTCCCTCCCTTTCATCCCTATGTGAAGGGAATTATCTTCGACACTGGCACAGTGATAATGTGATGTGTGTCACCGGTGTGAACAAAATAGCCTATTTTTAAAATTATTGATATCAATAAGGTAGCAATGCTAGTCCAGATGTATTGACTTCAATTATAAATTTTACCACAGTGGCATTTGAACTGGGAACTTATGGATTTTAAGTTCAGCACCTTAACCACTACTCTATCATCTAACAGAGGGAGGCATTTGTGGAGTTTTTGTATCTCATCTTTTATCGGTTAAATTGTAGTGATGGCTCAAGAAAAGCATCTTTGTGCTCTGAACTTGTCAAATTGAAACTAAAGATGCCTTTTTCTGACATGTGAATTTCTTCAAGGCTTTTGAGAACATTTGTAGCTCGGTTTGTTGACGTGGTTGTTGACTTGCTTGCCAAGCTGATGAGTTTGTTTGCAGACATTTCGTCATCATACTACGTAACATTATCAGTGCGCCTGTGGTGAAGTGTTGGTGTTCTGTCCCGCTGACTATTTATGTCTCTTGGTTTGCTGGAGTGGGTGGCATCACTTCTGGATTTGTTTCTTAGTGGGTGGTATATGGAGTCCAGCTCTACATGTTTGTTAATGGAGTTACGGTTTGAGTGCCAAGCAATATCCCAATACCCACAAAGTTGCATCAAAACACTGTTCAAATGAGCCACAACACATCCCGGAGCTACGCAAAACCAATGAAGAACACCTATAGTGTTTTTAGAAACAACGGTTACCCAAAAAGCGTAGTCCACCGATGCCTACACAATGGATTACAACAGGAAGACACAACACGTCCAACCCTACCATACATTAAAGGACACATCTGAGATGACCACCAGATTACTCTGCTCCCGAGGAATCATGGTAGCCCACAAACCGACACCTACAAACGAGAATAAAGGATCCGATAACCACAACTAACAGAATTAAATGTTATTTACTAGATACCATGCAAAGACCGCCAAAAACATTACATAGGGCAAACCGGTAGGAAACTAGCCATCAGGATTCATGAACACCAACTAGCTATCAAGGGACATGACCAACTATCACTCATTTCAATACACATGGACAAAGAGGGACACCAATTCGACTAGGACGACATAGCCATCCTAGAACAAGCCAACCAAAGACACGCATGGCACTCAACCTGGAACTCCATTAACAAACATGAAGAGCTGGACCCCATACACCAACTACTAAGAAACAAATCTGGAAATGATGCCACCCACCCCAGCAAACTGAGACACATAAATGGCAAGCGGGACAGAACACCAATGCTTCACCGGAGGCGCACTGATAACGTTACCTAGTATGGTGATGAAATTTCTGCAAACAAAACTCACTAGCTCGGCAAGCAAGACAACAACTTCATTTGAATTTCTTTTCCCTCTTTACATTCCCAATTCTCCTCTGACCTTTTTACAGGTCTCTACGAGTATGCCTAGTGCACAAAAAGCAAAACCCACATCCACTAGAATTTAGGCTCCCCATTTTAATCAAAGGATTTAAGTTAGATTTGCTCCTTCACACCATTTTCACCTGTTTTGTGGTATTTTGAAAGCTCACTGAAACCATGTCAGGTTTGACAGTTTGTGAGGAAAGTGGAGAGCCAGCTGAGGAGTCTAAAAGTGTAAAGTGTTTCCACGCTTTCAGATGTCAGTATTAAGTGCTGTTGGGCAAGAATTACAGGACCTTTAAATAATGTTAGCATTTGAGCCGGTGGTACTGAGAACCCAGGTAGGTAATTGCATCAGTTTCCCTAAACCCCCCAACACCGTGCACACCTCCCACACTGTTGTATGGTACATAAACCACACTGTGGAGAAAGAGAAGTCCTGAAAAAAAAAGAAAGCAGTCTGGAGTGTGGTTTGAAAGCTAAAAATAGCCCAACTCTCAAAGCATGCTCCAATGAGGATAGTCCAACCCACCGTGTTCTTGTATTGAATGTCTATTGAAGGGGGAAACTACAACATGAAACTTCAAAAAAGAGCTTTATGATGAAGAGAGAATGGAAGAGAGACCGACTGTTTAGGTAGCTTTTAGCAAAGACACAGCATTGATACCACCTTGAGTACTTTTGGGTTAAAACTCTATGGATTGTAAACTAATGAGCCACTTCATTTCTAAAATAAACTGTCTTGCCCAATGCATACAAAAATGAACTTGGGAGAGTATCTGGAAGCATACAGAGTTTAAAACATCCTTGGGAATAATCTCACCACACCTTTGTATTATTATCATTAGGAATTTTGGGGTTATGAATCCAAAACTTTTCGTAAAATTTTCAGAAATGCCCTGGTGTTTCTAACATTTCGCAACTCTAAGATCAATTTTACTTTAATACTTCTACAAAGCCAGCTACAGCAGAATGACTATATCAACTGGGATTAACTGGCTCAAAAAAACCTTTTGCCAGCACAGTTCCCGAAGCAAATCACCTTAACATGTGCTCGCTGCATCCTGCCATCCTCATTCCCTAACCTGCCAAATGCGGACTAGGGAGTGGGATGGCAAGAGAGTGGAAGCAAGGTAGTAAGCAAGAGGGAGATTTGGGGAAGGAAACAGTAAGTCAAAAGGTTGTAGAGTAGGTCACTGCCTATTAATTCCACCTGATTAATTATGACAGGCTTGGCTCTCATCCATTAAATTTCTGCTGTGGGGCATCAATGAGTTATGTAGTCATGGGCTGAAGTGGCAATAATCTCATTGAAACGTGAAAGCTATGGCATTTGATGAACGGTTACATGGTCACACAGTGCTCACTCTGAGGGAATGCTGAATGTGACTACGTGGTTAAAATTCAAAAGAAGTTTGGTAATAGATTATAAACAGTAGAAATTTAATTGTCTTTCATAATTAAGTGGTAACAGAAAGATTAGTGTGGTAAGCGATTAGATACTCACTCCTCTTCCTCTTTTACAGTTTCCCATTCACCGTAAGGGTTTACTTTTCTTCTCTTAGCTTCTTGTTGGGACTCCAATTGAGGAAAATTGTTTTCATCTTCTGCAGCATGCATTTTTCCAGGAGCCTTTACTTCACTGCCATCACCTGGAGCACTTTCCTGCTGGAGCACATCATCTTTTAACCACAATCTTTGAACATATACAAACGGGGGGGCACACACAGCTCCTCTTTTACAAAAAGGTCACTTCAAAAGTTAAAACATTATTCAGCTCAATGAAACATTTGAAAATAGCACCAAACAAATGTGGGTGCATCAAGAACAAGATAAGTGGTTAAATACTGAAGATGTAATGTACCTCAGTAAATATAGGGAAATGGAGGAAGATGTAACTGTACTAATCAGAAATATAAATAGAATTGTCATAGTCCCTGTATGCTCCCTACAACTCACCTAGTTTTGAGTCATCACCAAACTTGGAAATATTGCATTTGGTTCCCACATCTAAGTCATTTATGTATATCATGAATAGTTGACGCCCAAGCACCGATTCCATGGTATACAATTAGTCACTGCTGGCCACCTATTTATTACCAGGCTCTGCTTCTGGTCTGTCAACCAATTCTCAATCCATGTCAGTATATTACCCACAATCCCACGTGCTTAAATTCTGCCCTGTAGACTCTTGTGGGACCTCACAAAAGCCTTCTTGAAATCCAGATACACCACATCCACTGGTGCTCTCTCGACTAGTTACATCCTCAAACTCCAGAAGATCAATCAAGCATGACTAATCATAAACCCATAATATCTTTGTCCAAACCAGTTAATGCCTTCCAAGTGTTCTGTTATCAGTCTTTTATAATAGATTCCAGTGTTTTCTCCACTACTGATGTTAGGCTAAGAGTTCTGTAATTCTTTTTCTTCCCCATTTCCCTCCTTTCTTAAAGAGTGAGGTTATATTTTCCACCCTCCAATCTGTAAGAACTGTTTCAGAAACTACAGACTTACCATACTATAGGGCTGCTCTTTCACTGGAGAGACAACTGCTGGTGATTTAACCTGAGGGCCACCATACCTCAGGCAAGGAGAGTCCATCATGGTAACTTCAGCAGGTGATAGGAATTGAATGCACACTATTGGCACCACACTGCTTTGCAGACCAACTGTCCAGCCAACCTGATCCCCTCTGGAAGATTATCACCAATGCACGCAATATCTCCAATACCACTTTCTTTCGTACTCTGGACACAGATTATAAGGCCCTGCAGATATATCAGCTTTTAACCCCATTAATTTCACTACCACATTTTTTTTTGTTACCGATTTTCTTGAACTCCTTCCTGTCACTGGATCCTTAATTCCCAACATTTCTGTGAAATTATCTGCATCTTCTTTCGTGAAGATAGCCAAAACATGCATTCAATTTTTGTCTTTTTTGCTTCCCATTATAGTTTCTCTCATTTCTGACTATAAGGAACCTATATTTGTCTTCACTTACTGTTTTTCTCTTCACATGTTTAAAGATGACTCAATGACTGAGCTTCTTTATGGGGTACAGAATTTCATAAACTCATTACTTATGTAAGTGAAGAAATTCTCCTCATTTCAGTCCTAAATGGCTTTGACCCTTGCTCTGACATGGTGTCCTTTGTATTTAGTTTCCGGAGCTAGGGCAAACATCCTACCTGCATTCAACCTCCAAACGTCCGTTAAAAATTTTAAAGTTTTAATTAAGATGGCATAAAGGTCATTAAGGGATACACAAGGTGAAGTCACAGGTAACATCCCCCTCAAATATAACAAAATGTGGGGCTGGAGGAAAGCATTTTCTGAAGAAGGGTCCTGATCCAAAACATCAGCTTTTCTGTTCCTCTGAGGCTGCCTGGCCTGTTCATCCAGCTCCACACTTTGTTATCTCTGACTCCAGCACCTGCAGTTCTTGCTATCCCCCTCAAATGGTGTGTTAAGTGTGACAGTCATTTAGATACACTGGACCTTTAAAAACTTTTAGTGCAGCCACGCACGCAATACTTTATAAAAGAACCAACTTTGCTTGGCCACATTGAAACCTCCAGGTAGATCCACAGACCATAAAGATCACTGGTCATGGTAACAACAGTGAAATTACACAAATATAGAATACAGGTAAACTTTCTTAAAGCTGGGACTGGAAGCCTTGGGACCACGGACATGCAGCATTTTAGATTTTACCAGATTTTGTATTAGACACTTTGGGTGGGTCACACCAATTTGGGGTGAGCAGGGTCAGGAGTCACTTGGAGCACAGAACAGACCAGCATGCAAGTGATGAACTGGTATTAAGTCCAGTGTTGTGAAGCACCTAGCTCAAGTTAAGTTTTTGAAAAATGTGTTCATTGAACTTGCTAGTCACTGACTAGGACTGAATAATCTATTTCTAATTGTCCTAGACAAGAGAGTGATTTGTGGTCTTCTTGAATTGCTGTAGTTCTTAGGGTGTAGGGATACCCACTGTGCAATTAGGAGATTCAAGGCTCACAGGTGATTATCAGGTTTCCTATATTTAACAGAGTACCACAAGACAACAAACATTCCAAAGTCAATATTGAGGAGTCCAAGGGCAGCATCTTTCCAGTTGTATGCCACAGAACTGCTACCTCTGTTGGATCCATCCTACAGTAGCACATACTTACCAAGGAATGGTGGTGTTGCCCGAGACTTCATTATACTCATGCAATTATATTAGACAATGTAAGATTGCTACTTCAGCTATCTGTGGGATGCTCTCCCACTTTTGGCATAAGCTCCAAGATATTAGTAAGGAGATCTTTGGAGGGGCGACAGGATTAGGTTTGCTATTGTTGCTTTCACAGTGCTTAGTTTGATATTGGATAGGTTTCGTGGCTTGCTAGGACATTCTAAGAGACTAGATAAGAATGGCAGGTATCTTTCTCTAAAATTCCTTAATAAATCACATAATTCTAAAAATGTCTACCTCCTGATCAATTCAAACTTCGAAAAATTCAGTTTGAGAGACTGTTCCTTTAATTTTGCTTCAGTTGTTAAAGGGATACTAATCTGACATTAGAAGAGATCAAAAAAGTCATTTTAGGTTGGTGGGGGCTAATTGATAATCTAGACCAATTTTGAGGGCCAAATGGAGTCTGGATGGATTTCATTGATGCATCTGAAAGAAACAGAGATGTATGAGGATGAAATCAAGTTAGAGGATTGCTGGCTCACTTGAATGTTATTACTGTTTTCAAAAGAAAAGAGAAAGAACAAATTCAAAGACTCCATATTCGTCACTGATAGAAAAGATACTGGAATCTTTCAGAGTTGGAACAGAAAAAAGATCTTTAAGTCAAAACCACATGAAACAGTCATAGCACAAACTTCAAAATTCATTTGAGAGTCTGCATAAGACATAGAGAACAATGATCTAATCAGGACAGCAAGCCACTATCCCACTGAATAGCTTTGATCTGGGTTGCTGTGTATCATTCAAATTTGCAAATGGGACAAGAGCTCAGACTACTTCAAATCACTCAAAAGGCAAAGCATCTCAAAAAATTTGAAAGCAGGATAAGGACACTGTTGCTATGCAGTAGCTACACAAGTGGTAGTTTTCCACCAACAAGATGCTGTTAACAACCAACAAGATGTACCATATAATTACACAAAGCTGTGAACAAATTTCAGTGATGATGTCATGTCAGATAGGTAAGTTGTATGTACCAGCAATTGCCTGATTCAGTCAAACAGCATGTTCCTTCGATTGATTGTAAAAAGTAGAGTACAGACTGTGCCTGTGCTTGTAAAATCCGAACAAAATGTGCACTGTTAGATGTGATTTTGAGATTGGAAAACATTTGAACAATCCTGCATGTGCTAATTAGTGACATTGACAACCATTTAAGGTGATCAACCACAGTCGTAATATGGTTCAATTGTGCTTGCTAGAAGTTACATACAGTAATATACAAGGACCCGTTCTCAATGGAGGACACATACACGTTCAAAAAGTCCTAAGACTTTTTTGAATTACTCAGAAGTTTGCAGACTTACTGTCCCTAAATAAAAACCAAAAGAACTGTGGATGCTGTAAATCAGGAAAAACAAAGTTGCTGGAGAAGCTCAGCAGGTCTGGCAGCATCTGTGGAGGAGAAAACAGAGTGAACGTTTCGGGTCCGGTGACCCTTCCTCAGAACCGTTTTTGTTCCTGACTTACGGTCCCTGTTGCATCTCTATGTCAACACCTCAAATCAATCAGAATCAACCAGTCAACAAATCAGCACCCATATCTCCCATGGCATAAATTGTGATCATTTGTAATTTTGCATTTATGCAGCTGTCCTCATGAGTGCAAGATAAAAAGCTTTAGCAACATGTGCCTCTTTTTAACAATATTCAAGTTCTGTACTAGCAAGCAACTGATGGTCTAAGTTCCTCCCAACCTTTTTAATTCTGGATTTTTGGCTATTATTATTGGGATGCTTTTTGTTGTCTTCGCCTGCAAAGAGAGAAACAAAATATTTGTTCAAAGCCTCTGCAATTTCCTCGTTTCCAATTAATAATTGTCTGGTCTCATCCTCGAAGGAAACAATGTTCACTTCAGCTTCAGAGATAATAGGTACTGCAGATGCTGGAGAATCTGAGATAACAAGGTGTGGAGCTGGATGAACACAGCAGGCCAAGCAGCATCATAGGAGCAGGAAAGCTTGACGTTTCGGGCCTAGACGCTTCATCAGAAATGAGGGAGGGGAAGAGGGTTCTGAAATAAATAGGGAAAGAGGGGGAGGCGGATAGAAGATGGATAGAGGAGAGGATAGGTGGAGAGGAGGCAGACAGGTCAAAGAGGCAGGGATGGAGCCAGTAAAGGTGAGTGTAGGTGGGGAGGTAGGGAGGAGATAGGTCAGTCCAGGGAGGACGGACAGGTCCTGGGCTGGTTTTGGGATGCGGTTGAGGGAGGGGAGATTTTGAAGCTTGTGAAATCCACATTGATGCCATTGGGCTGCAGGGTTCCCAGGCTGAATATGATTTGCTGTTCCTGCAGCCTTCGGGTGGCATCACTGTGGCATTGCAGGAAGCCCAGGATGGACATGTCATCTGAGGAATGGGAGGGGGAGTTGAAATGGTTCGCGACTGGGAGGTGCAGGTGTTCTGCAAAGCGGTCCCCAAGCCTCCGCTTGGTTTCCCCGATGTAGAGGAAGCCACAACGGGTACAGCGGATGCAGTATACCACATTGGCAGATGTGCAGGTGAACATCTGCCTGATGTGGAAAGTCTTCTTGGGGCCTGGGATTGGAGTGAGGGAGGAGGTGTGGGGGCAGGTGTAGCACTTCCTGCGGTTGCAGGGAAAAGTGCTGGGCGTGGTGGGGCTGGAGGGGAGTGTGGAGTGGACAAGGGAGTCACGGAGAGAGTGGTCCCTCTGGAAGGCAGACAAGGGTGGGGTCAGATGGCAGAAGTGTCAGAGGATGATGCGTTGGATCCAGAGGTTGGTGGGGTGGTACGTGAGGACGAGGGGGATTCTTTTTTGGTTGTTATTGCGGGAACGGGATGTGAGGGATGAGTTGCGGGAGACATGGTCGAGGGCGTTCTCGACCACTGCGGAGGGCGGGGGGGGGGGGGGGGGGTTGCGGTTCTTGAAGAATGAGGATATCTGAGATGTATTCACTTGAGCTTCTCTCTGTTTCAGTTTTATAGAAGCACTTGTTTATTTTTATATTACTTGCTAGTTATTTTCATACTCTCCCTCTTATTTCCTTTAAGTCATGTAGAGGTTTTTATTTTCCTTGTCCAATCATTTGGTCTACCACTAATCTTCACACATCGCACATCTTCAATTTGATTAATCCTTGACTCTCCAAGTTAGCCAGAGATAGTATTTTCTGATCTTAAAATCTCTCTTTCTCGATTAAATAATGAGTTATGAAATATCTGCTAAATATCTGCCATCGTTTTGCTAGCATCTCAACTTTTAATCAATTTTCCCAGTGCATTGTAGCCAACATTGTCTTTGCATTTTTGTAATTGTTTCTATTTGAGTTTAAGGTATTGTATACCATGTCCTGTACAGCCATGCCATATTGTAAATTCTCATTAAAAATTGAACACAACAAGCTATTTAGACTGTTGCTGCAACTCGACCTTTTGCAAATAAGACTACAGGGAGTATCAAGTCTCCAGCAAATTAAATGCAGTGAAATTGCAATCATCAATCAAATCACAGGAGATCTATCAACTAATGCATATTAAACAGAGCTTTGAAATGGCCAGGAGGCACCTACAAAACCTTATTGCTTACAGTAATGCTCCATGTCAAAATAAATCCCAAATGGAAACAAAACAGTAAATGTACAAAAAAACTTTCTTTTCAGTTGCTCAATTTATAGTGGCCTGACTTGCGCAGTAAAAGGCACTGGAAAATTGTTTTAGGAGTTAGTCTTGGGAAACCTCAGGAAATCTTTCTCTGTTTAGCCTGCTGTCTTTGGATGAGTACGACAAAGTCTGCCATGTCGTCAATACAGTCAAGTGCATTGTCCCAGAGCATCTCTGAGCTTTCCAGCTTCAGCTAGGGAAGCAGGCAGGCATTAATCAATCGTTTCAGTGATTGGCCTCCTTGGGTGAAGAGCATCTTACATCCATGATCCACTGCGCAGCATGCAGTATCGTTCAACATGCCATAAATTTTCACGGTTCTCTGTTGAAATTTCAATACTGTCCTCCCATTGGAGTTTGATGGGAGACCCATTTCCAGGTTGGGATTGGCCTCATGGAGCTCTTCCACGTTATTGTGGTCTTGCTCAGTCGTAGTTGGTTTGAACCCAGAATAGTAGAAGCAGTTGACAATTGCCCTTCACTTCTGTCACCATCCCTCACACCTTCATCATGAACATGATGTCTAGAACAGTCAGTCTAGCTTCTCACTGATGGCCTCAATAGCCTGAGAGATGAGTTGCTGTAAGTAGTGGTTTTTATTTTCCTAATCAGTCCTGATCCATTGGTTGAAATTTGCAGTCACATTTGGGAGTAAAAAATATTCAGGCTGATAGCTCTGTCGGGGTGCAGAAGGTACTTGTCTGTAATTATAATCTTCCTCCTCCTCTTTTTGATACTTTTAGTCAACTTTCCTGATCCAAGACTCAAAAACATTGGATATCATGTACAGTCTTTTGTGTTAGCCTTATCCTGCAAAGGTTTCTTGAGGTCCGCATAGCAGCTTGACTTGGAATTTCCCATCAGAAGTGATGGTGGCTTTTTAGTACCATTCATGTTCCTTGGTCTTCTTTCTACCATTGGTTTTTAAGGATGAAACATGCAAACAGCAACCTTGGAAAAGACGGTGAAACATCCCAGCTTCTTCCATGTTAAAATAAATGTCCCTTGGCGTATACTTGCTTCCATAACTCTAGTAACCTGACCACTTACTGCACAGAAGACATTGGCACGCCTTGTCTCGAACAGCCATCACAGCAGGTGAAGTCCTTGTGGCCTGGTTTCTTTGTCAGGCAGGATTAGACCGAAGATGGGTATGTTCCCTGTTATAGCTGTCTTGAACCAGGTAACAGAGCTTCTTCAATACTGGATAGACATTTCGTCCTCTTCCTTGTTTGAGAGGATACTTTCTTGTTAAGCTATTCCAAGATGTTCGCCTTGTGTTTCAGAAGGATTAACAAACTTGATAGTGGAATCTCCCACTCCTTAACAAAGTCCACTTTTCATTTTGCATTAGTTTTCAACTTGCTTGATCAACTTCTCTTTCTCTCCATTCAACAATATTTTCTCACAGGGTTAGGTTTCCTTGTCACAGGAAGATTTTGCTATCAAAACGATGGCTTGCCTAGGATTTTGTGACTTTACACTCTATCATGACCTAATCCCATTTTGAATGGTTGGCACAGTTAGAACATCTGTTTGCTACAATGTCCATGAATGGAGTTACCAATCCTGAACTTTGACTGCTCACAAGCTGTATTTTTTTCGATTTGCTATTTTGCCAGAGATCTTCCAAACAACCTGAATTTCCAAATATCAGAATTTGACCGACCATCATTTCATTATAAGGACATATGTCACAGTATCCTACAATCATGTAGGAAATTCACAACTCCCATTGCTTAAGAATGGGCCAATATCTAAAGATTATAGAGTTTGAGACTGCATCGTTCCATGTTTCACACTGGATAGAAGATCAGATTTAAATTCAATTGCCACTAGCAACTTCCCATTATCTCACAATAACCTCCTCTATCCAAACCAGACTGAGTGGGCCTCATGATTGTTAATTCATAATACAGCTTGTGGAATCAACATAAACACAGCACCTTGAATTCGTAAAAAGCTACATACTGAGACAGCCATTTTTTTAAGAAATGTTTAATTTTAAATCCATGAGGTGTACAAAGATCCAAAGCTAAAGAACTGTCACCTCAGCTAGTCTGTGAATCAGACATTTAACATCTTCCAGTCAACATTCACCTGAAAACCAAACTCCTAAAAATGTGACTACTGGATCTGAAACTGAGGAACAAACTTTGAAAGGACTCAGGTATGCACGCACAGGAAATGACTAGAGTTTTGCAATACAAAGCACTTGGGGATTACTTTGAATATTAAATATAAGCAATAACTTCAATATGCTTGTTACTAGCACTTGACTGAAAGTAATATCAAGGAATCCTCGGAAACCTGAAGTCAATTGGAATCAGACGGAACTGTTGCACTGATGAAAGGCATAATTCGCACAAAGAACTGTTTTTCACGCAATTGGAAGTCAGTCATTTCAGCCAAAGGGCATCATAAGGAGTTTCTTAGAGAAGTGTCCTAGCCCCAACCTTCTTAAGTGAGAAAACATCCAAGCTTGGGCTGATAAGTGGCAAACAACACATGTATCCTGCAAGCACCAGGCAATGACCATCTCTATCACTAAAAAAAAGAGAGAATCCAACCATCTCCTCGTCTAATTCAGTGGCATCACATTCACTGAAATCTCCACAATCAATAACACAGGGGTATCCATCAGCCAGAAACTGAACTGGAGCAGCCTCATCATATAGTGGCTACGATAGCAGCTCAGAGGCTAGGAATTCTGAAGCAAATAACCCACCTTCCAAAGGCCTGTCCAACATCTACAAGGCACAAGTCATGAGTATGACAGGATACTTCCCACTTGCCTGAATGAGTGCAGCTCCAAAACACAAACACTCCTGGTCAAAGCAGCCCATTTGATTGGCATCCCATCCACTATCTTCAACTTTCACTCTCTCCATCACCAAGTGACAGCATTGTGTACCACCTACAAGACACACTGCACCAACTCATCAAGGTTCTTTTGTTAGTCCCCTACAAACTCAACCTCAACTTCCTGGAAGATCAAGGCCGGCAAATGCATCAGAACATCACCTGCAAGTTCTCTTCCAAATCTCACACCATCCTGACTTGGAATGACATTGTTGTTTCTTCAGTATCACTGGGTCAAAATCATGTCCCTCCCTACTGGCACTGAGGGTCTATCTAAACAACATGGACTGCCGCGGTTCAAGGTGGCAGCTCATCACCATCCTCTTCAGGGTAATGAGGGGTGGGTAATACATATTGACTGAACCAGAGACATTCAATCCACTGTACATTTCTTTTTGAATAAAAGGACAACTGGAGCCCAATAAACATATATTTGCATGACAAATTTCCAGTTCCTATCTTGTTGTATTACAATATAACTACATTATTGCTCTCACATCACATTGTCGTATACTTAAGTGTGAAATGATTCACTTTAGTAGGAAGAACAACGAGAAACGTTACAAAAAGGTAAAATTCTATTGGGGAAGCAGAGCTCAAAAGTGGTTAAATAAACCATGTGGGATTCTGGCCTTTAATAGCTAGAAGCTTCACTACAAAAGTAAGAAATATATGTCAACCCTGTATAAAACAGTGTTTTTGTCTCAGCTGGATTATTGTCTCTAGATCTCGGCACCTCACTTTAGGTGGGATATGAAGGCATTAAAATTGGTGCAGGAAAGATTAATGAGAATAGTTCCAGAGAGGAAGAACTACAGTTCAGTGGAGAATTGGAGAAAGCTACAACTTTTCTCCTTGGAGGTGACCTGACAGGTGATCAAAGCTCATGAATCATCAGGACAAACAGAGACAAATTGCTCCTATTGGTCTAAGTAAACCAGAGGACACTGTTTCGAAATGATGGCAAAGGATGCAAGAATTATTTCAGGAAAACTACTTTTACGCAGCAAGCTTTTAGGGTCTATAATGTGCAGTGGTAGAAATTTTAATGGGAGTCTTGAATAGAGAATTGGTCAGTTATCTGGACAGAAATAAATGATGGGACTAGGTGAGTTGTTCTTGCAGAGAACTGACCATTTGGAACAGGCTGAATGGCTTCAGTTTGTGTTTCATCCGTTGTATGATTCAATTACAAATTTCTTACAGCAAATGTTAACTTCTTGCATATCCGCCCAGATTGAAAGTGGGTGTGAATCTAAGTGAGTAAACAGTTGTCTCCCCAAGGATACCATGGGCCTACTTTGTTCCTGCATGGCTTTAACTGATCTTGTAATTCCAATAAGGTTGAGGGTGTATGAGACTGAAAGTGGCAACTCACTTGGACAGAGGGATTTGCTTCTTGGTGTGGCTCGCTTGGCTCTGTGTCTGTGGTCTGAAATTCTTCTGCTGCTTGATAACTTTCAGAGGCCTTTTCAGTCATTTTCAGAGATGTGGGTTCTTCAGAACCGGAGGTTGCGGAGGATATCCCAGGCTCAGTCTCATTCTTAACAACTGTGGCAGAGCATTCGCTAGCAGAGGTGAAGCCTTCTGGCTTTTCCCATCGTGATTCTGAGAAGTACCACAAAAATGAAGCTTTCATTGCACAGCATAAATAATAACAGCAAACAAACAATCAAGAGTCTGCCAGGAATCTGGTGACTGAGGTCTCAAAAGTCAATGAGCCAAACAAAGTGCTAAGGAACTCAGCAGGTCTGGCAACATCTGTAGAGGGAATAACACAGTTAACATTTAAAGTCCAGTGACCCTGATTGCTGGGAAATAATGATATTTATGCTGATTGCAAAGGGCTGAGGAGTGAGTTGAATACATGGAGCCCACACTATGACAGACAGAGAGAAGAGGCGGCAAACGACGGATTTGATGATAAGCCAAGAGACACGTGAATGCCAAATGGATAAAGAGCTCACGTTCAAGCTACATACCTCTTGTTATGACATTGTAATAGTAGGTGCAGCCCTCTGGAGTAAGTCCTTCCACCCACGAAGAGGCCTGATAAGAATGCAATTATGCAAATTGTGAGGCAAGATACATTACTGGAATTGCAGAACCATTGAAGCTTTTATATTATGAAATGATTTGGGGGTTGGTTTTGATTCATACATTAACTCATATCTACACACAGACTATGCTAATTAACTCTATCAGACTGTCGTCAAAAGTCTAATCAAATGTTGCAAGGTGTAACCAGCTCTAATTAGATCAGTTTGCTTGTGTCACAATTATTTTCACAGACACTCAAGTTGCAGAGCATGAAGACCATTTGTGATGTTTGATCGTGGCTTTTGTAAAAGACCACGAAAACTAACACAATTCTGTCATCAATGCGACACCGGACAAGGTGACAAGATTTGTTCCTTAGCACAACAGTCAGTAAGGTGCAACAAAGCACTGGGCAACATAAGGACAAGCTTAGTTTTAAGTTGCTGGAAGGCTGTGAAATTTTAATACTCTTCAGATCGTGTTAATTGGTGTGGCATTCTTGTTTTTGAAATCAGGCAAGGATAATCTGATAAAGTAGAACAATACAGATCTAGGTCTGGACCAGAATTAGACAATGTCCTTTTACATATGATACTTAGAATATGAAAGCTGTTAAGAATATTCAAATCATCTCTCAGTAAATAAACTGCTTTTGAAACAGAGTCACTGTTACAGTTCAAAGTGACAGATTAATTATGCACATCAAAATCCTACTGGTGACAATAATCGTACACAATCATTTTAGCAGCGTCAAATGAGGGGCAAACAGTCAAAGGTACCAGGAAAACTGCTCCACTGTTCTTCAACTAATGCCATGAGTATTGTGTCCACAGAACAGGTTGAACTTAGTTCAATGTTTCATGGGAAACTGTGATTGCCCCAATATATTGATCCACATCAGATTAATCCAAGCCTCATTTCGTAAGCAGAACAAACAATACATTTTGGGTCTCAAGGCTGTTAGAACATCCTGACCTTGAAGCAACTAGAAACAGATGTGTCCTTCATTTGTTGCTCTAGATATTGTGCTTGCTCTAACATCCAAAGAAACTGGAATATAAAATACTCATCTTCATAAGAACCCAGCAGCAATAAGTTCACAAATTTCTGTGAAAACTTTCTTGCACTTGGCAAAGGAGATCCCAACACAATTTCTCACCCAAAGGGGAGTGGACTGGAAATTCAAGTGGTTTCACTGACCCTAGAACTGATATCTGATGCTCATTCACATACTGGGACAGAAGTCAAAGGACCTTCAGTTTCTCCCTCTCAGGCCATGTTGTTACAACCCTTAAAAACCAGTGAGAGTTCTCACCTGGAAACTCCACATGCACCGGATTCTCAACAAGCATCAAAGCAAAACACGCCACCATGTTAGAGGTGATGTACCAGCTCCACTTTCGATGTACAAAGGTACGATATCCAAAAGCACAAAATTAGCTTAGAATACATTAAATAAGCAGGATCACAAGTGAAATATAGTTTTTTTGCCAGGACACTGCCAGCTCAAACCTTACATACGGCCCAAAGTTCCATTTGTATGTTCAGACCAGACTAAAAAACAGACCATTTTTTTTTGTTATAAAAGGAGTGCACTTACTCTGAACTAATTGCCCCTGCAAGCAAGCACTGGATAGTGTCTGCTAGAGGGGCCATTCACTTAGAAGTAATGGTTAAGAAAACGTACTTATGGCCCACAGATATACAAGCCCTCAATGATGTGGTAGGCAAATGCAAACCAACAATGTACCTGTTGTGCAACTTCACTCTGCACAAAGTTTGAGCTCCCTTGGAACCCTTCAGGCTTTTCCCATTGTGATTCTGTACAATGAAGAAATAATTGCCTGTGAGTGTCTCACTGCTACTTGGCCTGAATACAATCTGTATATTACAAGTTCCCATTTCCATACAGGATAGAAAGATTTAGCAGTGTCTTTGAAATATGAACACACGCCATCCCTGAAAGCATATGGTAATAATTCAGTAGTTTTGATCGATTCTAACACATCTTCATAAACTTTCATACCTGTAAGATCAATTTTAGCACTTGTGATTAATTGAGCATGAACAATTCCAAGGCTACAACAAATTTTAATTTATTTTGCTTCATTAATCCTAAAAATCACCCAAGGCTAATCAAAATTTAAGTTTGAGGGTATCTAAAAGAGAATATATATTTTCCATAGGAGTTTGCATGACCAATTAACCACACTGTAACTGTATCAATTATATATACACATTTATGCTCTGAACCTGCGCACACACTGAAACAATGGCAAGATAGACCACTTTATAAAATGTTTTCATAATATTGACAAAGAACTAAACTTAATTATTCCACTACCCATTTGTATGAGGGCAATACAGTAATTGATATTAATTAATATACTACAAATAGGAGGTTAAGCACATACTGCAGAGGTAATAATTACCACAAATGCAAAGCTACATGCAGCATTACATTCACTCGTTAAATAAAAGTGCAAATTTAGTCAGGTCTACAGAAATGTTAAAAGATAAGCTTATACCTAACCAGCCCTTCTGTCAGTCTTCTAAAAAAAATTATTTGATGACATGCAAACACTGATTAGTATAATATAAATAATCCAAATGTTGGTACACAGAACAATGTCAAGGGTCAAAATATCATCCCACCAAGGGCTCTTTGCAAGACCTTGAGGGCTACATTTTTTTTGTGTTTTCGGAGTCTACATTTTCATTCTTGTGAACGTCTTTACTGGATGATGCAGCATGTTGTGACATTACCTTCTGTATTTGTGTTGTTCTATTTTTTGGGGGGTAATGGGGGGGTCTTCTTTAGACGGTAAGATAGCACTAATGTGTATGCACACGTCATTAAACGTTTTAACTTGGAACCTATAAGTAAGATGTTTTGGTTAATTTATGGCAAATAAATGTCCCTTACTCCAAAATGGGATCATACACACACTGTAAACAGCACCTCCTCCCCCATCATACGCAATATCCACTCCTTGTTGCAGGACAGCCAATTAATCTTTTACAGAAATGCCCTTGATACTCAGAAAATTCCCTTCATTTAGGGTCAGCAATATTTTTCTTGCTTGATTTTATTGAGGTCCAATAACAAGTGCTTTTGAAGCATTTGGCAAGCTTTTAGTTTGAGTCCTATAGTACCAGGACCAAAGTTTGGCTTTACAAATTAACCGTCAATAGCTCTGGTTAGTGTTGTAAAGCCATCTTTTGGAACAAATGATATCTTTGCCACCCAACTTTTTAAGAAAGAGGCTCAGTTCTTCATAGTGAATGAGTATCAAACATGCCCAAGTCAGTCTATTTTGTTTTTGAAAACTTTACAGATCCTTTACTAAAAGCAACATTACTGTAACTAGTCAAATAAAACAAAAAAAATACTGCAGATGCTGGAAAGCCAGAATAGAAACAGTGCTGGAGAAACTCGAGTGGTTTGGCAGCATCTGCAGAGAGTCAAAGATTTGAATCCAATACAACTTTGACAGGATGCAGAGCTGGGCAAAGAAGTGGCAGATGGAATTCAACCCAGAAAAGTGTGAAGTGATTCATTTTGGAAGGTTGAATTTGAATGCAGCATACAGGGTTAATGGTAGGATTCTCAGCAGTGTGGAGGAACAGAGGGATCTTGGGACCCACGTCCATAGATCCCTCAAAGTTGCCACCCAAGTTGAAAGGGTTATAAAGAAGGCATATGGTGTGTTGGCTTTCACTGGCAGGGGAATTGAGTTTAAGAGCCATGAGGTTACGCTGCAGCTCTTTAAAACTCTGGTTAGACCACACTTGGAATACTGTGTTCATTTCTGGTCACCTCATTATAGGAAAGATGTGGAAGCTTTAGAGAGGGTGCAGAGGAGATTTACCAGGATGCTGCCTGGACTGGAGGGCAGGTCTTATGAGGAAAGGTTGAGGGACCTAGGGCTTTTTTCATTGGAGTGAAGAAGGATGAGAGGTGACATGATAGAGGTTTACAAGATGATGAGAGGCATAGATAGAGTGGATAGACTTTTTCCCAGGGCAGAAATAACTAATACGAGGGGGCATAATTTTAAGGTGATTGGAGGACGGTATAGGGGAGACGTCAGAGGTAGGTTCTTCACACAGAGTGGTGGGCATGTGGAATGTGCTGCTGGCAGTGGTAGTGGAGTCAGAAACTTTAGAGACTTTTAAGGGACTCTTGGATAGGCACATGGAGGACAGTAAAATGTAGGGTATGCAGGGAAGATTGATCTTAGTAGGATCAGTACAACATCGTGGGCAGAAGGGCCTGTACTGTGCTGTACTGTTAAAGAAAAATAAACAACTCTTATTCTGAACAGCAGACATACTGGACTTGAAATGTAATCCTTGTTTTTATCTCGACAGATGCTACCAAACCTACTGTTTTTCCCCAGCACTTTTGGTTTTTACGTGACTGTAATCAGACTTTCTTTCACTATCTGACCAATGCTCCTGCTCTTCGAACATTTGGGCTACATGATGCTGACTTTAAATAAAATATTCAACAAGATACTCAATGAGTACATCACACATTTCAATGCAATAGTTCCAAAATCATAATTTGAGCCTGGAGGTTAGATGAAGAACACTAAAATTGATTTTTGAAATAGAAGATGCAGTTTAGAGCATGAGAGTTAGACCATCATGAGAGGCTATTTTAACCCTATTGATGTGTTGTTGCAATAGTAATGCTGCTCAATACAAGAGGAACTGCAGGTTCAGACATTTGGTGAATGTGCTTGGCTGAAGAAAGTCATTGCTTCTATTCCCCATGAATATTTGTAGGCTCTCCCCCATCCTGTCCGTGCAGCTGACGCTCAGTCTTGGCTCCCACCCCAATCAACACTAGAGCATAACTTCAATAGATACTTGGTACTTAGCTCTCTGAATACCTGCTATTCGGCCTCCTGAATCAAAATGGTGGAGGTGGGACAGCTCATCCAATCACAATTATCCATCCTACCCTGCTACTCGTCTAATCACAGACTCTGTCTCTTCAGGAGCAGCAAGCACGAGAGGGAAACTGAGTGAGCTGAAACAGCCTGTATGAGACAAAATCTGACTGGAGGAGCAGCCCTTTTTTTTTTCTGTGGCTAGTGGGAAGTGCCGGGAGAGGGCACTTTCTCTGATTTGTCACCCCCAAGTGGCTTTTCCTGGCTGAACTCTGCCACAAAAACACGAGCTGTGTGCTCCTCTGATGCTGCTTGGCCTGCTGTGTTCATCCAGCTCTACACCTTGTTATCTCAGATTCTTCAGCATCTGCAGTTGCTGCCATCTCTGTGCAACATCCTTCTCTGTGAGGAGGAGCAGGCAGAAGTTGTGGTCCACTATGGTATCAATGACATAGGCAGGAAGAGCAATGAAGTCAAATTTCAGGAAATTAAAAAGCAGAGGATGGTTAAAAGACACTGAAGTGTTCAATCAGCCATGATCGCACTGAATGGCAGGTGAGCTTGATGGGGCTGAATGGCCTTCTCCTATTTTAATGCTCCTACCTTCCATCCACAAGAGTACAGTAAACTGTTCTCAAGTTGCCTCTTCCCCGTCCCTTCATCTGATCTTCACTCCTTCCTTAGTAATGCTTCACCAAATCCACTTAGCCATTAAAACAAAAACTAAAAGGATATTTATAAGTGATCTTTATGCTAAGCTGTGCAGGTATTCAATATGGTTTAAGAAGCTGGATAAAATTACACAAGACATCAACAACAGGTCCCCAGTCAGGTCACATTTTATATACGGAGACAGATTCTACCCTTTAAAATAAATAAAGGACGTAGGTGGACCACAGAAAATACCAAATAAGATTTATTAGATGGTTTCAGACAAACAGATGAGCTTTTGAGATTGAACAAATTGAGGCTTTCTGTAGAAAATAGAAAACTTAGAGGTGACCTGTGTGGTGCATTTGCAGAAAATGTGTCTACATGTCAAAGAATCTAAAAAACTAGGAACATAAATACAACAAGTTAACAATAAACCTTACAGGGATAAGGGAGAAATGCCTTGATTCAAAATGGTTGGAATATAGGGCTCACTATCATAGTGAATGATTGAAGAAATTGCTCAGATGCTTTAAAAAAGAAATTAGATGAGTACAAGGTAAAAGGGAATAGAAAGAAATGCTGCAAGTTTAAGAGGTTGAACGAATGGGCATACTCGTGAGCCAAATGGCCAGTTACTGTGTTGCAACATAAATCTGTGAATAAAGGAAGCTGTATGTGATTAAAAAATTACATAAACTCGACTTGATCTTGACAGAAGGCCAGCAGACACATGGAAACATGACCACTTGCAAATTCTCTTTCAAGCCACTCACCATGCTGACAAGGGACTATATTGCCATTCCTTGACTGATGCTGGGTCAAAACCTGGAACTCCTACAATAGCACTCCAAGTGTTCCTACACCACATGGATTGTATTGATTCAGAATGGTGGCTCATCACCAACTTTTCAAATGTAGAAAACAGCAGCAAGAGTAGGCCATTCAACCCTTCGAGCCTGCTCAAGTATTCAACGTGATCGTGGCTGATCATCTAACTCAGCATCCTGTTTCCACCCCCAACCTACCCCATTCCCTTTTATCATCCCTTTAGGCTGAAGGACAATATCCAACTCCTTGATGAAAACATTCAATATTTTGCCGTCAATTATTTTCAGGCAGAAAATTCCACAGGCTCACTATTCACTGGGTGAAGAAATTTCTCATTTCAGTCCCAAATGGTGTCTCCGGTATCCTTAAACTGTGATCCATAGATCTGGACACCTTGGTCATCGAGAACATTGTGTTTGTGTTTACCTCATCTAGACCTGTTAGAATTTTACATGTTTCTACAAGATTCCACCCCTCCCCTCACCACCTTTCTCTAAACACCAGTGAATATCATCCTAACCAAATCAGTCTTTGTACATTAGTCTTGCCATCCCATGAACCAATACAGTAAACCTTCACTGCACTCCCTCTACAGCCAGAACATCCCTCCTCAGGTAAGGAGACCAAAATTGCATGCAATATTCCAGGTGTGGTTTCACCAGGATCCTGTACAATTACAGCATGACATCCCTGCTCCAGTATTCAAATCCTCTTGCTAGGAAGGCCAACGTTCCACTTGACCTTCTTCACCACCTGCTGTACCTGCACACTTCCTTTCAATGACTGGGCTCACCCCGGTCTCAGTGCACCTCCCCCTTTCCCAATCTATTGCCATTCAGATAATAACCTGCCTTCCTATTTTTGCTGGCAAAGTAGATAACCTCACATTTATCCATTATATTTCATCTGCCATGAATTTGCCCACTCACAACCTGTCCAAATCAGGTGGATACTACTCAGAGTTACTCTTCCACCCAGCTTTCTCAAAGGTCAATTAGTGATGCACAATAGCCCACACTCAAAGAATTTTTAAAATAATGTTACATAGAAATCTGAAGTTAGGGACTACATCAAATAAAGTATAGGGCAATGTGGGCAGCCCTTACTACCCGCAGATATGCCAATATAAAAAGGTTTCTTGTTTCAAATTTACTTAAGCCAGGATTCCTGCTGCCTTGTCAAGGTTTGTACCTTGCCACGTTTCACAAACAAATTGGTGTCAATGAAATGATTATCTCAGCCCTCATATCACCACCCTTTCACCAGCAGATGTCCCATGCTAGTTCTTACTGGTAGTCTCAGGTTCAGAGGCTGTTTGTGATAGTACAGCCTGTTTTTTTGAAGACGTTTGCAGGTGTCAGCTGTTGTAGTACACTCGTCCAAGTTAGAAGGTCATGAGTCACATATCCCACTTCAGAGACACGAGTTCAAAATCTAGGCCAACACCTTTATGCAGTACTGCATTGTCTAAGGTTCCATCTTTCAGAGGACACATTAAACTTCAGGTGGAACCAGAAGACCCCATAACGGCAGGGAGGGGAGTTTGTCTCCAACAGTGGAGATAATGTACCTCAACCAAGATCACCAAATCAGATTATCTGATCATCACAATGCTGTTTGCGGCACCTTGCTTTGTGCAAGCTGGCTTATGCATTTTCTACATTTTTAGTTAAATAGCACTTTACATCAGCCAGGGGTCAGAAAAAAAAAATCACATAATTGCAAGTCCTTTTTAAGTAGCTTCTGTTCCTGTGATTTATCCATTTATAAAAACTGTTAAGTTCTACGTATTGTAAAAGTCTGACCCCGTCATTGCTTTTCTCTTTTCCAAAGCAGGGCTGTTTGACATCTGTAGTAAACATGATACTTGCATGGAGATGAACTCAAGCCCTGATGTGAGGCACAATATATTTTGTGTGGAGCCGACCTGAAGTTTAAGAACTCTCAAAACACGTACTGCCCAAGGCTTTGATCATCCTTCTAACTATCCCCACCTTTGGCTTGCCTTTCTTTAAATTCTGTGAAAAGGCTTTAATTTGATCTGATTAAAAGGTATTTTGTAAGGCAAATTGTTAATTAGCTCTTCTTGCCATAAATTTAAATAGAAGTTACCAAAAGGCACCTATAGTATAGCTAACAACAATGCGCACAAAATTTTGCATTTATAGATCAGTTTGTAAACATTTGTTTGCTTTGTCCTACGTGCAACTTACAGTAATAAAAACAGCCTCAAAATACAGAGCAACTCGGCTTGAAGGATAGCAGGAAGATTAAATTTAAAATTGGAAAAATTAAATTTTATCCTAACTAAGGATGAAGTGCATCCCAGCATATTTAAGGTAGCTTACCCCCAAAGCAGAATACGGTCACATGCATGGGGCCACATCTATTATCTACTCCATTACCTCAAGATGGGATAGATGGGAAGCCAATTTTAAAAGCAGCTAACCCACTTTTTAAAATCACCTCTTCGGTCTATAAATTTCTGACAGACCAAGCATGCAGGTGGATGGCTATGCTGTCAACAAGCACACAAGAACCCAATCTTGCTATACTGGCTAAATACAGAGTACCATCCTTTATTCTGCAGAGTAGAATCAAATCAGTTTCCAAAGGCAAATACAGATGTGAGAGTACACTAAGCTAGACTTTCAATCCCTTCCATAGTCACCCTAGACTTGCAGCACTGTCCTTACTCCCCAAAACAGAACGTGGGATTTTAATGAAGGAGTCTTCACTTGCCTGGACTTGTATAGCTGCAACACCATCCAAAGAACAGCAATCTATTCAATGGCACCTCAGCCACCAACAGGACACCCGGCAACAGTGTCTTCTATCTTCAAGATGCAATGGACCAACTCATAAGATTAATTCAGCAGTCTCTCCTAAGCTCCAACAAGACATAGGTAGCAGGTGCGTGGGAATGATACCTCAGAGTTGTCTTCCATTCACACCCTCATTATTTGAACTCGTGACTCCCTCATTATCACTAGATCAAAATCCTGGAACTCAGAGACCAGAAAGCTTACAGACTGCAGCAACTCAAAATTGCCCACCATCTTCAAAATCGAGATTGGACTACACTTGCCAGTTGTGTCCACGTAGAAAGAATGATTTAAAAACACAGCAATCAGGTGCCTTGTGCTATTTATCTAATGAGTGGGGACAAGGGAAGTTAAACCAAAGATTTTAGACCACAGGAGGAGAAACACATCCCACTACCTCCTCACAGACCTGTGAGTTCCTGTTTCTGATATTTATCTAATAAATCAAGAGGTCTGAATAAATTCAACTATTACTAATTTTAAATTGTATTGCAAGTTTGAATAGTAGACTTTGATCAGTTTAGGAAACACTACACTGCTCCGAGTACCCAATAAATTTGATCTTAGTGAGTAGTTACCACATCACCGTTACGTACATTCCTAAGGAATATGGGTTGAACTTGCACTGAGTTAAAAAGTAAGTGCTTGTGATAGAATTAGAGTGAATATTTTCAACTGTTTACATTGATACAGTGCAAGGAAATTCCATATAGCAGGGAATTACTGGGATTGCAGAAAAGCATACTACAATGGCATGGAACACAGGGGTCACTTAAATCCACAGCAGCTCACAGTCTGGCGATAAGTCTTAAAACAGTTGACTTAAAAAGACCTAGATTTTGGCTCAAGTAGTTAAAAAAACAGCTACTGCCATTAATTAAACTAGCATTTGATTTGTCAGGCAACCACTCAAAAAGCATTGCTTCCTCTACATTCAATTAGCACAGTATCAACAAGGAAACAATTACTCCTTCTTAGCCACCCAGATTAAAGAACTGTTTAATAGGTAATAGGTTATTTTTTCTGATGAAGGGTCTAGGCCCGAAACGTTAAGTTTTCCTGCTCCTATGATGCTGCTTGACC
The DNA here is from genome assembly GCA_024137785.1 of Ginglymostoma cirratum. Classification (NCBI taxonomy): domain Eukaryota; kingdom Metazoa; phylum Chordata; class Chondrichthyes; order Orectolobiformes; family Ginglymostomatidae; genus Ginglymostoma; species Ginglymostoma cirratum. Next base: position 1,404,165 of record JAHRHZ010000128.1, read on the forward strand.
TGCTGTGTTCATCCAGCCCCATGCTTGTTATCTCAGATTCTCCAGCATCTGCAGTACCTTTTATCTCGGTTTAATAGGTAATATTTGAACTATAGAAGTTAAAGTCAAGAATTAATTATTAAATCAAGTCCAGAAAGGAACAAAAAGGAAGCTGGGTTGAGAGAAAAATGAAAGACACATGTTGAATAATTTCATTTCTTTTTCAATCTCCAATAATTAAAAGCTGAAGGAGTGAGAGTCACAATTGTAAATGGTAATTTTCAGCAATAGAAAGGTTGTCTACACTGGACTGGACAATGGGAGACAGCAGAACATTGAGATCAGTTCTGAACCGATATGAGTCCCTGGGGAAGAATACACCACTAGGATTAGTTTTGCAGCAACTACTGCTTATGTGGCATGATGGGTCAAAAAGTTTCTCCTTATGTGATGCATTTAAAGTTCTCTCTCAATTGTCTGACAATTACTAATGAATTGGCTCATACTTCCCGTACCCTTCCTCACCAACAACTTTGCCACTTCAGTTGAAAATACAGCGCTGGAATTCCACTTTGCCAGTGCCTGTTTGGATCAGGTGTGTGTTTGACCAGCTTTATACCAGTCCCAGAGAATATCAGCTGTCACAAGATCATCAAACTGTACAGTACTGAAGGAAGCCATTCAACCCATTATGTCTGTGCTAACTCTTTGAAGTGTAATTCATAGTCCAAATCCAAAAGTCATTCCCCATAGTTCAGTAATGTGGTCCCTTCCGAGTGTTCCAAATACCTTAAACAACCATTTTTTTAAGCAACACGAGCTCTGCATTGCCAAATGTCGAAGATCCCAAAACAATAACTCCAAATCATCAACTGCCTTCACCCAGCAGAAGATCAGGAATGTGAACAGCAAAGTTACAATTAGTTATTCATCGTGAATGTTGAAAATGACAATCACACATGCTGAATACATCACAGACGTATCATAGAACGATAAAATACAGCAGACCATCCATTCCATTGTATTTGCTGGCAACTACAAAGAGTTTTCTGATTAGTCCCCACTCCCCTGTTTTCACCATTACCCAAATGTTCTTTACAATTCTCCTCAAAGCGATTGATGAATCTGCCTCCACCATTCTCTTGGGCAGAGGATTCTAGACCCCCCCAGCTTGCTTTGCAAAATAAATTTCTTTATTCACCTTAAGCGTATCCCAATTGGTTACAAACTTTGACCGCTGGAAACAACTCCTCTATTTATGGCAGAACACTTTTTTTTAATATTTTTGAGGGCCTCCACGAAATCCCCCTTTAATCTTCTCTGACTCAAGGAGAGGAACCCCAGTTTCTCAATGCAATTTCAACCTTGGTACCATGTTAGAAAATCTCCTCTGTTTCCTCTCCAAAATCTTGAAGAGGATGTGTCAATGCCATTGCAAACCAGGTCCTTAATCTATATTTTTAAAAAGTAATCAGTTTACGCTCAGGTTGGCTTTCACCAGGACCACTCAGCTCCTGACTTCATTACAACCTTTACCCAAACATGGCAAAAGAGCAGAATTCAAATGTGAAAGTGGCTGCCCTCTACTTCAAGGAGATAATGCAAAACTGGAGTCAACAGAAATCAGGCAAAACCCCTACTGTTTGGAATCATACCTAACACCAGTAGATTGCTGTGGATTATCCTCCAACAACAGAATTCCTCAGGGTAGTGGATGCCAGGCAATACCATCTCCAACAAGAGAGAATCTAACTATCTTCCCTCAACATTCAATGGTATGGTCATCACTATATTCCTCACTATCAGATTATAGGGAGTTAACACTGACCAGAAACTCAACTGGACCAACTATATAATTACTGTACCTGCAGGAGCAGGTCAGAAGTTGAGAATTCTGCAGTAACTCACCTCCTAATTGCCCAAAGTCCACTCGCCATCTTCAAGGTACAAGTCAAGAGTGTTATGGAATACTACCAACTTGCCTGATGACTGCCATTGCAGCAGCACTGTAAAAGCTTAAAGCCACCAGGACAAAGCAGACCTCTTGACTGACAGCCCTCCACCATTACCTTAAACAATACTCTCTCCACTACTGATGCACAGTGGCACCAGTCTACAATTTACAATATCCACTGCAGCAACTACTCGAGGCTTTTTTGACAGCACCTTCCAAATCTGCGGTCTCTATCGCCACCTCCTAGATTGACAAGGTAGCAGTAGTTTAAGAACATCACCTGCAAGCTCCCCTCCAAAGCATCCTGCCTTGTAACTATACTGCTTTTTTTTTTTTTTAAAAAGTGTCACTGGATCAAAGTCCTGGAGCTTCTTAACAGCACAGTGGATATACCTACACTGATAAACTTTCGCAGTTCAAGAAAGCAGCTCATCCACACCTTTGAGGGCAATTAAGGATGGGTAACAAAAACTGGCCCAGCCAGAAGTATCTGCATCATGAGACAATGAATAAAATCCCAAGACCAACCCTCTCCTCAAGGAGAGCAACGATATGCTAGGCTCCATTTTGGGAAACAAAAATCATTCACCAGTGCTTTCTGCTTTCCATCCAAGGCCAATTATATATTCATTCAACATGTCATGATGGCAGATTAGGACTCAAGTACTTATGGACATATTAATTTTTTAATTCCTGCATTGAACTCAAAAGTGTGGAAGCAGGCAATTTGATCCATTGAGTCCACACCAATCCTCCAAAAAGCTTTCCATCTCTACCCTATCCCTATAACCCCGCATTGTACCAGGGCCAATCCACCTAATCTGCATGCCTTTAGACCATGGGAAGAAACCGGAGTACCCTGACAAAACCCACGCAAACATGGGAGAATGTACAAACTCCACACTGGCAGTCACCAGAGGGTGGAATCAAATCCAGCTCCCTGGTGCTGTGAGGAAGTAGTGCTAGCTAGTAGTGAGCCACCGTGATGCCCTTGATTTTAAAAAGAACTGCAATATCCAAAAGGTCACTGTGGATGTAAATTCAGCGACTCCTTGAATGGGCCCATGGAACACGGCATCTGTCAGGGAAATTTCAAACAGAAAGAGTAAAAGTAAAGAGATCCTGAAAGGCTGACTACCCAGTCCCACTGAGCACGAATTTATCTCCTACAGACAAACTTGTGTTTTACCCTTCTGGGGGATATGCAAAAATGAAAAAAGCCAAATGCATCTCCTGGTCTGGGTATCTTAGTGGTCTGACATGCTGACAAGTAGACTCGCGTGCTTTGAAAGTCAGTTGAGAACAGCCAATAAACATCCTGCATTGAGAAAAAAAGGGGGGAGAAAAAAAAACTATTGTTGAGTGTTGCTAGGAAGACAGCATTGATTTTGTTTCATCCTGTTAACTTTCAATCAACCTACAAAGCCAAGAATCTCAAAATCACTTCTCAACCACTAATACAACACTACTGCACACATTGGCCTGAAATGTTCAACATTAACTCTTCATAAATGACTTAAAACCGGCTTGTACATCATTTTCTAACTTTTATCATTTTCTTTTGCAGAGTTGGAGGGGGGTGGTGTTCACTCCTTATTCTTTGGCTGTGTGTTGCATTATTAGTTCTTGTGGTTAGTAACTAATAGTCTCACTGTACTGAAAACTCAAAACAGTCTGGTTAAGTTATCTCCTTTTATGAAAGTTATCCACAAGAGAAAGGATCTTTAGTAAAGTAATCTCGACGCAATTGACCATGGGGGTTCATCCCTTCTCAGTCAGGAACTTCTCAATTTGAGGTATCCTGTCTGGATCCGTAACAAAGTGGGGGAGCTTTCCTGGGGCTGAATGTAACAAAAAGCTGACCATTTAATCCCAATGACTTCATTTAGCTAACAATTATATTCGATGGTACTTTTCCCAAATACCTTTTGGAAGTCCATATGCACAATATGAATTGTGCCACACTCGGCAATCCTTGTTAAATAAAATGATTCAATCAAAAGTGCCAATTAATTAACGTCATTAATAAGTTTTCCCATCACTGCTTGGTCAAGCAACTGAAAATTTCTCCTTTTTCTTTGAATAACGTAAATTGGAAAGAACCGACAAAAGATCATAGAGTTCATAGATTTTTTTGAAAATCGCCTGAGGTGCTTGGTATATGGAGGAACAAAGTTGTTCCAAGAGCCACAAAATAGGATACTCGCGGTGTCGGCACCAGAAAGTATCAGAAGCCTTAATCTGAAGACAGTGCCAAAGAACTATTCTAATCTATTTGAAAGATAATCATAGAAATAATTGAAACTTTGAAAAGTAACAGTAAAACAAGCCTTAGGAATTATATACTCTTACTTACACATTACACATATAATACATTTCTCTCGAAACATCTTTCAAATAAAACATCCAATTAGACTCTTCACTGTATGGGGGTTTCTATATATTAGGTCTGCATGTATTTTGGAAAACTCCAAAGATACTTGCGTGACTTCAACATACTGATTCATACAACAGTCCAAATAAAACAATAAACCTCTCTAACTATATTACGTTAAATAATAAATAGCTCATGGTGCAATATCCAGTTTTTGCCGATTCATTTAAAACCAGACACAAGCTCTACTACCTAAATGAAGATATTTTATGCAAGTATACATTTTCACTTATTCAACTCGGCGGAACTACATTATTTCAGACAATCTTTTTTTAAACATTCTGAAAATTGAGACATCAAGGAGGAAAAGCTGGAAAAATTTAGGTGACATGAAAAAGGGTGCAGTGTGTAATTTACTACACTTGCTCGAAGGTGCAAAATTTGGGAGATCCACAGAATGAGTTCCAGGGAAAGAATATGTTAGTGTAGGAGATGACAGAATCAATTATCAATAATAAACACAAGAACGATGAAGAGACTACATAGGTCACATATGACTGTTAAAAGAGATATGAGGAAGTCAAGGAAAAGAAAGATCAAAGTAAGAAATACTAAACTAAAAAAGAGGATCAAACATTAGATGACCTCTTGTGAAACTGGTTTTAGAATACACGAAGAGTCACTCCACATATTAACATTTGATAGACTGAAGCTCAAAGTAAATTAAGCAGTGCAGGGGCAGGGCAGCTGACACTGGAAAAGGCATTAAAAGCCTTCTGAAGGCAATTTAAGATTCAAGACGTGTATGTTACAATGAGATAACAAAGCAAAGAACGTTAATACATAAACAAGACCCAAGATGAAAAGCATGAACTATGACGTATTGGTTGCTGTTAGTCTGAGAGAAAACGCCATATAAACACATTCTTTCAAGAATAAAATATAAAATATAATAATTTTTCCCTAATGCATGAAAAACGCCACTGAAGTGACCCTACAAGACCAGAATATTGAGGGAATCAGCATGTGCCGAAAACTAAAGCATTAACTAGAGACAGTCACCTCTACTTACAGGAAGTATGCAGTGAATGGTCTGGCCATGCTTTAGAAATGTATAAGTTAATAGCAAATTAATCACCAAAGTATTTGACAGAACTTCAGAGATGCATAACACTATCTGCCAACTGGCTGCCAGTGGAATCACAGCAAAGGACCCAAACTCTAAAACCAACAGCTGGACTCAGTTGAAAAGCATAAAGAAACAGCACAAATCAGCAAAGATCTGAAAGTAAAGGTTCAATCAGCAGGGTGGGATAAAACAAAGCAAATCACAATGAATAAATGGTGCTAGGTACTTATCATGATCATCTACAATGAGGAAACCATAAGTCGAAAGGTGAGCTTTTTCCAGTAAAAAAGGAGCATTTTTAGGATTGTTTTCCTCATACAGCAGGATGTGGATTTGTTGTTTTGGAGAAGTCGTGAGTGGAGACAAACTTCCAAGCAAATGATTTGTTGGGAAAAAGGATGTCGCATGGTACAGGGAGGCAAGTGACGAAAAGGGAGAGTTTTTATTTTAAATTGAGATTTAGTGTATTTGGCCAAAGTGTACTTGGCCTCATAGCTTTAGGAAGTTGTGGTGCTATAAATCAATATTTCTCAACTTAAAAGCTTGTGCTTCAGAAGCAAATTTACTACATTTGTCACATTTCAGGGATTAAATCATGAGTGATGGACAGGTAAATTCCTAATTCAGGCACATTCTTCTATATACACAGAGCAGAATTTAGATAGAAGCCAAGTTGAAGTCTTACCTCCTGTTTTAGTATTGTAGTAATAAAAATATCCTTCAGGTGAGACGCCTTGCACCCAGATATTTGCTGTATTCTGCTTTGTACATTGTGCATCAGAGGCCTTTACTACTGGTTTTTGCTCAGTCGTACTTGACGATGAAGAAGCTAAGACAGCAAGTTATTTGTTTTCAATTACAGTACATGAAGACATAGAAAGTATTTACGTTTCAAACTATTCCTTACCTTCTTTTAAAAATAAAAGACACCACATCTGTTTTGGGGAAAACCGATGAAAGGGAAAAAAAAGGAGGGAGGATTAAGAAATGGGAAGGAAATAAAAGGGTTTTTTTTGCAAATACTAAATACTATATTCTTCAGGGAAAATTTGTAAGTGTTAATATATTTCTAGTGGAAATCACCGAACATCAGAAGACAAGATTCACAGAGGTAGTGGCCTGGGCAACCAATGAAATGAAATTAAAGCTTGTGGTAATTTTCAAATTAAAACCATGCTGAAAATCAAGTGCGCTACAGAAATTTATGTGCATGTCCATGACAATTGTTGGATGGATACCAAAGGAGTGAAGTTGTGGATCAATAACACACGGAATAGACATCTCAGTGTAAAGAATGCAATTAGTGTGACACATGTTCAGATCTTAGACCAATAAGATCATAGACAGCTCTGAAGAAAGAGCACAGACTTTGAGGTTCTACCAGAAGATCTAGCACCCATAATTTAACAACTGGATGTGAGCCTCAGCAGGCCACTCAAGGGTTACGTGCCTGCTGAATGTTAAAGTAAATGGCTGACATGAAGGCTTGTTTTCCACATGAAGAGTAGAAAAGCTGCTCCACTTTGCGCTGTGTCGTTTTGTCATCAAATCATAGGGTAATGCACAAACTCACCAAACCATTAAAAAAATGCTAAATATCCAATTCAAAGACAAAGACAGAGAAGATGTTTTGTTGTGGAGGAATGATTCTGAAAGTAAAAATACATAATTCACTCCAAAATGGGATCCTTAATCTAGTGCAACAGCCAAAGTGACTCAATGAGCTTGACAAATTCAATGTCAAAAACGATGAATCAGATCGTTTTTAAAACAGTTTGATTTTAGTTAAAGGTAGGTTTGTGGAATTAATTCATTTGACAAAACCTGCCACATTTATTTCATTGAAATGACCTATATTTTTTCTTGCATTTCAAAATGGGAACAACCCACACTAACACTGTGGCTCTCAGATAATCTGATGTGGCTCCTAATTTGTACATTTGACGTACAAGTCAAGCCCCATTTTTTTTGGGCAATTTGGATGCTTCAAAGATTAACTTATGAGTTGCAGTTTATGGTATTTGCATCACAATTAGGGGTTTGCTTATAAGTGAGGGTAAGTCGGAATATGGAGTTGAGGCCGTAATCAGATTTGTTTTGACATTATCAAACAGTGGATCTGGTGATATAACCCAGTAGTCCACTCCTGCTCCTAATTTGCATGCTTGTGTGAATTTCAAAATGAACTGAGTATCACAAATACTTTCAACAGTTCTCAAATAAGCAAAAAATTATAACAAGAACCAATGCTACCTGAAACGTTTACTCCAAGTCGCTTCAAATCTTCTTGATATGCTTTCATAGCTGCAGACTCCACCTCAGCCATTTGCTTTGCTTTTCTGTCCTCTTCTTTTGCTTTGTCCAAACTTTTCTTTTTGATCTAGAAGCAGAAGTGAACATGTCGATCAGGACCAGCCAAAAATGGCAATTGTGCACAAAACAGATATCAAAGGGAAGAGAAGAAACAAGGAGAGATACCTCACTGATTCTCTTGGCCACATTTTCCTGATGATTCTTCCCTCTTTCATGAAACTCAATGCTCTGAGGGAAATATGTGAAAACAGCAAGAGTTATAGGTATCTAAGCAACAGCTTTAATATTTGAATACATATCAATCAATGCTATTTTTAAAGAAAATTCAGTGGATATGGCTAGCTTAGCATCAACTCTCCATCCCCAATTGTCCTCAAGAACGTGGTGGTGGCTTTTATTCAACTCATACCTGCAAGTAAAAAATTGTGTTTTATCTTACTCTTGTTAACACTTACATTTGCAAACTAAACAAAAAGATTCCCAATCCAAGTATTTTCATAATAGTATATTTTTATGTTAATATTACAACAACTGAAAATTCTACTCAAAATTATTTTTGAAATTTTTCCATTCCCTGGTTTTCAAAATTTCTGATTACAAAAGAAGGCTTTAAAAGTAAATTCAAATTCAATCATGAAGTAGTTCACGATAAATTATGGTAATTACCAACCGATATTTTTATCCTTTCATGACTTTACTCAAAAAAATTCAAAACCTTATCCATTTTATATATCCAGTCAAGCATGTCCAGCTTTCAAAAATGTGTGTATTCTGAGCAGTCTGCAAAACTGTTCAGCGATTAGTGAATTCTAAACATGCAAACTGTATCGACAGTGAAGGGTGTGTATTCTGATCCGTCAAGGAGTTGTACTACTCTGCTTTTCTAACACCCTTTTGAAAAAAAAGCTTTGCAATCTCTAATCTATGTAATGCAAGAGGATATCTATTAAAGAAACGTGCTTTTCCATTACCCAAAGATCAGCAAGAAAGGCTTTCCATATTCACAAAATACACTGTTATATTTAATAGCACAGTTCTACGTATATACCATGAAATTCCTTCCTCCTCTCTTCTAAAATTGTTAGTTATTCCAACTGTTCCCACAAAATAATTTTGAGACCTCGGACAATCATAATATCTACAACACCCACAGTCTCCTCACTACAGCGCTGTAATCGCCACGGTAACTAAACAATAGTATAGAACCAGCATGACCAAAGTTGATTGCACTACATCCTCCAACTCCTCACGCCCTGCAATTCTGATTTAAAGAAAATTCTCACTCATCCTTTGACCCACAAATGTTGGTAAAGCCTTCAAATGCCTCAGACACATCCTCCAAAACTCCCTGCTTCTTTAAACTTCCCAACTTTACACTCCACCTGCAAGAAATTTTTGAAACCCCACCGATTCCAGCAAGATTTCTTAACATGCATTCATCTGCTCCTTAATAACAAGGTGTGGAGCTGGATGAACACAGCAGGCCAGGCAGCATCATAGGAGCAGGAAAGCTTGACGTTTCGGGCCTAGACCCTTCTTCGTTTTCTGATGAAAACCTTGTTATCCACACCTTGTTATCTCGGATTCTCCAGCATCTGCAGTACCTATTATCTCTCTTCATCTGCTCCTTAATTCTTTGACAGATATTTTTTCTTCTCCCCGTATGAAGTATTTTGGCACATTTTGTGTAGTAAAGCTGTGACATTAGTGTAAGATGGCTGTTGAAGTGGGACCAGAATCAACCCTTCCTGAGGTTAGCAGGTTCCTCTCCAGTAACCAAGTCAGAAATGTTACATAGATAACAAGGTGTAGAGCTGGATGAAGACAGCAGGCCAAGCAGCATCAGAGGAGCAGGAAAGCTGA
>JAHRHZ010000128.1:1414176-1433267 GCA_024137785.1 Ginglymostoma cirratum
GCAGGAAAGCTGATGTTAAGGGTCTTGACACGTAACTTCAGCTTTCCTGCTCCTCTGATGCTGCTTGGCCTGCTGTCTTCATCCAGCTCTACACCTTGTTATCTCAGATTCTCCAGCAGTGGCAATTCCTACTATGTCAGAAATGTTACATACAGTTTTCCAATATCTCCTCTGTACATTAAGTTCCCTTTTGAACGTCGCTAAAGGACAGAGTTCTAGTATAGTGGTGGAAAGAACTGGAGGGAAGGCAGGATAAATTGTTTAGTGCGACACCAAGTATAGCTTCCTGAAAAATTGCGCTTTTCTCATTCCTATGATAGTTAGTTATTTTCCAATGCTGATAAAATGATGCTCTTTCCTACTTGTGGTGGGGATAACGAAAGGGATTAATTTTTTCTTCTTTCATGGGATATGGGGATCACTCGCTGTATTTGTTGCCCATTCCTAACTACCGTTTAACTGATTGACTTGTTAGGCCACTTCAGAAGAGTCAACTACATTCTTGTTGATCTGGAATAAGCCAGACCGGGTATGCACAGCAGATGTCCTTACCCACGAAGATGTTAGTGAACCAGATGGGTTTTTACAACACCAGATACCTGTCATGGTCACCACTACTGAGTCTAGCTTTCAAAGCCATATTTATTGACTTTAAATTCCACTAGCTGTCATTTATACCAAAGTCACCAGAGAATTACTCAATGCCTCCAGTTGTGAACATAGTGATATTACCATTATGCCACCATCACAAGGCTCCAGCAATACTTCTGTGCAGTCTAATGTGGTGGCCACATCCATTCACCAACTTCTCAATTACTTTCCCTCTGCCTTATGTTTCAGTTAAAGCAGATTGAATAATTGAGGATAAGCAATTCTGATGGCAAGTAGGGTGGTAGGGTAGCTAGTGCTAGAATAATTTCCTTTTGCCAATAAGGTCAGCCAGGAAGAAACAGCTCGCTCGATTGGCAACCCATCCCCCAGGTGGCTCCCCCCACTACACACATTGGCAGCAGTGCGTACCATCTAAAAGATGCACTGCAGTAACTCACCAAGGTTCCCTTGACAGCACATTCCAAATCCATGACCTCCACTATCCAAATGGACGAAGACAGTGGATGCATGGGAACACACCATCACCGACGCTCTAAGGATAGCAGTGATTCAAGAAGGCAATCAGCACTGCTTTCCCAAAGGGAAATTAGTGAATGGAATTAACTGCTGGCCCAAATAACGATGCCCACATCCTATGAACAAATTTTAATAAGCACAGCTCTACCACGTTCTTTCCCAAGTCTACAGAGGGAATATCTAGCTCTGTCTCACTATTCCTTTTACCATTTACAGACTTGACGACATACTTGGCGTCACACTAACCAATTTATCCTGCCTTCCCTCCAATTCTTTTCACCACTATACTAGAACTCTGTCCTTTAGCGACATTCAAAAAAGTTCCACCTGATGAAACAATATTGTTACCTCTAAGAACACATCAATAATTACTGTAGATAGTTTGATGCATTGAAAAATGTCCAAATAGTAATTAATTTTATCACAGTTGATCTGAAACAAAGTAGCACAATCAAAATCTAGTTAATTAACATGTAAATAAAATATCTTTACTGAAATTCTACACCGATTAGATGTGTCAACATTGTCTTTGAAGAAAATACAACATACAGGTTTGTTGTCGGCTATCCAGCATTTGCAGTAATCGCAGAGCTTCTTCGGTTGAGATTTCCAGTAATCAGCCCTGCAGAATATGTAAACAAAATAAGTTAATATGCTGATTCCCAAGAGTACCTTATATGGAACTTTAACATTACATAGTTGATACACAACCTATTCAAAAAAACAAAAACAATAATCACTCTTCCTTTAAGAAAAATGGAGGACATCAATTACAAAACATCTCATGCAGCAGATAACCAGGTTAAGCTGCCTCAGTGCTTCCTTACATCACAGATGAGAACTTGCTAAGTGAGCTCCCATACTGCACGATACAAACTCCTATCATGCTAAGTGGAGGATTAGTGAGCAAAGCTACACCTTAAAATAAAATATGGTGAAGTAGCAAAACCATGAGATATTAATATGTTTACTGTATAATTTATTGCACCTAAAAACTTATTTGCAAGAGTTTACACATTCGAAATCTAACAAGAACCAAAACATTAATATTTTCATAAAGCCAAGTCTTAGATAGCATGCTCAGTGAGGTGGTCATGCCACAGGTGTGGAATGCCAGTGTGCTTAAAAAAAAAACAAAATACTGATGAAAATCCAGAAGGACTGCACAGCACCAGCGACCCGGGTTTGATTCCACCTTCAGGCGACTGTGTGTGGAGTGTGCTTATGCTCCCTGTGTCTGTGTAGGTTTCCTCCAGGTGCTCCGGTTTCCTCCCACAATCCAAAGATGTGCAGGCTAGGTGGCCTGGCCATGATAAATTGTCCATAGCGTTTGGGGATGGGTCTGGGTGGGATACTCTTGAGGGTCGCTGTGGACTTGTTGGGCCGAAGCGCCGGTTTCCATACTGTAAGGATTCTATGATTCTATAAGAAGTTGCTAGAAAAACTCAGCAGGTCTGGCAGCATATGTGAAGAAAAAAAAATCAGAGTTGATGTTTCGGGTCCGGTGAGGAAGGGTGTTCTGAGGAAGGGTCACCGGACCCAAAAAGTTAACTCTGATCTTTTCTTCACAGATGCTGCCAAAAATACTGAAGATTCTGGAAATCGGAAATAAAAACTGAAAATGCTGCAGTAGCTTAACAGACCTAGCATTATCTGCAAGAGAGAAACAGAGTTATCGTTTCCAGTCTGATGAGACTCTTGATATCCTATGCTTTATGATATGGCTCAGAACGTGATTCTTAGTTGTGTGATCTTTGCTGCTGATTCACGTTATGTGCTGGTTTGACAAGAACTGGCAAAAAGACTGTAAAAGCACAAGATCAGTACACTTCATGCAGACGACATAGCTTGAGTGTGTTGCTGGAAATTTAGTGCAGTGTACAGGGGAAAAATGACTTTGTTCAGCGCTTGTTTAGGCCTTTTTCAGGATTTATACTTTGTAAGGCTATATTCTTCAGCTCCAACTGGTAGCTGCAGCTTTAGGGGTCTGCTGATTGAGAAAACCAAGCATGCATAGAAACATAGAAATTAGGAGGAGTAGGCCATTCGACTCATCAAGCCTGTTCTGCCATTCAATATGGCAAGCTCAAATTCCTAATCCCACCCTCCCCCTATATCCCTTTAGCCCCGACTGCTTTCTGTGGCAGTGAATTCCATGGCTGACCACTGAGTGAAGAAATTTCCCCTCATCTCAGTCCTAAAAAGGTGTACCCCTTATCCTTAATCTATGATCCCTGGTTCTGGATTCCCCATTGCTGGAAACATCCTTCCTGTGTCTGACCTGTCTCGTCTTGTTACAATTTTATAGGTTTCTATGCAATCCCCCTTACTCTTCTGAACTCGTGAATACAATCCTAACCAACTTAATCTCAGGCTTGCCATCCCAGAAATCAATTTGATAAAGTTTCACCGCACTCCCTCTATAGCAAGAACACCCTTCCTCAGAAACGGAGACCTAAACTGCGCACAGTATTCCTGTATAACTGCAGTAAGACATCCTTGTTCCTGCACTCAAATATTCTTGCTATGAAGGTCAAACAAACAAACAGAGCCATACCAGGAAAGAGATGTACTGATTGGTTCATGATTTTTTTCAAGTGCTTTTTTTTTTCCCATAAGAATGAACTAATTGAGAAACAACAGGAATAAGTGAAAGTCAAGGCCAATTTAATAAAGGAATACAAGTGAGCAAAGTACAGTAAGGGAATTACAGTTGGCACAAGGGAAATAAGTAAATAATAAGTTATGCCTACTATGTTCTTTGTTTACAAAAGAGATTTTCTAAGGGGCTTGAAAGGAGTCATGGCAGCACAGTTCGCACCCATGATGTGTCCTCCTGTGTTACGTGGAAAATCATGGATGCTTCAATTGTCCCTGGTGACCACATGTGCAAGAGTGTTCAGCTGCAGCTACAGGTCAACTGCATTTTGCAGCTGCAGCTACTGCGGAGCATCTGTGATACTGAGCAAGTCATGTTTAGTGAGGTGGTCATGCCACAGGTGCAGAATAAACGGAGTTTTTTTTAAAAATTCATTTGTGGGATATGGGTGTCACTGGCTGGCCAGCATTTACTGCCTGCCCCTTGTTGCCCTTGAGTAGATGGTGGTGAACTGCCTTCTTGAAGCACTGCAGTCCACCTGCTGTGGGTTAACCCACAATACCATTAGGGAGGGAATTCCAGGATTTTGACACAGCGACAGTGAAGATATGGCAACATACTTCCAAGTCAGGATGGTCAGTGCCTTGGAGGGAAGCTTGAAGGTGGTGGTCTTCCAATATATCTGCTGCTCTTGTCCTTCTAGACGGAAGTGTCGTGGGTTTGGAAGATGCTGTCTGAGGATCTTTGGTGAATTTCTGCAGGGCATCTTGTAGATAGTACACACTGCTGCTGAGCGTCAGTGGTGGAGGAAGTGGATGCTTGTGGATGTAGTGCCAATCAAGCCAGCTGCTTTGTCCTGGATGGAGTCAAGCTTCTTGAGTGTCATTGGAGCTGCACCCATCCTGGCAAGTGGGGAGTATTCCATCACACTCCTGACTTGTGCTTTGCAGATGGTAGACAGGCTTTGAAGAATCATGGGGTGAGTTACTTGCTGCAGTATTCCTAGCTTCTGGCCTGCTCTTGTAGCCACTGTGTTTATGTGGTGAGTCCAGTTGCGTTTCCGGTCAATAGTAACCACCAGATTGGTGATAGTGAGGGATTCGGTGATGATAACACCGTTGAATACCAAGGGATGGTGGTTAGACTGTCTCTTTTTTGTGATGGTTATTTCCTGGCATTAGTGCGACGCAAATGTTACTTGCCACTTGTCAACCCAAGCCTGGATATTGTCCAGATCTTGTTGCATTTGAACATGGACAGCTTCAGTATCTGAGGACTCACAAATGGTGCTGAACATCGTGCAATCATCAGCGAACATCCCCACTTCTGACCTTATGTTGGAGGGAAGGTCGTTGATGAAGCAGCTGAAGATGGTTGGCCAAGGACACTACCCTGAGGAACGCCTGCAGAGATGTCCTGCAGCTGACATGGTTGACCTCTAACAACCACGAACATCTTCCTACATGTCAGGTATGACTCCAACCTCTGGAGAGTTTGCCCCCTGATACCCACTGACCACCAGGCAGAGTACAGGATGGCAGGGAGTGCAGGAATCCCCACTGCCATTTCTCTTTCTAACAGATATATCATTTTGGAAACTTTTGAGGGAAATGACTGCACAGGGAAAAACAGTGACAGCCAACTGCATGGCACAATTGACAGGTCTGTTCCAGACAAGGGGAGGAAAAAGAATGGCAGGGCTAAAGGGGTATACAGGACTCAATTATAAGAAGAATAGACAGGCATTTCTGCAGTCAAAGAAATGATCGCTTTCCAGTGAACTGGAAAGATACAAGGGCAGGATTAAAGCGTATCATGTAAAAATATGGAGTATAGTAAACAAAACTGGGGAACTGGAAACTGAAATTGCTCTGGGGATATGACATAGTAGCATTGACAGAAAAGTGGCTCAAGTCAGAACAGTATCCAGTAAGTATACTGTATCCAGGACTGGATACTTAACATCCCGGGTTATAAGACTTTTAGTAGAAACAGGTGGGTAGCACTCTTGGTCAAAGGTAGTATCATTGCCCTTGAACGAGATGCAGTTCCTGAATTAGAATCTATATGGTTGGAGGTGAGAAACAGGAACAGGGCAGTGACATCGTTGGGTATGCATTTGTAGGCAGATTATGGAAATTTACAGGACAAGCAGGGTTGTGACAGTTGCTGATTTCATTTACCAATGGCAGACTGGTAAAAAGATAGAGTATGGGCACAGAAATGGAGAAATTTCTGCAATGTGTGCAGGAGAACATTCTGGAAAAATAATTTCTAGGCCTACCAGGGAGGGGTTTGTGCTGGATCTGGTCTTGGGAATGAGATGGGTAAGTGGAGAACGTCAGAGTAGGGGAACATTTGGGAAATAGCAACCACAACATAAAGTTCAATATTAAGTTGTAAAACGATAAAGATTAGTCAATGATTAAGATCCCAGGCCAAAAAAGGGCAGATTTTAGAGGTCTAAAAGTTGGACTCAAACACGTCAATTGGAAACACATTTTGGTGGATAAAACAGTGCGGAAAAATGGGAGAATTTCAAAAAGGGAGATGAATCGGGTGCAAGCTAGGTACATACTCATGAAAAATAAATATGGGTATCCAAAGTTAGAGTACCATGAATGACTAAGGATGGAATTCATTACCACATGAAGTAGTTGATACCAAAACTTTGAATGTATTCAAGAGGCGGCTAGATATAGCACTTGGGGCGAATGGGATCAAAGGTTACGGGGAGAGACCAGGATTAAGCCATTGAGATGGATGATCAGCTATGTTCGTGAAGAATGGCGGAGCAGGCTTGAAGGGCTGAATGGCCTCCTCCTGCTCCTATTGTTTTGTTACTATATTGATAAGAAAATGAGGAAGAAAAAGGAGGCAAATGATGCATCCCGAAATAACAATAGCAACAGATATCAGGAAGAGTATCTCAAATGCAGGACGGAGACCAAGACTGAAATAGGCAGGCTAAGATGAAGCATGAAGAAAGGATAGTATGCTAAAACAAACAGTAAGATGTTGTTCAAACATATTGATAGCACAAGATTAGTGAAGGATAGAGTGGGGCCCATAAGGAACAACGAGGGAAAGCTGCTCACTGAAGCAAAGGATATGGCAGACGTACTAAACGAATATTTTGCTTCTGTTTTTCCTGAATCAGAAGATGGCAACAATGGCCTACTCAAAAACCTGGATTTTCAACAACTGAACTTTTGAGTGATAGATAAAGAGGTGCTAACAAAGGCTGGTAGCACTCTAGATAGGGAAGTTGCCAGGCCGAGGTGGGATACCTCCCAGATTGCTGAGAGAGTTAAGGGAACAAATCACGGAGCCATTGACAGAAATTTTTCAGGACTCTCTGAAGGCAGTAGTCCTGATGACCTGGAGGATTGCAAATTGACACCATTGTTTAAGAAAGGTGTCAGAGACCTGTCAACTTGATATCAGTAGTGGCAGAACTGACAGAGGCCATAATATGGGATAAGGTAAATATATACTTAGAGAAAAATAAATGAATAAGAGACAGTCAACGTGGCTTTGTCAAAGATAACAAGCATGGGGCTGGATGAACACAGCAGGTCAAGCAGCATCACAGGAGCAGGAAAACTTGACGTTTCGGGCCTAAACCCTTCATCAGAAATGGGGGATGGGAAGAGGGTTCTGAAATAAATAGGGAGAGAGGGGGAGGCAGATAGAGGATGGATAGAGGAGAGGATAGGTGGAGAGGAGGCAGACAAGTCGAAGAGGCGGGGATGAAGCCAGTAAAGGTGAGTGTAGGTAGGGGGTTAGGGAGGAGATAGGTCAGTCCAGGGAGGACGGACAGGTCAAGGGGGCGGGATGATGTTAGTAGATAGGAGATGGGAGTGTGGCTTGAGGTGAGAGGAAAAACAGGTTAGGGAGGTGGAGATGAGCTGGGCTGGTTTTGGGATGCGGTTGGGGGAGGGGAGATTTTGAAGCTTGTGAAATCCACATTGATGCCATTGGGCTGCAGGGTTCCCAGGCTGAATATGATTTGCTGTTCCTACAGCCTTCGGGTGGCATCACTGTGGCATTGCAGGAGGCCCAGGATGGACATGTCATCTGAGGAATGGGAGGGGGAGTTGAAATGGTTCGCGACTGGGAGGTGCAGTTGTTTGTTGCGAACTGAGCGCAGGTGTTCTGCAAAGCGGTCCCCAAGCCTCCGCTTGGTTTCCCCGATGTAGAAGAGGCCACAACGGATACAGCGGATGCAGTATACCACATTGGCAGATGTGCAGGTGAACATCTGCCTGATGTGGAAAGTTGTCTTGGGGCCTGGGATTGGGGTGAGGGAGGAGGTGTGGGGGGCAGGGGTAGCACTTCCTGCGGTTACAAGGAAAAGTGCCGGTTGTGGTGGGGCTGGAGGGGAGTGTGGAGCGGACAAGGGAGTCGCGGAGGGAGTGGTCCCTCCGGAAGGCAGATAAGGGTGGGGAGGGAAAAATGTCTTTGGTGGTGGGGTCTGATTGCAGATGGCGGAAGTGTCAGAGGATGATGCGTTGGATCCGGAGGTTGGTGGGGTGGTATGTGAGGACGAGGGGGATTCTTTTTTGGTTATTATTGCGGGGACGGAGCGTGAGGGATGTGTTCTGGGAAATGCGGGAGACACGGTCGAGGGCATTCTCGGGTTCACCTGCACATCTGCCAATGTGTTATACTGCATCCGCTGTACCCGTTGTGGCTTCCTCTACATCGGGGAAACCAAGCGGAGGCTTGGGGACCGTTTTGCAGAACACCTGCGCTCAGTTCGCAACAAACAACTGCACCTCCCAGTCGCGAACCATTTCAACTCCCCCTCCCATTCCTCAGATGACATGTCCATCCTGGGCCTCCTGCAATACCACAGTGATGCCACCCGAAGGCTGTAGGAACAGCAAATCATATTCAGCCTGGGAACCCTGCAGCCCAATGGCATCAATGTGGATTTCACAAGCTTCAAAATCTCCCCTCCCCCAACCGCATCCCAAAACCAGCCCAGCTCATCCCCACCTCCCTAACCTGTTTTTCCTCTCACCTCAAGCCACACTCCCATCTCCTATCTACTAACATCATCCCGCCCCCTTGACCTGTCCGTCCTCCTTGGACTGACCTATCTCCTCCCTACCCCCGCTACGTACACTCACCTTTACTGGCTCCATCCCCGCCTCTTCGACTTGTCTGCCTCCTCTCCACCTATCCTCTCCTCTATCCATCCTCTATCCGCCTCCCCCTCTCTCCCTATTTATTTCAGAACCCTCTTCCCCTCCCCCATTTCTGATGAAGGGTTTAGGCCCGAAACGTCAAGTTTTCCTGCTCCTCTGATGCTGCTTAACCTGCTGTGTTCATCCAGCCCCATGTTTGTTATCTCGGATTCTCCAGCATCTGCAGTACCTTTTATCTCTGATGGCTTTGTCAAATGCAGGTTACGCCTGACAAATTTAGTGGAGTTCTTCAATGAGGTAGAGGAGGGTAGTGCTTTGAATGTTGGACTTTCAGAAAGCATTTGATACAGTGTCACGTGGCAGGTTGGTTCGCAAGTTAGAAATATTTGGGATCAATAGGTCCTTGGCAGCATAGATTAGAAGTTGGCCAAAGGGTTGGGAATAGGGGGCAAGTATAGATGGTCATTTCTCAGAACAGACAAGTTGAAAGCAGTGCTCTTTAGGGATCGGTGTTGGGACCCTTGCCTTTCTGATTTATGTAAACAATTTGGGGATTAGTGTTGAGGGCAAAAATCTCTTAATTTCCAGATGATACCAAGTTAGGGAGAATACTGAATTGCAAGGATGGTGCTGAGCGACTTCAGAGGGATATTGACAAGTTGGCCAAATGGACAGACGCCAGGCAGATGGAATTCAATGCGGAGAAATGAGAAGTACTGCATTTTGGTAGAAGAAACACGAAAAATTGCTCAGTGGTACAACTTTGAGGCAGTACAGGAGCAGAAGTAGTTCAGAGTTCAAGTATGATTGTCTGAAAGTGGCCAGGCAAGTTGAAACAGTTGGGAAAAGGCTTATGGATCCTTGGGTTTATAGATAGAGGCATAGAGCATAAAAGCAAGAAAGTGATGCTACACCTCTAAAAATCATTGGTCCGACCACATTTGGAGAATTGTGTTCAGTTCTGGGCACCTTATTTAAGGAAAGATGTTAAAGCCCTGGACAGACTTCAAAGGAGATTTACTGGAATGATACCATTAGTGAAGGATTTTAGATACAAGGAAAGATTAGCGAGATTGAGCTTGAGAAGGATATTCTACTTCCGCTAGTTAATACGTCATTAACTAGGGGTCACAACTCCAAGACTTGTCAGCAAGAAAGCTAGGAGTGAGATGAAGAGAAACTTCTTTCCTCAAGAAATGTGTTAGGATTTGGAACGCACTGCCTGGGAGAGTGGTGCAGGTACTTTCAAAGGAGGTTACAAAAGAAAGCTGGATATAGCTTTGAAAGGGATCAAGTTAGAGGGCTACAGAGATAGGGTTGGAGAGTAAGACGAGCTGAGTAGCTCTTTCAGGAGCCGGTACAGACGTGATTGATCAAATGGGCTCCTTCTGTGCTGTAAAATTCTACGATTCTTGAAAAAGGTTATATTGTCTCACTGGTGCAGAGTCAGGGATGTCACTGAATGGCTGTAGGGCATTCTGAAGGAGGGCAAACAGACAGATTGTGTTAAATATTGGTATCTGCGACATCGATAGGAACAGGGATGAGGTCCTGAAAGCAGAATTTAGGGAACTAAGGAGTAGATCAAAGACCAAGACTCAAAAGGTAGTAATCTCTGGATTACTTCTGGTGCGGCGTGCGAGTATCAAAACAGGAGGTTAGTCCAGATGAATGTGTTGTAGAGTTGGTGGAGGGAGGGCTTTAGTTGTGGGACACTGGGACTGTTTTAGGAGCAGTGGGACCTATAAGGCAAACAGAAGACACCTGAACCAGAATGGGACGAGAATCCTTGTGGGAAAGTTTGCTAGTGCTGTTAGGGATGGTTTAAACTAACTTGGCAGGGTAGTGGGATCCAGAGAGAATGTTCAGCAGGGGAAGATAAACAGCCAAAATTAGACGTGACAGCATGCAAGTCAGGAAGACAAATATTATAGGCCAGTTAAGGCACAAGGGAGTTTGGCAAGGTTGGATGGTATTTATTTTAATGCAAGGAGTTTAACAAACAAGGCAAATGAGTTGAAGGCACAAATTAAAACATGGGGTTATAATGTCATTGCTATTGCTGAGACATAGTTGAGGCAGGGAAAGGATTGGCATCTCAATATTCCAGGATACAGGCCCCTGAGCAGTCCAACAGAAATAGAAGAGCAGATATGTATGCAAATTTCAAGGAAGTATAAAGGGATAGTAAAAGTATTAGTGGGGAATCAGTTTTCAGACAGCGATCATAACAATCTTGAATCTAATGAAGTTATAGAAAAGGACAAGAATGGACCTGAAATCAAAGTTCTAAACTGGAAGGGGCGGGGGGGGGGGGGGAGGCTAATTTTAATGAGGTCGGATATGATTTGGCTAACATGGACTGGGAACAGATGCTTTCAGGTAAATCCATCCCAGAACTATGGAGGGTACAGGACCAACATGTTCCAATAAAGAAAACGCATAGAACAAAGGGATATATGGCACTGGATTAAGAGAAAAAAAAAAGGAGGCTTGCAGCAGATACTGAGGGCTCAAACCAGCAGAAGCTCTGTAGGAGCGCAGAATGTGCAAGAAGGAACTTACGAGAGAGATTAGGTGAGTCAAAAGAGAATATGAAAGGACACCGACAGGTAAAATGAAGGATAATCCTAAGTTGTTTTACAGGTACATTAAAGGTGAAAGAATAACAAGAGAAAGAGTAGGGTTACTCTGACTACTGTAGCAATGTGTGTGTGGATCCAGCAGCTGTAGATCGGGTTGTAAATGAATAATTGGTGTTGATGTTCACTAGTGAGAGGGAAGATTTGGGTATAGAAATCAGAGAATAGGTCTGTGATACAATTAAAGAAATTAGCATTGAGGAAGAGAGGATGTTCTGAGCGGACTGGCAGGCTTAATAGTAGATAAATCTCCAGGGCCGGATAAAATGTATCTCAGATTGCTGGCTGAGGCAGGGAAGGAAACAACAGGGATACTTGCAAGAACTTTCAATTCCTCTCTGGCAACAGGAGAGGTGTCGGAAGACTGGAAGACAAACAATGTGGTATCATTATTCAAGAAGGTAAACCAGGAAACTACAGGCTAGTCAGTCTAACCTTGGTAGTGGGGAAATAATTGAAAGCGAATTCCAAGGGACAGAATTAATATCCATTTAGATAGGCAGGCATTAATCAAGGACAATCAAGAACAGCATGGTTTTGTTAAGGGGAGGTCATGTCTGACCAACTTGATCGAATTTTTCGAAGGGGTGGCCAGAAGCAGCTGAGGGCAATGCTTTAGATGTAGTCTACTTGGAACTCAGCAACGATCTTGCATGGGAGATTGATAACAAAGATAACAGCCTATGTGTTCCAAGAAAATTTGGCAAATTAGATCCATAATTGGCTGAGTAGAGGGAAGCAGCCTGTGATGACTGACCGGCATTTTTCTAACTGGAAGTCTGTGTCTAGGGGCTGCCAGTGTGGGTTCAATTCCCACACTGGCTAAGGTTATCAACAAGGAGTCTCGTTCTCAACTTCTCCCCTCGCCTGAAACATGGTGAATCTCAAGTTAAACCACCACCAGTCGTCTCTCTCATGACAGAGCAGCCCTATGGTCCAGTAAAATAATGGCAATTTCTGTGTCTGTTGGGGTCCAACAGAGATCAGTTTTGGGGCCTTGCTGTTTGTGTTTTATATAAAAATCATTTAGATTTGAGTGTAGGAGCGTAGCTAAGTAAGGTCACAGATGATACAAAAGTTTATGTGGTGGTAAATAGTGAGGAGGATAGCCTTTGATAACAGGAGGATATACATGGGCTGATCAGTTGCAAATGGAATTCAATCCAGATAAATGTGAGGTGATCCACTAGGGCGGGACGAACAAGAGGAGGTAACACATGATGAACAGTACGACTCTGGGAAGCACCAAGGATCAGAGGGATCTTGGTGTGCACGTACATCAGTCCCTAAAAGGTATCAGGATAGATAGATAAAGTGGTTAAGACGGCGAGTGGTATACTTGACTCCATTAGCCAAGGCACAGAGTTTAAGAGTTCAGAAGTTATGCTGGAACTGTGTAAAACGTTGGGTATGCCCCAGAGTATTGTGTGCAGTCTGGAATCCACGTGATAGAAAGGATGTGATAGTACTAGACATAGTGCAGAGGAGATTGACCAGGATATTGCCTGACTGGAAAGTTTCAGTTATGAAGAGAGATTGAACAGACTGAGGTTGGTTTCCTTGGAGCAGAAGAGATTGAAGACATGCCCGAAATGTACTAAATTATGGGGGCACACAGAGGGTAGACAAGAACTTTTACCTTTGGAGGAGGGGTAAATGACAAGTGGACATCGATTTAAGATAAGGGACAGAAGCTGAGAGGAGAAGTGAGGAAAAACTTTTTCATCCAGAAGATGGTGGAAATCTGGAATTCACTAGGTGTATGGGTGACGAAAGGTAGAAATCTTCATAACATTTAAGAACTATTTAGATGTGCACTTGCAAAGCCAAGGCATGCAAGGCTACAGGCCAGTGCTGGAAAGCGGGATTAGAATAGTCAGGTGGGAGAGATAGTAGGAACTGCAGATGCTGGAGAATCTAAGATAACAAGGTGTAGAGCTGGATGAACACTGCAGGCCAAGCAGCATCAGAGGACCATTTTCTGAAGAAGGGTCTAGGCCTGAAACGTCAGCTTTACTGCTCCTCTGATGCTGCTTGGCCTGCTGTGTTCATCCAGCTCTACGCCTTGTTATCTTAGAATAGTTAGGTGGTTATTTTTGACCGGCACAGACTTAATAGGCTGAAGGACCTTCTTCCACACTGTGCATCACTAGGACTCTGCAAAAACAAAGAAACTAGGGTCTAACTCAATGTATAATTGGAATTAGGTTTTATTGTCACATGTACTCCAGCATCTGGATGGATAGATGAATCGGAAGGGTTTAAAAGGGATATGGCCAAATGCAGGAAAATGGGACTAGATTTATTTAAGGTATCTGGTTGGTATGAACAAGTTTGACTGAAGGATCTGCTTCTGTGCTGTACATCTCTTGACTCTAAGTACAGGGATATACAAGTACAGTGAAAAAAGTGTACAAAGTCACAATTTCTGGTGCCATCTTAGGTACAAAGGTGCCTAGGTACAAAATCTTAGGTATAAATTAGAAAAATAAAAAAATAAAGTTAAAAGTTCAGCATTAAAGTCCTCCTAAAGCAGAGAGAGAGAGAAAGTTAACGGAGCAGACGAGTCCACACTGGGCTTCACCGAGGTCGGGAGTCCCTTGAGTCCATCTCAGCTGAGTTCTTGTGGAGCAGTGGTAGTGTCCCTGACTCTGAACCAGAAGGCTAGGGATCAAATCCCACCCGTCCCAGAAACGTACAATACCATGTCCAGATTGGTTGATTAGAAATGTTTTATGACAGTGTGGCCAAAAGGTCAAAAGTGCCAAATTTAGATTCCAGTCTCTGCAGATGCATTGGGTGAAATCCTACCACTGCCAGTTATGGTTTGAGTTTCTCATTCAGAAGATTCGGTACCTTAGTAGGCAAATTCTCACCTCGATCATTTGTGATTGTAAATACAGTTTGCAGTACTCTTCCAAGGGCTCTTGTGGTGCACTGATAGCGTCCCTACCTCTGGACCAGCAGGGCAAAGTTCAAGTCCTCAAGAGGTAGGTGATAGCAGACATTTTATCAAACTGTTCAGATATGTTACGCGCTACAGAATTTCTACACCTCTTGCCAATTTTCTTGACCAAATTTCCTTTCCATCCCCACACTCTTCTGAGGAATTTTCTACAGTTACAGCTCTACAGATGCAAAATCAGACTGAAATGTTGTATTTATGCAAATCACTGTTTTGCTCAGTCTCAAAGATGGTGTCCGATTCTGCTTTAGGACGGGTGAGACGTGAGCCAAGTGTCAAAGAAATCGACAAGATATATCATAGACACATTTTTAAGTAGTGGCAGAGACATTTTGATTAGTCTTGTGAAAGTGTATTTTTTTTTAAAAAGATTGGTCATGTATAGTCACTTGGAGAATGACCTAAATACATCATTGTGAAGAAAGCATATCACTGCAGTGGCAGAGTCAGAGGCTGAGGGACGACCTTATGGAGATCTATAAAATCATGAGGGGCATGTACAGGGTGAATAGCCAAGGTCTTTTCCCAGGTAGAAGGGTCCAAAACAAGACAGCATAGGTTTAAGGTGAGATGGGAAAGATTGAAAAGGAACCTGAGGGGTAACCTTTTCATGCAGAGGGTAGTGCATGTGTGGAACGAGCTGCCAGAGGTGGTGGTGGTGGACGCGAGTACAATTACAACATTTAAAAGGCATCTAGATGAGTATATGAATAGGAATGGTTTAGAGGGATATGAGCCAAATGCTGAATAACGGGGCCAGGTCAGTTGAGGATATTTGGTCAGTGCTGACAATTCGGACAGATGGGTCAGTTTCCATGCTGTATCACTTTATGATTATGACTCCAAGTGACTGGAACTCCTGTTGTGTTAATAGATAAAGATGAATATACTGGTGAGTTTATGACAGAGTAAACAGAACAAAGCCATTTGTTAAGTTTTGACTTCAAAGCTAAAGAGTCAACATTTTCAGTTCTGTTCAGAAGAGACAAGCATATAGTTTCGCTCAGGGAAGCCAGTCACCTCAGCAGAAGTATTTTCTAGTTTGTCAAGTTTCCACCCAGAGACAGCCTGGATAGAAGTCTTCAAGTTGAACTGAAGAAGTTGAGGCCTCAGAACTGTGAAATGTTCATGCCCACAGACTAGTAAAGGAATCATAAAATTGTCTTGGTAGTACACAGGAAAAATAACTGGAAGGAATTAGTTAAGCAGAAAGAAGAAGAGTTGAGATAGTGAAATTTCTCCGGACTCAAGTGGATAGCCTTTGTAAAACATTTGTTTTGCTGGTCCCTTGAAGATCTTTCTTGCAGTCATAGCTGAGATATTTTTTCTCCCTTGTGTAATAAAATAATTCTGTTGTTATAGAACATCTTTAGCCTCATGTGAATGTTTGTGACTAACCAACACATTAACAAAAAATCTAAGCATAAGATCTATCAAGCCAGGTTTCATTGTCAGACCTGACTTGTCCAGATAGGGCTGAGGGAAACATTTTGGTTTTGCAATATTTAATTTAAATCCTAACAATTTTAAACATTCAAAAGCACGTAGAATCTGTGGAATGGTTAAACAAGGTTTCTACTGATCAAACTTATTTATCCATATATTCAAGTTTTAAGAAATAAATGATAAACTTGCTTTTAGTTTCTTTCTACAGTAACTGTTAATGAAACTCTGTCACCCTGCCATCACTAAAACAAATTCAGATAATTTATTGATAAGAAAACAGGACTTATCTAAATGTCCAGACAGGGCACTCCCTTCAGGATTAAACAAACTCTCAGTCACACCTTCATACTTCACGGAGGGTGGATGTAAACAAGCAATGACGATGACGACAAAAGGATCCAAGAAGGCAGAAGGGAGACAGAAACAGTATGGGTGGGGAATAGAGCTGGAGTATGAGGAGGACAGGAAAGTGGACTGTGAGGGAGAAACGGGGTGGATGGGGATGGGAGGGGGATAGGTATAGGAATGGTGTGGGGAGGTGATAGCAGGGGGTGTGGATGACAACGACGCCGGGATTGGGTTATGGGGTCGTTGTAGCAATGGGGTGGATAGTGATCCGGTTGCTTGGGCGGAGTAATGCATCTCCGCCACCCTCCCCCCACCCCCTCCAATACCGTCTGGAACGTTCCGGCAACGCTCCGGTGCCACCCCGGACTGCGCGCGGGGCCGCCAGGAGCAGGAGCAGTACCAGGACACGGACACGGACCAGGACTAGGACACGGACCAGGACTAGGACACGGACCAGGACCAGGACCAGGACCAGGACACATGCGTAGCCTAGATGCTGACGGTGTGGAGGCGTTGAGGCCCACGCGCCCTGGACGCAGTGACATTCTCGCGGGGTCACCGATTCGCTCCGGCTACTCACATCGCCACCACTCTCAGGTTTCTCCTACTGATCACCAAAACGTTCCCAAATCCCCCGCTAGCCTCTTTCCAAAATGACAACTCGCTGCCTCAAAGAGACCGACTCCCAAGGCCTCGCCACACCCCCTGCACGGACCTCGGGCGGATGCCTCCGTCATCTACCACACCCCCATCACTGGCCACGCCCCCTACGTACGGATGTCCCGCCCGCGCCGCCTCCTCACGTCACTGGTCCCGCCCCCACACGTGACACTGACCATTCCCAGTTTATCGATCTGCTCCTGTCATTGGCCACAATGCTCCCACATTGCTCTAGGTTTATGTATTGTCACACAATGCAGTGAAAAGTGTGTTGTGTAGTATTACCTATCTTAAAACACAGGAAAATAAAAACCAAAACACAGAATATAAAGGTATCAATAATTGAAGGAAAAGTATTCAACTTTACACTCCTTGTTAAGTGCCCCGCCATGGACCTGGTGGTCAGGCACAAGTAACCTTTGTTCTTCCACCTAGAACGGATGTTGCCACTCTTCAGCGCCATCTCGTCTCTACCAATGCCCTCATCACTATGAGTCCTCGCTGGATGCTGCCCGATGCAGACACCACCGATGCTTCTGGGTACCAAACTGGCCCAAATTCATCTGCCGCAACGCCATGAGCTCGCTTTGGGGGCCCACCTTGCCAGTGCCTCGTACTGGGCCCGAACTCACCTCCATCGCCGCCTGGAGGCAGACACTGCTGGGTATCCAAACCCGCCTCTGTCGTGGGAACTTTGAGTCGGTGCCATTTGGCAGCTTCTGGCACAAGTCTGCGCTGTTGGGCCTACTCACCAAAGCCGCGACCGAGCTCTTCAGCAAGAGCTAAGTAAAATAAAAGCGGAAAAAAGGAAAAGAAAACAAGAAAAGGGATTTAAAAACAAACCAAAAATAAAATTGCACGGAGAAGAAATCCTCAGGCTCAGAAGCCTTACTCCACTGCCATCTTACCGGAAGGATGGAACTTGCTGGGTGGAGTGGGAGGCTTTATAAACGTGTTAAGAACAAGTTAAAGCCAGAATGGGAAATTACAGTTGTGACGTTTGAATTGGTGACAGCTGCTCGGCCTTTGACAGTGAGGCCTGGGTTAGCAGCTGCCATCTTTACAGGAGGTACATAGACTGCACAATGTTATGTAACTATCCAGATGCAGTCATGTTGATAGCTCCTCTTAGAAAAAAAGATTAAATAAAAAATAAAGACAAGTATGGGTTAACAGTGGTTGTTGGATAGGGTGGCATCTGGGTAGTGTACAGTGCAAGAATGGAACCTAAGTGATGTGCCAGGTTGGTGCGGAAGGGGTAGGGTACGACACAGGCATGGGGCCAAGAAAGTAGGATGCCATGTGACTAGAATATCAGGGCACAGGGTGAAAAGGTGTCAGGTAAGTGGAGGAAGATGGCACGGTAGCTCAGTGGTTAGCACTGCTGCCTCACAGCACCAGGAACCCAGGTTCAATTCCCTTAGTTGACTGTCTGTGTGGAGTTTGCACATTGTCTGTGTGGGTCTCCTCTGGGTACTCTGGTTTCCTCCCACAGTCCAATGATGCGCACGCTAGGTGGATTGGCCATGCTAAATTGTCCGTAGTGTTCAGGGATGTGTAGATTAGGGGATGGGTCTGGGTGGGATGTTCTGAGGGTCAGTATGGACTTTTTGGGCCGAAGGGCCTGTTTCCACACTGTAGAGATTCTATGATCATGAGTGTTCCAAGTAAGTCAGAGTTGGCAGAAGATATCAGGCCCACTAGGGGAGAATGTTGAGTCCCGTGGGGTTCCCATGGTGGGAGGACAATGGTGATGCTGGTTCTGGGCTGAGAGGTGGCTGAGGTGTCAGATCCCTTGAGGAGAGGAGAGATTTTGAGTACTGAGGGTGTACAGGGAGGGGGTGAGTTCCCAGGAGTACAGGGTCTGGTGGGACGGAGAGATGTTAGATTCCAAGGGGGTGAGAGAGATGTTGGGTCCCATGACTGGGCTGGATCTAATCCCAGGAAGAGCTTAGGGCAGTTAGGTCAGTCCTTGGGCTTCTGGAGTCGAGGTGCACATTGTCACTCAGTGGGGAAACAGGGGTTAAAATTATTTCAGAGATAGTAGGAACTGCAGATGCTGGAGAATCCGAGATAACAAGGTGTAGAGCTGGATGAACACAGCAGGCCAAGCAGCATCATAGGAGCAGGAAAGCTGACATTTCGGG
>JAHRHZ010000128.1:1438267-1458368 GCA_024137785.1 Ginglymostoma cirratum
TCAAGTTTTCCTGCTCCTATGATGCTGCTTGACCTGCTGTGTTCATCCAGCCCCATGCTTGTTATCCAGGAAGGTTCTGTGTTCAGATGTCTGGAAGGAGAGGGACAAAAGGATCAAGAAATAACAAGCTCAAAAGGAAGATGCCCCAGCTTGTCCTAAGCGAGGATGATCCAACATTGGAAAGGTTTTGTAATCTTTTCTCCAGTTTCTCAAGTCAGTGTGCAGTATGAAGTTACAAAAGCTGCTGCTCCTCTCAGGAACCAACAGGAACTGCAACTGTTGATCGGGTAATTGTTGGTTGTCGGTGATCTCAGCCCACAACAGGAAGACACAACACAACCAGAATCACTTATTACCCTACCATACATCGAGGACATTTCAGAGATGACCACAAGACTACTCAGACCCCTTAATATCAGAGTAGCCCACAAACCGACAATCACCCTATGACAGCTCCCAATGAACATAAAAGGATCCCATACCCAAAACTGGGGTAATATACAATACACCATGCAAGAACTGTGAGAAACACTACATAGACCAAACCAGAAGAAAATTGACTATACAGATACATCAACACCAACTAACCACCAAGGGACACGAGCAATTCTCAGTTGTCTCACTATACACTGACAATGAGGGACACAAATTTGACTGGGACAGCACATAATAATCGCGCAATCCAAACAGAGGCACACCAGGGAATTCCTGGAGGCCTGGTATTCCAACTGGAACTCCATCAACACATACATTGAATTAGACCCTGTGTACAAACTACTGAGAAACAAAATCGGAAGTAATAGCAACCACCCCAGCAAACCGAGGCATATAAATAAAAAGCGGGACAGAACACCGATGCTTCACCAGAGGCACACTGATGATGTTACCTAGCAGGGTGATGAAATGTTTGCAACTAAACACACTGGCTCAGTGAGCATGTCTACAACTTCCGAAAGGATGTCATTAAACTGAAAACAGTGCAAAAAAGATGTACAAGGATGTTACTGAGACTGGAAGATTTGAGTTACAAGGAGAGGCTGGATAGGCTGGGACTTTTTTCCCTGGAGAATAGGAGGCTGACGGTGACCTTATAGAGATTTATCAAATCACAAGGGGGAGAGATAAAGTGAATAGCCAAGGTCTTTACCCAGGGTAAGGAAGTCCAAAACTAAATGGCATATGTTTAAGGTGAGAGGGGAAATATTTAAAAGAAATCTGAGGGCAACTTTTTCACACAGAGGCTGGCGCATATGTAGAATGAGCTGCCAGAAGAAGTGGTAGAGGCAGGTACAATTACAACATCTAAAAGACATTTGGACAGGAATATGGATATGAAAGGTTTGGAAGGATATAGGCCAAACACAGGCAAATGGGACTAGTTCAGTTTAGGAAAGCTAGTTGGCGTGGACGAATTCGGCCAAAGGATCTGTTTCCATGCTGCACATCTCTACGACACTGTGACTCTATAACATCCAGAACGCACTCAGTACCTTTCGCTACCATTCATTTCTGTCCAGGAATAGAGTGGGGCTTATTGCAACTTTTGTTTCAATAGGTCACTCAAGATAGTTCGAGGACTGAAGAAAGGTTGCAGTGGATATGGGAGATAGTCAAGACTAGAAGCAGAGTTCATGCCAGGAGTCCTGCACTTAGCTGTAAATTACAGAGATTCTCTGTAGGGAACTGAATCAGAAGTTAAGAGCAGCTGGATGACTCTATACTGTTAGAACTCAGAGAGAAGCTATAGCTGTTAGTAGGCAGCTATGTGTTGGAGTCAAGACTCAGAAGTTCTGAGGATCTGAGAAAGTAGGAAAGTTACTGATTCTGTGTTTGGGGAAAGCATAAGGAGTTTGGAAGCAACCCCGTGAGCATGAATATTTCAGGGCAGCTGAAAAAGTGAGAATTTTATTCATTCACAATAATGTGGGCATTGCTGGCTAGGCCAGCATTTATTGCCGGCTAGGCCAGCATTTATTGCCCAGAGGACAGTTAAGAGTCAACCACATTGCTGTTGGTCTGGAGTCACATCTAGGCCAGACCAGGTAAGAATTGCAGTTTCCTTCCCTAAAGGATGTTAGTGAACCAAGTGTTTCTTTTACCCCTGACAATCAGCAGTGGATTCAAGGTCATCGCTAGATTTGTAATACTAGATATTTATTGAATTCAAATTCCACCATCTACAATGGACAGGATTTGATCCCAGGTCCCCAGAATGTTATCTGGGTCTCTGGATTAACAGTCCAGTGCTAATACCACTAGGCCATTGCCTCCCCTGATTGGGGAGCTAACAACCAGAATTTGCTTTATCTGGCTGAGCAAGATTAGTGCTTCGTGGAGTAAAAACTGAAGCAGGATCAGATTTGTGAATGTTGTGGAGTTACACTTGTGAATGAGCACCTTGGAGTACAGAGGAGCGTAGACCAAGCGAAAGAATGTCATCTACCAGAAGAGGAGCAATCATTGACATAGCTCATGACAAGTGGCTCTTGAGAGGGAGTTTCAAGTTTAGAATGGCAAAAGTGAAGAATTGTGGTCCTTAGTGAAGTTTAATAAGATTTGATGACCAACAATGTCATTAACATTTGGGTGGAATTGCTCAGAAATCTTTGGGATCTGCCTTGACATAATTGATGTTTGATGTGTGCTATGGGGTGTTTGATCACAGTCTTTTACCTGTATTGATCACCTGTTAATTCAGGATGTTAGAAAGATATTGTATATACTTGTAAATTGTATTACTGTTTTAACATTACACAGTAACGTTTATTATGATTTGTCCAAAAACATGGAATCTTGGGGCTTTATCCTCTTAGTGAATCCCATGGATCTCACACTTTAAAAGAAATATTACTGATCCCTAATCAAATTGTAATATAAATTCGGCAGTTTAATTTGAAATTGCAAAAGCCTTTAAATCTACCCTTTGTAACTTTGTTCTGCATTCTGATTCTATTTTGTATTGGAATTTGTTTCTTCTGTGTCCCACTTTCATTTACAACTTTTCTACTTCTCATTACCAGCTTTGTGTTTCTTTTATCTGAACTCCCTCTCAGATTCTCATCCCTTCCCAACAGCAGTATCAAATCCTCCAGCAAGGAAATTAGTCTCAGTCCTGCTAAGCTGTAATTCGTCTGCCTTGCACAGGTCCCACACGCCCCAGAACTGGCCCTAAACCCCTACTCATCCATTTCTCTGTCCAATTTTTCGCTTGATCAATCTTCCTATTTCTGTACTCACTAGAAATATAGTACTAGCTTCTGCTTTTTGACTTTTCCTAGTTTCCTGAACTCTACTTTAAGGACGTGTTCCTTCTTCAATTTTGTCATTCATAACACTGCAGACTACAGTATCTGGCTATTCATTTTCCCCCAAAAGAATGTCCTGCAGCCACTCAATGACATCCTTGACCCTGGCACCAGGGGGTTAACGTACCATCCTGGAGTCACATTTATGGCCACAGAAAATCCTTCTGCTCCTTTAACTATCGACTTGGAAGGAATGGTGATATACTTTCAAATCAGGATGGTGAGTGGCTTGGAAGAGAACTAATGTGTGGCTTGCACTCAAAACTTTCTAACCTAGAAATGAGATTACAACCACTGAGCCAAGAGTGATATCTTAAATAATGAAGAGAATCCAGCATTAATCTCTTCTCCATTGAATCAGAACACCTCTTAAGGAAGGACATTAAATAAATTGTCAAATTCGCTTCAGTGGAATACCAGTTCCAATGGAACACCAACAATGAGCACCAGTTGTAACGTGCGCAGCCACATTATACATGGTCCTGCCTGTTACACTTTCCCATTGGCAGAATGGAAAGCAGAAAGGGAAAGAACAAGATAAAAATAGAAGCAAATCATGACTATTCTATTTTTCAGTGCAGCTGTTTATCTTTCTGATGAAATTACACAAGCCCAGCCATAAATCTGGAACAAACATTTAAAGATTTACATGGGCAAACTCGACAGAGCAGATAACACGGGCAAAGCCAATAAATGCACAAAGCATTAATGCTTTGAAAGATTATATTTACTGTTCCAGAAGCAGATAAGACTGTGTTCTCCTGACGTATCAGGAACATCATTCCTTTTTGATTGAAAGAACAGTCTGTTTCCCTGTTGGCTACAAACATCAAAATTCCAAAAGTATCCCAAGTTCGAGCCACAGATGTCACTAAGGCAGCTAGATAAGGCAGAATAATACCAGGACCTAAAGGGTTAAGTTATGGGGCTTGAAATGGTTCCTTTGAATATGGAGGATTAAGGGATGATCTGATTGGGATCTTTAAACCAGAATTTGATAGAGACACTGAGGAAACTCTTTCTGAAGTGGGGGAGATCCAGAGCAAGGGGATGTGATCTTGGTCCTACAGCTAGGCCGATGAGTAATTAAATCTAGAAACATTTCTCCACAGAAAGAATAGAAGTGATCCAGACCTCTCTCTCCCAAGAATGCAGTGGATACTGGGGAATTTTTAAAAAATCTGTTTTAAAGGCTGTGAAGCTAAGATGAGGTGAGATGCAGGACCTCTGAGGTAAACTGTGATGCTTTGACATCAGACATGGCGTCTGAGGTTTTCCTGAAGTGGATGCTGCCTATAATAAAAGATGGTGGGTAAATGTATTTATTCATTTTTAAAATGAACTTGGAGCCTTGGGAGCTCTGTTCAGCATAAGTCAACTCAAACCAACTCTGTACCTCAGCTAAATAAAAACCAAAAGAACTGTGGATGCTGCAAATCAGGAACAAAAACAAAGTTGCTGGAAAAGCTCAGCAGGTCTGGCAGCATCTGTGAAGGAGAAAACAGAGTTAACGTTTTGGGTCTGGTGATCCTTCCTCCGAACTGTTTGTCCTCAGTTCCGAGGAAGGGTCACCGGACCTGAAACGTTAACTCTGTTTTCTCCTTCACAGATGCTGCCAGACCTGCTGAGCTTTCCAGCAACTTTGTTTCCGTACCTCAGCTAGTTGCCATCATTCTCTTTAAATATAGGGATCCACAGGGCCTGCTTGCTTTGACATAGTGTAGGGAAATCACTTCTTGGCCTAACCAGAAGAGGCTACTATATTAAGACGAAGTAGTTTACAAACTTTTATTTTCTATTAACCTATTTTTTCTGATCAATCTGTTCAGAGATGTTATTACACACCTCTGAAGCAGGTGGGATCTGAAACCGGGTCTCTTGGTCCAGAGGTAGGGACACTGCCACTGTGCCACATGAGGGCCTTGAATTTTTTTTAATTTAATCTGTTTTTCCTAATCAATGTTATTACACACCTCTGAACAGGTGGAACTTAAACTTGGGTCTCTCGGTCCACAAGAGTGCCAAGAAGTA
The DNA here is from genome assembly GCA_024137785.1 of Ginglymostoma cirratum. Classification (NCBI taxonomy): domain Eukaryota; kingdom Metazoa; phylum Chordata; class Chondrichthyes; order Orectolobiformes; family Ginglymostomatidae; genus Ginglymostoma; species Ginglymostoma cirratum. The sequence continues at coordinate 1,443,604 of JAHRHZ010000128.1, forward strand.
GCTTATTGCGTGATGACACCCAGTTAGAGTTGTCATGTCATGTAGGCATGGGGAGAGATTCTAACCATTATTTTTAAATCTCTGGCTTGATGTTGTTTTTTTTAAATGGACACCTTGCTGGATTAGCAACATGGATGCCACTGACCACATGACGCCACATAACCACAATTTCTGGAACATTCTGATCAATGGTAACCTGAAGACAAAATCTTCCATCATCCTCCTGGAATGCCACACTCCTTGAGTTATATATGGCTTGAAAGAAACTGTTAAAACTCATTGTGTGAGAACTTGCCTTTTGTAACATGAAATGAGATTGAACAAGGGGTCATCAAAGCAATCTCATTAACTAAGGTGCCTCAGCCCAAAACCCCAGTTATGTGACCAGCACTGATAATTCCAATGTAAATCCACACCAGGAGCCAGACTGAGTAAAGCACAGCATCATTAAACTCATTTGTGCATATGTAGATGGCTTTAGGCACCATTTTGAACGCATTGGGAACAGTCACTCAATTTTTTTCATATCTTTAATTGTACAGCTCTGATTTTGTTTCTCAGCCTGCTTGAAACACTAGAATAGAAAGCCACAAAAGCAGCTCCAGGCTTTGGTAACAGTTGTATGTAATCTCAATTGCTCTCAGAAGTCTAATTTTTAGAATCCTATATTTCTCCTGCAGAGTGATACAGTTGCCAGAATTCACCTGTTGCAATGTCCCCTGAGCTCCTGCAAAAGAGACTTCTGTGCATTTCCAACTAAAAGGAACTCCATTGGACATTGACTTATGGGACTCACTAATTTATGTGAACTAATGGCAATATCCTTGATTTTAAGCTATTTGTAACTCCTTTGTATTTCTTTCTTCCTTGGATGTATGCATGTACGTGTGTGTGTGCATGTGTTGTGAACCATTGGCTGCACCTTTAGGTTTTGCGTGCATTAATAAAACCTACCTTGTTTTTACACTACAGAATTTGCACGGCTCAATTTGAAAAATATTGAACTTGATAAACAGGGTTTGGCAAAATGCACCAGTATCTGTTTCATAAAGGAAAGGAATTAGCGAAACAAACAATAAACCATGTCTGTTACAGAATTATAAGATAATTCGAATCACTCTCTCTCTCTCCTGGCTATGACACAAGTTACATGGGTATGATAGAGACACTGTTACATTGTTACATAAGTGGGAGGTGATGGTCTAGTGGTGTTATTGCTGGACTGTTAACCCAGATAATATTCTGGGGACCTGGGTTTGAATCCTGCCATGGCAGACGGTGGAATTTGAATTCAATAAAATATCTGGAATTAAGAATCTAATGATGACCATGAATCCATTGATGATTGTCAGGAAAAACCCATCTGGTTCACTAATGTCCTTAAGGGAAGGAAACTGCCATCCTTACCTGGTCTGGCCCAGATGTGACTCCAGACCCACAGCAATGTGGTTGACTCTTAACTGCTGACTGGGCAATTAGGGATGAGCAATAAATGCTGCTTGCCAGCGATGCCCTCATCCTGTTAATGAATAAAGAGAAGGACCTGGATCTTAGGCCTGAGATAACAAAGTGTAGAGCTGGATGAACACAGCAGGCCAAGCAGTGTCAGAGGAGCAGAAAACCTGACGTTTCAGGTCTGGATCCTTCTTTGGAAATGAAGAAGGGTTCAGACCCGAAACATCAGCTTTCCTGCTCCTCTGATGCTACTTGGCCTGCTGTGTTCATCCAGCTCTACACCTTGTTATCTCAGATTCACCAGCATCGGCAGTTCCTACTATCTCTGGATCTTAGGCCTTGTTCCTTGAGATCCTCAATTGTTTTGCCCATAAGTCCACTTAACATCATCATAGTGGGTGCTGCTTAAGGCACTCCTCAGTATTAATTCCTTCAGATTCTTACAATGATATACAACACTCTACAGCACTCCAGCCGGCTGTGTTTGACCTTTCCTCCAACTCACTCCACCCCAGTGTCTTTCCCTTTTCCCTTCCAGCACTTATCACTAGGAAAGCTAGGAGCAGGATGTACTGAACTAGGCAATAAACTTGTTCTGCTGAATTTTGCCAAAGGATACGATTTCTGCTGATCTTTCTTGGCAGCTGACATCTCAATGTCCTCCTGATCACTTGCGTAGGCTCCACAGAACAGATAAGCAGGGTGGGTGGAATGATGGCCTCTCACCATATTCCAGAATGTTGTCCAAACCACTGGAAGTTCTGGAGTTAGTGTCATCTGCTGAAAGTAAACCAAGGTGAGGTCCCATTGTGGACTGGAGGCGAGGTCCTAGCATACGGACTGGAGGCAAGGTCTGGCATGGACCGGAGTTATGCGGACTGGGGTGAAAGGACTCTAAATTGTGTACTTTTTGCTTCTTTATTTTTCTATTTTATTCCTCTGCTGGACTCCTTATGTTTTTAATTTTTCTATTTTATACCAAAGAATCTCTACTTAAGTACCTGTACCTAGGTATCATTTGTACCTAAGATGGTGCCAACAGTGCTGACTTGTAAACTTTTCACTGTGTTCATGTGACAATAAGGCTAATTTTAATTCTAATTCTGGAAAGTGCAGTCCCATTTGCTTTCCTCTGGCTCCTGCTTGCCAGGTTGATCAAAAGTCAGTTTCTTATTTTGTATCAGAGATAATAGGAACTGCAGATGCTGGAGAATCCGAGATAACAAGGTGTGGAGCTGGATGAACACAGCAGGCCAAGCAGCATCATAGGAGCAGGAAATCTTGACGTTTCAGGCCTAGATCCTTCATCAGAAAATGTATTTTGTAATTTCCTTGCTGGGCAATGGAGTTAAATTGTCAGTTTATGACAGTCTTGTTATTTGAATCCAGCCCTGCCAGGAACTGGGGTTCCAGAAATCCCAGGACCTTTGTAACTATCTGGAGTAAAGCCTCATTTTCAAAAGTAAACAAGCAACACCTATTTCATTACATGACGCAGCTGTCCGCCTCCTGTACTTCAGAACCCTGAGGGTTGAGCAAACATTAAATTCGCAACATTGCATCTAAAATAGCAAACAAAATACCTCAGACTCCACAGATCTCATTAATTCCCCAGTGTTGATGTACACCACTCATTAAATTCGGCACAATTGATGAGACGAACAGGGCCTAACTTTCCTTAAGCGGCACATTTTCATTGGCCGAAGGTCTCCTTCCCCTAAATCTCTTCTGGCCTACGGCCCCTCCCAAAACCAGCCCTGAATCTGGATACAACTTGTGAAATAAGCTGTTACTTTAGGTCTTGACTCAAGTCACCAGGCTGAGGCTCCCACACTGACCACCACCACCAAGGTCTCTCTTTCACTCAGACTCTGCCTTACTTAGAGTTTCTGGCTGTGAGAGCCAGTGCCTGCCACCTTCCCATCTCCATCATGCTTTGGTGGTAATTGTGCACAAGTCAGAACCTAGAGTGTCACCTAACTTGACAGACCATAATGTTTACTTTTGCTTCTTGTTTACCATTCAGGTTAGTAACTAAATATATTCACACAAGTGGTTGCCAATGCACATTTAACAAAGAACTACAAACATTTATTACACACATCAAATAAAATCTCAAACTATGTTACGCATAATCCAGCAAGATAATTGCCCTGTTTTTATTTCCAAGCTCTACCCGGATGGCTTTATTTGAAGACTTTTCTATGACATCCTCTTTTATAACTGCAGTGATTCTTTCCTTTACCAATAATGCATGCCTCCATCTCTGTAACTTCCCCACCTATTGTGCCTGAAACTTTTATACACTGGAATGTTGAGCTATCAGTCCTGTCCTTCCTTCAACCATGTCTCAGTATTTGTAACAATATCATAACCCTACGTGCTGATCAATGATCTGAGGTCATTTGTCTTACCAGTCAAGTTTCTTGAACCAAAATAGGTACAATTTCGCTTTCTAGACTTTCCTTTAAAATATACTCATTCTTGGGATATGGGCGTCACTGTCTGGACCAGTATTTATTTCCTATTCCCAATGGCCCAGAGGGCAGAAAAGAGTCAACCACATTGCTGTGGGTCTGGAGTCACATGGAGCTCAGCAGATTTCCTTCACTAAAGGGGATTAGTGAACCAGATGGGTTTTTCCTGACAACCTACAATGGTTTCATGGCCATCTTTAAACTCTTTTTTCCAGATTATTATTGAATTCAAATTCCACCATCTAACATGGGGGATTTGAATGCAGGTCCCCAGAACATTGACATAACAAGCATGGGGCTGGATGAACACAGCAGGTCAAGCAGCATCATAAGAGCAGGAATTGCCTGGCTCTCTGAATTAATAGTCCTGTGATAATACCACTAAGCCGTTACCTGTCATATGCCTTAACCTGCTCATGTCTTCTCCGCCTACTGGACTGTCCCAGTATTCCTTCAATATCTGATTGGACCATGCTCCTGACTTTATAACTACTCAGTGCCCCTGCCAAATCTGTTTGAAACCTCCCCAACAACATTAGCAAACCTCCCAGCAAGTATATTTGACTCATTCTGATTCAAGCATTTTATTTACTTACGAAATTTTATTCACGTATTGTCTCTTTTTGAGATCCTTATATAAGCTGTTAACAAAATACACCTATTACTTAACATATGATCTTTAAATTCATGTCTTCAAAAGCCTTGTAGGATGTCTTCCTATCTGACACCTCGATACCTCTGCTTCTGGAGCTTTAGTCTTGCTGTTTTCTAAACTTACCTTTGAGGAAAGATTTCCAAGGATGTTGCCAGGGTGGGACAGTTTGAGCTATAGGGAGAGGCTGAATAGACTGAGGCTATTTTCCCTGGAGCATCAGATTCTGAGGGGTGACCCTATAGAGATTTATAAAATCATGAGGGACGTGGATTGAGTAAATAGACAAGGTCTTTTCCCCAGGGTGGAGGTGTCCAAAACTAGAGGGCGTAGGTTTAAGGTTGAAAGGGGAAAGATTTAAAAGGGACCTAAGGGGCAACTTTTTCATGCAGAGGGTGTTGTGTGTATGAAATGAGCTGCGAGAGGAAGTGGTGGAGGCTGGGCCAATTACAACATTTAAAAAGCATCTGGATGGGTATAAGAATAGGAAGGATTTAGAGGGAGATGGGCCAAATGCTGGCAAATGGGGCTAGATTTATTTAAGATATCTGGTCAGCATGGACAACTCAGACCAAAGGATCTGTTTCTGTGCTCTACATCTCTATGACTCTATGACTTCTTTTCAGGCTAGACTGCCTGCAAACTGTGAATAACAATGCCTCTGCCTCTCGTCTCTGAATTATACTGCACATTGCCTGGATTGTTCTGATGTTCTGCGTTATTGGATGCTGTCATTAGGCAACAGCAGTTTTTCTCCCTCTTCTGTCTTTTTTGTCCTAATGCACCGAACTGTTCACCTCAAGGGGCTAAAGAGGTAACTGAAATACATGTAAACAAGTAAAATTTCATATACCTTGTCACCACTCACCAAATAAATCTAAAATGCAACTAAAAACCATGTCTTCCCCTTAAAACATACAAATATAATTTTATCTTAAAGCTTTACATTGCTCTTCCACTTTAGAACCCAAGGTCTCAAACCAAGCTCTGAACCTTCATCACAACCCCAGCCTCACCTCTGACCTTTTGACACAATGGCAGCAGCTGCTTGGGTAATGGCACACAGCAGAATAATCCTGCTTATTTGTCTTTCCCTGAGTGAAACGTAATTTTGAAAAGTGCCTCAACTGCAAGTGTGGCTTAATTTTCTTTAGAAACCAGTGCTTTGTGCAATAAACTCATGAACTTGTATATTTGCAATCCACTAATGTGCAAAAACTACACTCCTTCCTTGGAGTCTGTGAAGATTCAAACTTTCTACCTAATAACCCCAAGAGCATGGTGGAAGACTCCCATGCAGAGAACCTTCCACAGGAGATCTTAGTCAGTTGTGAGTTAAGCCTCTAAATCCTACTTTCCCTATGTTTCATCAACTTGCCTGTTGTCATTCTGTAGGCATAAGGAGATTTAAACAATTCCGAGTGCATAACAGCATACCAGGTACGCAAGGATCCAGAGTAGGCAGTTGAGCAAATTTTTCCCTCAAAGCAATAAATCTTATGCCTCAGAACATTGTGTTACAAGGTTTCTTTGGCTTTGTGTTAAAGGCTTTCTGCTTGAGGAACACAAACAGTGCAGCCAAGATTCACTATTTGATAATGGAGTATAGTTATTTCAGCTGCACCACAACGTGACCCAGTTGTTTTAACTTTTCATGGAACCACAGACTTGTTGCAGCACAGAAGGGGACCACTGTGCCCCCAACATTTTCCCATAGCCCTGTTTGGCACATGGTGTGAACATGTCAGATAATGTCACTGAGATATGATAAAGGAAGGATCTGGTGAGCTTCTGCTGAACTGTGCCTCAGGGCTGCTAGTTTCACAAATATGTAGTTCAGTCCTCATCTGTCTAATAGGCCTGGAATCTGCCCATTGTATTTCTACATCCTAGAAATTGTTTCCTCTCATATAAGAATGAAATTTCCATGATTGAATTTGCCTCCATCACAATCTTGATTTTAAAAGTGCAGCAATTCCTTCCATCTTTCTCGACGTTTTGCAGTACATAAGTTTGCAAGACTTTTTTTTAGGCTGTCCTTGTTTTGTTTATGCTGACCACCTTGATGCTATTTACACTGCGGCAGGTCCCCATAAAAGATCTGCCTGGCAATTTTGTGATCATCCATGCAGGAGATATGAAGGAGCTTGTCTTTTGAGATTTTGTCCTGTCAGAAGTTTTATGGTTGTGAGGCACCTCTCAGTAACCCTTCCAAGCTTGGTAATAACTCAGTTGTACACCAAATACATCAACCTTGGGTCAGTGGCCACATGTGCACCTGCACCCTCCACCTTGACTCTGAATTAAAAGGTTATGGATTTAAGTTGCACTACATTGTTTTGAACGCGTAATCCATTCTAACCTCTTAATGCAGTATTGCATGGGTGCTGCATTGTTGGAGGTATCATATGCATGTGAGAAGCTAAACTGTGGGTTACATCTTCCCTTTCAATTGGACATAAAAGATCCCATGACACTATTGGAATAAGAGTGGGAGATTTCTTCCCAGGTTTTCTGTCACTCATCCGCATCATTAAAAATTAGAATATTTGGTCATTATATCACTGACGTGTGTGGGACTATGCCACAAAACAAAAGTTTGCCGTGTTTGTTTGGAAATTGTGAGGGAGTGAAATGTCTGATATAAATGCAATTGTTTCCTCTAAATTGTGACTCAATTACTTTTAAGAGGGTAAGTGGGCAGGCTGGATGGCCGTCAACAAGAAAGCTGGATTTGTCCAGTCCGAAAAGTGGAAGTAAAATAGCAGAAAACCATGTTGGGGCCTAATACTCTCTCCTAAGGGAAAACTTCACACTCGCTCAGCTATTGCTCTTTGGGGATGAACAGCTAATTAGGGCAACTAAGGGCTGCACAGCATTCATTTTGTGATGGCGTTGATAGTTTCCTTTTGCCTCTCAGCATATGCCAAGGCGCCAGTTCACTAGAGGCAGCCTTCCACCCATAGGGTGCATAGCCATCAGTAGCAGAGGTTCAAGGGCCGAATGTGGGTCTGCAGGAATGGAAGACTTTTAATATATCCATCCTGACTTGTGCAGAGGAGTTTCCTCTCCACCTCTATGGTCCTATCAGCTACAGGTTTCTTTCTGTAAGGATGTCAACCTTTGCTCTCACATTCACCACGGTCAGCAGTGCCAACCTCCTCCAGTGGGGCTGCAGTCATGGCATAGCTGCCAGTCATCTAACTGGGCCTTCAGCCAGGGAAATGTTCCACCATCCTTAATAGGATGGTGAGGGATTGTGGGGGTGGGGTTTGGCTAATTTCCCAGAAGGCTGCACTGGCAGACATTCTGACATTCTCATATAGGCTCAGCACCCGGTTCCTGATACCTATCATCAAATCCAGCCCAATAACCTTCCCTGCTGATGCTGTTTGATCTGCTGAGTGCTTTCTAATAGGTTCAGTTTTATTTCATGGTGTGCTGTTTTTTTGGTTTCAAGAATGGCTGATGGATGTTACATTGGCATTTCAGGGACTGTAAGCGAGGTTTCGCTACTAGCATTTGCAGGGCTCAATGCTAAGAGGTTCATCAGGGAAAAATGATTACAACTCAGAGTTCACAAATATTGAACGAGAGTTCCTTCTTATTTACTGGAACTGGAAGCTTGAGTAATCAACAGAGGAGGCCTTTTAAAGGACCATCAAAGTTAGATTGCTGTTGTTGATGCTATCAGGGAGAATGTTTCTACTTCTTCATTGATCATTTTATTTTCACTCCCTAACTCACTCCTTATGAGTTGCTGCAGTGCATCTTATAGATGGGACACACTGTTGTCACTGTGTATCGGTGGTGAATGAGGTGTCAACCAAGAGGGCTGATCTATCTTGGATGGTGTTGAGATTTTTGAGTGTTGCTGGAGCTGTACTCATCCAGGCAAATGGGGAGTACTGACTTGTGCCTCATTGACAGTAGGCAGGCTTTGGGAAGTCAGTAAATCACCACAGAATAAATTCCCAGCCTCTGACCTACTGCTGTAGCCATAGTACTGACAGAGCTTGTCCAGTTCTGACTTGTTGGAAATACTTATTGCCTGGTGCTTGTATGGTCTGAATGTTAGCTGCTACCTATCATACAGTCATAGAGTTCTACAGCATGGAGACAGGCCTTTCAGCCCAAATTGGCCCATGCTGACCAAAATGTCCATCTGTGCTAATTCCATTTCTCTGCACTTGGCCCATATCCTTCTAAACCTTTCCTATCTATGTATTTGTCAAAATGCCTTTTAAATGTTGTTAATGTACCCACCTCAACTGTATGTGTACCACCCTCTGTGTAAAAGAGTTGTCCCTCAGGTTCCCATGTATTCTTTCCCCTCTTACCTTAAACTGATGCCCTCTAGTCCTTGATTCCCTAACCCTGGGAAAAAGACTGACTGCATTCACCCTATTCATGCCTCTCATGATCTTACACACTTCTATAAGAGCCCTCCTCAGTTTCCTACACTCTAAAGAAAAAAGTCTCATTTTGTCCAACCTCTCCCTATAACTCAGTCCCTTGAGCCCTGGCAACATCCTTATAAATCTCCTCTGCACTCTTTCCAGTTTAATAACATCCATCCTATAGCAAGGTGACCAAAACTGAACACAATACTCCAAGTGTAGCCTCACCAACATCCAACTGCGACATAACTTCCCAACTTCTATACTCAGTGCCCTGACTGATGAAGGCCAGTGTGCCAAAAGCCGCCTTCACTGCCCTGTCTACCTGTGACTTCACTTTCAGGGAACTGTGCATCTGAACTCCAAGGTCCCTCTGTTCCACTTCGCTCCTTAAGGCCTTACTATTCACCATGAAGATCCTACTTTGATTTGACTTTCCAAAATGGAACTCCATTTGCCATTCCTCAGCCCACTTCCCCAGCTGATCAAGATCCTGCTGCAATTTCTGATAACCTTCCTCATTGTCCATGATAGCACCTATTTAGTGTCTCACTAAACATGCCTTTTACATTCTCATCCAAATCATTGATATAGATAAAAAACAGCAATGGGTCTGCACCAACCCCTGAGGCACACCATTAGTCACAGGCTTCCAGGCCGACAAGCATCCTTCCACTATATCTCTCTGCTTCCTACCATCAAGTCAATTGTGGATCCAATCTGCCAGCTTTCTGTGGATTCCATCTGATCTAACCTTCCAGAGCAGCCTACCTTGTGGAACCTTATCAAAGATCTTACTGAAATCCATACAGAGTACATCTACTGCCCTGCCCTCATCAACATTCCTGGTCACTTCATCAAAAAACTCTAAAAAAATTTTGAGGCACAATCTCCCACACACAAAGCCATGATGACTACTCCTAATAAAACCCTGTCTTTTCAAATACATGCATACCTTATCCCTCAGAATCTTCTCATGTAACTTACCTACCACCGATGTTAGGCTTAGAACATAGAACATAGAACATAGAACAATACAGCGCAGAACAGGCCCTTCGGCCCTCGATGTTGCGCCGACCTGTGAACTAATCTAAGCCCATCCCCCTACACTATCCCATCATCATCCATATGCTTATCCAAGGACTGTTTAAATGCCCCTAATGTGGCTGAGTTAACTATATTCGCAGGCAGGGCATTCCACGCCCTTACCACTCTCTGAGTAAAGAACCTGCCTCTGACATCTGTCTTAAATCTATCACCCCTCAATTTGCAGCTATGCCCCCTCGTACTAGCCGACGTCATTATCCTAGGAAAAAGACTCTCACTGTCCACCCTATCTAATCCTCTGATCATTTTGTAGGTCTCTATTAAATCCCCTCTTAGCCTTCTTCTCTCCAATAAGAACAGACCCAAGTCCCTCAGTCTTTCCTCATAAGACCTTCGCTCCAGACCAGGCAACATCCTGGTAAATCTCCTCTGCACCTTTTCCAATGCTTCCACATCCTTCCTGTAATGGGGCGACCAGAACTGTACACAATATTCCAAGTGAGGCCGCACTAGCGTTTTGTACAGTTGCAGCATGACATCACGGCTCCAGAACTCAATCCCTCTACCAATGAAACCTAACACACCGTATGCCTTCTTAACAGCACTATCAACCTGGGTGGCAACTTTCAGGGATCTATGTACCTGGACACCAAGATCCCTCTGCACATCCACACTACCAAGATTCTTTCCATTGACCCAGTATTCTGCCTTCCTATTATTCTTCCCAAAGTGCATCACCTCACATTTATCTGCATTGAACTCCATTTGCCACCTTTCAGCCCAATTCTGCAGTTTATCCAAGTCTCCCTGCAACCTGCAACATTCTTCCACACTGTCCACCACTCCACTGACTTTAGTGTCATCTGCAAACTTACTAACCCATCCACCTATGTCTGCGTCCAAGTCATTTATAAAAATGACAAACAGCAGTGGTCACAAAACAGATCCTTGTGGCACACCACTAGTAACCGGACTCCAGGCTGAATATTTTCCATCAACCACCACTCTTTGCCTTCTTTCAGAAAGCCAGTTTCTAATCCAAACTGCTAAATCTCCCGCAATCCCATGCCTCCGCATTTTCTCCAATAGCCTACCATGTGGAACCTTATCAAAGGCTTTACTGAAGTCCATGTACACCACGTCAACTGCCCTACCCTCATCCACATGCTTGGCCACCTTCTCAAAAAACTCAATGAGGTTTGTGAGACCCGACCTGCCCTTGACGAATCCATGTTGACTATCTCCAATCAAATTGTTGCTTGCTAGATGATTATAAATCCTATCTCTTATAATCCTTTCCAAAACTTTTCCTACAACAGATGTAAGGCTCACTGGTCTATAATTACCTGGGTCATCTCTACTGCCCTTCTTGAACAAGGGCACAACATTTGCAATCCTCCAGTCCTCTGGTACTAAACCTGTAGACAATGACGACTCAAAGATCAAGGCCAAAGGCTCCGCCATCTCCTCCCTAGCTTCCCAGAGAATCCTCGGAAAAATCCCATCCGGCCCAGGGGATTTATCTACCTTCACACCTTCTAGGATTGATAACACCTCCTCCTTACTAACCTCAATCCTTTCAAGTCTAATAGCCCGTATCTCAGTCTTCTCCTCTACAATATTCTCCTTTTCCTGAGTGAAAACAGATGAGAAATATTTGTTTAGCACCTCTCTGATCTCCACAGGGTCCACACACAACTTCCCACTTCTGTCTTTGACTGGCCCTATTCTTACCCTAGTCATCCTTTTATTCCCCACAGACCTATAGAAAGCTTTAGGGTTCTCCTTAATTCTACCTGCTAATGACTGCTCATGTCCCCTCCTTGCTCTTCTTAACTCTCTCTTTAAATCCTTCCTAGCTAATCTGTAACTCTCCATCGCCTCATCTGAACCTTCTCGCCTCAATGTCACATAAGCCTCCCTCTTCCGCTTAACAAGAGATACAATTTCTTTTGTAAACCAAGGTTCCCTTACCTTATCACTTCCTCCCTGCCTGACAGGGACATACCTATCAAGGACACGCAATATCTGTTCCTTAAACCAGCTCCACATTTCGATTGTCCCCACCCCCTGCATTTTGCTACCCCATTCTATCCCTCCTAAGTCTTGCCTAATCGTATTATAATTGCCCTTCCCCCATCTATAACTCTTGCCCAGTGGCATGTTCCTATTCCTTTCCATCGCTAAACTAAACGTAACCGAATTATGGTCACTCTCTCCAAAGTGCTCACCTACCACTAAATCAAACACCAGGCCTGGTTCATTACCAAGTACCAGATCCAGTGTGGCCTCCCCTCTTGTCGGCTCTTCGACATACTGTGTCAGGAAACCCTCCTGCACACATTGGACAAAAACCGATCCATCCGACCTACTAGAGTTATAGCATTTCCAGTCAATGTTGGGGAAGTTAAAGTCTCCCATAATGACCACCTTGTTCCTTTCACTCCTGCCCAGAATCGTTTTGCCGATCCTCTCCTCCACATCCCTGGAACTTTGCGGAGGCCTATAAAAAACTCCCAGCAGTGTGACCTCTCCTCTCCTATTTCTAACCTCAGCCCATACCACCTCAGTAGACGAGTCCTTGTCAAAAGTTCTTTCAGCCACCGTTATACTGTCCTTGACTAACAAAGCTACACCTCCCCCTCTTTTACCACCTTCCCTGATCTTTATGAAAGATCTAGACCCTGGAACCTGCAACATCCATTCCTGACCCTGCTCTATCCACGTCTCCGAAATGGCCACAACATCGAAGTCCCAGGTACCTATCCATGCTTAGTGGTCTATAATTCCCAGGTTTTTCTTTGCAGCCCTTCTTGAATAAGTGCACAACATTCGCTATCCTCCAGTCTTCCAGGACATCACCCGTGGCTAACATGGATGCAAATATATCAGCCAGGGCCCCTACAATTTCTTCTCCTGCCTCTTGCAGGGTTCTTGGATATTTCTGGTCAGGACCAGGAGATTTATCCACCTTCATACAGTCCAGTATGTTCAACACCTCGTCTACTGTCCCCGAGATATCACCACTAACTTCCTCAAATTCCCAAGTCTTCATGTCTTTCTCCACAGTAAACACAGTGGAGAAATATTCATTGAGGACCTTACCCACCTCCTGTGGTTCCACACATACATGTCCACTTTGGTCCTTGAGGGGTCCTATTTTCTCTCTAGTTATTCTTTTTCCTGTAACATACTTACAGAATGTCTTTTGATTCACTCTAATCTTCTCAGCCAAAGCTATGTTGTGTCCCCTTTTTGCCCTCCTATTTCTTCCTTCAGTAAACCCCTGTATCCCCTTTATGCCTCCAGGGATTCCCTAGATCCCAGCTGCCTGTACCTGAGCCATGGCTCCTTCTTTTTTCTCGTCAAAGCCTATCCAGGGTTCCTTTATACTGCCCTTCATCCTCACAGGAACATACAAACCTTGAAATCTAGCTATCAGACTTTTAAAGGCCTCCCACTTGCCAGAGGTCTCTTTGCCTGCAAACAAACTATTCCAATCAACCCCTGCAATCTCCTGTCTAATTCCATCAAAGTTTGCTTTGCCTCAACTTAGAACTTGAACCTGTGGACCAGTTTTGTCCCTCTCCATGACTATTTTGAAATTAATAGAACTGTGGTCACTGGTCCCAAAGTGCTCCACCTCTGTAACCTCAGTCACCTGTCCCACCCTATTTCCCAAGAGTGATCTGACCTATCACCCCGACCTTGGTGGATAAATTGTTGAAGGTGTTTCTCAAAGGTAGGATTTACATGCACTTGAAGAGGCAAGGACCGATTAGGGATAGTCAGCAGGGTTTTGTGTGAGGGAAAATCATGTCTTACAAATGTAATTAAGTTTTTCTGAGGAAGTAACCAAAAAGACTGATGAGGGCAGAGCAGTAGACGTTGCTCACGTGGACTTTTAACAAGGTTCCACATGGTAGACTAATTAATAAAGTTAGCTGACATGGGATTCAGGGTGAGCTTGCCCGTTGGATACAAAATTGGCTTTATAGTAGGAGACAGAAGATGGCAGTGGAAAGTTGTTTTTTGGACTGGAGGCCTGTGACCAGCAGTGTTCCACAGGGATTGGTACTGGGTCCACTTTTGTTTGTCATTTATGCAAACGATTTGGTTGTGAATATATGAGGCATGGATAGTACGTTTGCGCAGGACACCAAAGTTAGTGGTATAGGGGACAGTGAAGGTTTTCTAAGATTACAAAGAGATCTTGATCAATTGGGTCAACGGACCGAGGAGTCACAGGTGGAATTAAATTTGGATAAATGCGAGGTATTGTATTTTGGCAAAACAAACAAGGGCAGGATTCATACAATTAATGCTATGGCCCTGGGTAGTGTCGTAGAACAGAGAGACCTAAGGGGTTCAGTTATGTAATTCTTTGAAATTTGTGTAGCAGGTAGACAGGGTGATTAAGAAGGCATTTAGCACACTTGCCTTCATTGCTCAGGCCTTTGAGTATAGGAGTTAGGATGTCATTTTGAGGATGTACAGGATGTTGGCGAGGCCTCTTCTGGAGTATTGTGTGCAGTTCTGGTCGTCCTGTTATAGGAAGGATATTATCAAATTGGAGAGGGTTCAGAAAAGATTTACCAGAATGTTGCTGGGAATGGAAGGTTTGAGTTATTAAAAATAGGCTGGATAAACAGGGATAACAAGATGTGGAGCTGGAGGAACACAGCGGGCCAGGCAGCATCAGAGGAGCAGGAAAGCTGATGTTTCGGGTCTGGA
>JAHRHZ010000128.1:1458468-1477240 GCA_024137785.1 Ginglymostoma cirratum
CAGGAAAGCTGACATTTCGGGTCTGGACCTCCAGACCCGAAACATCAGCTTTCCTGCTCCTCTGATGCTGCCTGGCCCGCTGTGTTCCTCCAGCTCCATACCTTGTTATCTCAGACTCCAGTGTCGGCAGTTCCTACTATCTCTGGATAAACGGGGACTTTTTTCACTGGAGCATAGGAGGTTGAGGGGTGAACTTATAAGCATATAAAATCATGAGGGGCACAGATAAGGTGAATAGCATGGGTCTTTTCCCTAGGGTTGGGGAGTTAAAACTAGAAGCATAATTTTAAGGTGAGAGGAGAAAGATTTAAAAAAAGGACATGAGGGACAAATTTTTTTGTTTTTACACAGAGTGGTTCATGTGTGGGATGAACTGCCAGAGGAAGTGGTAGATGTTACATTATTTAGAAGACATTTGGTTGAGTACATAAATGAAAAAGGTTTGAAGGAACTAAAACTGGGTCTCAGTTCAGAGGAGAGGGTCACCGGACGCGAAACGTTAACCCTGATTTTTTCTTCACACATGCCGCCAGACCTGCTGAGCTTTTCCAGCAACTTCTGTTTTTGTTCCTGATTTACAGCATCTGCAGTTCTTTCAGTTTTTGTTAAGGCTTGGAGGGAGCAGTTGCTGAATATGATGTAATCATCAGTGAATTTCCCACTTCTAACCTTATGATGGAGGGAAGGTAATTGATGAAGTATCTGAAGATAGTTAGGCCAAGGCATGCCTTGGGGAACTCCTGCAGATGTGTCCTGGAGCTGAGATGACTGACCTCCAACAACCACAACCACCTCCCTTTGTAACTCAATATGACTCTTACCAACGTAGAGTTTTCCTGCTATTCCCATTGATTCCAGTTTCAACTTGATGCCACACTCAATCAAGGCTAACCACTCTCATCGCATCTCTCAAGTTTAGCTCTTTTGTCCATGTGTGGATTAATATTACGAGGTCAGGGGCTGAGCGGTCATGGCAGATATCAATCTGACTGTCACTGAGCAGGTTATTACTAAGTGAGTGCTGCTCAGTAGTACTGTCAAAGACTCATTCTGTTACTTTGCTGGGGACGCTATGACCTGATGGTGATATCATTATGTTAGCTACAACAGTGATATTGACCTGATAGAATAGAAAATTGCTCACTTGTTAATCCAGAGACCCAGGTAATGTTCTGGGGATCTGGGTCTGAATCCTGCCACAACAGATGGTGGAATTTGAATCCAATAAAAGTCTGTAACTAAGAGTCTAATGATGATCATGAAACCAACTGTCAGGAAAAGCCCTTCATGTTCACTAATGTCCTTTAGGGAAGGAAACTGCTATCCTTACATGGTCTACTCAAGACCCACAGCAATACGGTTGGGATTTATCTGCCCTCTGGGCAACTAGGGATGGGCAATGAATACCAGCCTAGCCAGTGAGGCCCACATCTTGTGAATCAATTATAAAAATTTTGCTGCTGATCAAGGGCGGATAGATGGGATGGTAATTGGTTGGATTGAATTTGTCCTGCTTTAGTGGACAGGACACAGGTGAGTAATTTTCTATTCTATCAGGTCAATATCACTGTTGCAGCTAACTGGAATAACTTGGCAAGGGGCACAGTTAGGTCTAGAACACAAGTCTTCAGTACAATTTGCTGGAATGTTGTCAGGGCCCACAGCCTTTGTAGTATTCAGTATCTTCAACTGTTTCTACACATCATGAGAAGTGAACTGAATTAGCTGAAAACGTACATCCATGATGCTGGCGATCTCAGGAGAAGG
This sequence comes from Ginglymostoma cirratum, assembly GCA_024137785.1. Classification (NCBI taxonomy): domain Eukaryota; kingdom Metazoa; phylum Chordata; class Chondrichthyes; order Orectolobiformes; family Ginglymostomatidae; genus Ginglymostoma; species Ginglymostoma cirratum. Next base: position 1,460,236 of record JAHRHZ010000128.1, read on the forward strand.
TTGAATGGATCATCCATTTGGCATAAAAACCGAAAGAACTGTGGATGCTGTAAATCAGGAACAAAACAGAAGTTGCTGGAAAAGCTCAGCAGATGTGGCAGCATCTGTGGAGAAAAAAAATCAGAGTTAACATTTCAGGTCTGTTCTGAGGAAGGGTCACCAGACCTGAAACTTAAACTCCGATTTTTTCTTCACAGATGCTGCCAGACCTGCTGAGCTTTCCCAGCAACTTCTGCATCCATTTGGCATGTCTGGTAGAAAATGGTTGTAAATTATTCAGCCTTGACTTTTGCATCATTGGGGATATTTATGACATTTTCTCTTCTATTAAATGGTTTAATTGTCAAACTGTTTCCATGTGGTAGGTCTTCAGGGTTTGCACCTGATTGATTGTGGGATTGCTTAGCTCGATCTTTTGCATTCTGCTTCCACTGTTTGGCATGCAAGTAGACATAATTTCTGTCTTCAACAAGTTGGCACCTCATTTTTAGGTTATACCTTATTTTTTAAAATTCATTCTCGAGATGTGGGCATCACTGGCTGGGTCAGCATTTATTGCCCACCCCTAATTACTTAAAGGGCAGTTAAAAGTCAACCACATTGCTGTGGGTCTGGAGTCACACATACGCCAAATCAAGTAAGGATGGCAGTTTCCTTCTCCTGGCATTCCCTCCTGCTCTCTTTATAGTTCCAGGATTGATTCCCCAGCTTCATGGTAACGATAGAGTTCGGAGGATATATTGGGTTGTTAGATTACAGATTGTGTTTGAATTCAATTCTGCTGCTGATGGCCCCCAGCACCTCATGGATACCCAATCTCGAGTTGCTAGATCTGTTTGAAATCTAGTCTATTTAGCATGGTGGCAGTGCCATACAACACAATGGAGGGTACATTCTCAACAGGAAGGCAGCACTTCATCTCTACAATGAATGTGTGGTGCCTCCTCCTTTCAATACTGTGATGGACTTATGCATCTGTCACTGGTAGACTGGTGGGGTGAGATCAACTACATTTTTCCTCTCTTATTGGTTCCCTCACAACCTGCTGCAGACTTAGTTTAGCAGTTATGGTCCTTTAAAACTCAACCAGGTCAGCAGTGATGCCACCAAGCTATTTTTGGTGATGGTCATTGATATTTCCTACCCAAAGTGCATTCTGGGCCCTTGCCCCTCTCAGTGTTTCTTTTAAGCAGAGCTCACATGGAGAAATATTGATTTATCTGCTCAGTGAGGACAGATTGTGGAATCAGCAGGGACCTCGATCATGTTTAATTTGATGCCATGAGATTTTTGGGTCCAGAGTCAATGCTGAGGATTCCTAGTGACACTCCTTCCTGACTGAGTACCATTAAGCCACCACTCTGGCAGTCAGTATTGCCAAGAGACAGTGATGGTGGGGTCTGGAAATAGTCATACTTATTGCCTTAATATAATTGACTTATCTGTGGGACAGCTCTCCCAATTTTGACAAGTCCTCAGACGTCAGCAAGGAGGATGTTTCGTAAACACAACTGGGTTTGCCATCAGCATTTCCAGGTGATCCATCCGGTTTCATTCATAGTGGCTTGGTATTGCTAAATTGCTTGCTCAGCTATTTAAGAGTCAACCATAGTACTGTGGACCTGGAGTCATATGTGGAATAGACCAGGTAAGCTCAGCAGACCCCTCTTCATTAGTGAACCAGATTGATTTTTTTTTGTAAAAACCCATGGTTTCACGGTCACTGTTAGATTAACTTTGTAAATTCGGTTAACAAATGTGGAATTAAATTCAACTAATTGTTAAAGAGGGATTTGAATACAATCTCATGAAATAAAAGAAAACAAATAAAAGTGATGAAAGTGGAGGTGTGGTAAGATTTGTTTTCCTTGAACTGGAAGGAAGCAACAATTTGGTAAAACACAAGTGATTGTTTTATTTAGAGAGAAACACCCAGTTTTCATCAACATTAACACCATCTCCAAATAAAAGCTATGTATACACACAGTGTTATAGCACAACATTTCCCAACAGAGCAGAAACACTATCAGTTGGCATAAGCAACATAAACCCACAATTTACTAATTCCTTTATATATTTTTGCACAAGATAGCTGGTTAAATAGTACAGGTTCAACAACAGAATCCATATTGCAGTGATTTTTATAAGTAAAAAGTACATTGCTAAATTATTCTGTTGCAGGGAGTGATTCTACATTAAACATAAAAACAACTCAAATCAAAGTCTTAAATTTACATCAACTACATAAAATTTTCAATTAAGGCACTTTGGGAAGAAATAATAATTACACCTGGACTTTGCTCTTCCAACTCATTCTTCAGTCGCCATTTTAACCAAGTGTTTTTTTGAAATCTCAAACAGATGCCACCTTTCCGTTTTGGACAGATCTGTAGCACCGAGTTTCTTGTAAAAATTGATTGAACGTTGGTTCCAGTCTGCCACAATGAATTGCATGCTGCCACAGTGGTGTTGCACAGCAACCTGAGACACAGCAGAGTTCACTCTCAATATGGGTTTGTTTCCACTAGTACAAAATTATTCAGTGACTCCATTCAAACATCCATACAGAACAGAAAACAGCTATTTAGTCTATCATGCCTTTGCCGGCACTTTGGGAGAGCCGTTTAATTAGGCTCACTCCCTTGCTCTATCTCCATAGCTTGGTAATTTTCTTTCCTTCAAGTTCACAAAATTATTACAGAACAAGAAGAGGTTTTGCCATGTCGAATCAGCACTCTGAATGAACACGTCACCTCGTGCCACTTTGCTACCTTCTTCTCTTAATCGTACACATTCAAATGATAATTTAATTCCTCCCTGAATGCCGGATTTAACTTGCCTCCCCCACATCAGGCAGTGCATTCCTAAACCACTGTGTGTGTGACAAGGTTTTTTCATATTCTGTTTCCTTCCACTATTGGTTTAAAATCTCTGCCCTCTTGTTCTTGATCCTATAACAAATGGGAACATTCTCTCCCTATTTACTCACTCCAGACCTCATGATTTTAATACTCCTTTCAGCCTTTACTTCTCCAAGTAGACCAGTCTCAGCTTCTCTAATTCATTTTCAGAACAGAAATACCTCATCGCTGGAACTTCGCATAAACCTCTTCTGCACTTACTGCAATGCTTTCATATCTTACCTAAAAATGATTGGTGCCCAGAACTGTACACAAAACTCCAGCTGAGGCAGAATTAGGTGCCTCATACAAGTTAAGGGTCTGTTTCTGTGCTGTATGACTGATGTTAATATCCAGATCCTTTTGGAAAATTACCATTGAAATGCTTTCACTATCCTTTCAGGTTGTATTGTCCAGATCACTGCATTAAAAATGTTCAAATCTCTTCCTCCGGCTCTTCTGCCAATTGTGTCCTGCCATAATCAACTATACTGTCAGTGGAAACAGTTTCCTGCTATACAACTTAAAGACCCTTCATTATTTTGAACAGTTTCATCAAATCTCCTCATTTTTCTGCTGGAAGAACAATTCCAGATTCTCCAGTCTTTCCATATAACTAAAGTCTCTCATGCCTTGCAGTATACCTCAGTGAGGCCACAGACGGAATACTGTATGCAGTTCTAGTTGCCACACTACCATGAGAGCATGATTGCACTGAAGATGGTGTACAGGAGATTCATCAGGATGTTGCCTGGGATGAAAAGTCTCAGTTATGAGGACAGACAAGATAGACTGGGTTTGTTTAAACTCAGGAGCAGAGGAGGCTGAAGTATACAAAATTATGAGATATAAACAGGGTAGATCATGAGAACCTCATCCCTATGGCAGATGTGTTTAAGGCCAGAGGGCAAAAGTTTAAGGTGAGGAGCAAGTGGCTTAGAGGAGATCTGGGAAGAATTTTCATTCACCCAGGGAGTGGTAGAAATATAGAATGTGCTGCCTGCACATGGCGGTGGAGGCAGGTACTCTCAATATTTAATCAGCATCTGGATGAGTACTAAAAATGCCAGGGCATAGTAGGCTATGGATCAAGTGCAGGTAAATGTTACTAGTGTAGTTTAGTGTTTATTGGTCGGCATAGACATGGTGGGCCAAAGCACCTGATTCTATGCTGTATGATTCTTCTAGAAAATCTTCTCTGCATCTTTCCCCAAATGCTTAACATCCCAAGTATTTAAGCACAATACCTTAACAGAGGCTTAATCATTATATTGTAAAGACTGAGCAAAACAACTCACTTATGTACTCAATAAAAACCGAAAGAACTGCAGATGCTGTAAATCAGGAACAAAAACAAAGTTGCTGGAAAAGCTCAGCAGGTTCAGAGAACTGTTCTGAGGAAAGGTCACCGGACCCGAAATGTTAACTGTTTTTTCCTTCTCAGATGTTGCCAGACTTGCTGAGCTTTTCCAGCAACTTTGTTTTTGTCAATTATGTACTCTATGCTTCTAAAAGTGTTTTATTTAAAATAAATCTCAACATTTGGCATAAAGAGAACATGAAATACAGCAGGCAAAAGTCACAAGACCTTTGTCCACATCACATGTACAGTCCAGGGTCTTATTTCTATTAAGGACTCTTAATAGAATAGGCTTATAGTACACAGAGGGCAATGGATTAACAGGGACTGTTAATGAATAATGCATCTTCCTGGAGGTCAGCATGAACAGCACAATAAAATCCAGGAAAAGCTCAATGAAAGGATCAGCTTACAGTTGCCTGAAACCCACACACGAAATTTGGAAAATTAAGTTGGCAGAGGAAAAATAAACTTGCAATTTAAAGGAGTGCTGCCTTATCCCAAGAGAATTTAAAATGGTGTTTGAAACATGACATTACATTTAAATAGTTTGAATTATGGAGATAGAAGAAGATGAAAGGAGAAGAAGAAAATGATCTGTTTTTCTTATGAGTTCACGTGATGGCTAGCATTTATTGCTCATTCCTAATTATTCTGCAGAAGGTGGTGGGGAGCTTCTTTCTTTCTCAAACTGCTGCAGTCAATGGGTGGTGGGTTAGGTGGCTGTGGGTACACCCACACAGTGCCATGAGGTAGGGTGTCCCAAGATTTTGACCCAGCTACAATGAAGGAATGGTGAAATATTTCTAAGTCAGGATGGTGAGGGATTTGGAGGGAAACTTGCGGGACATGGTATCCTTGTGTATCTGCTGCCCTTGTCCTTTCAGGAGATGTTCTATCCATTTCCAATGTTCCATACCTTTGGTTTGTGGCACTCATCATTACATTAATTTCATTGCCAAGGCCAAAAACTTCATTCTAGAGGTTTGTGTACCAGAACTGGGATGATTTTTCGTGACTACCTTTCCTTACTCTGACAAAGCTATTTTAATTTTCCTTCCTGACATTGGGAAGGTTGAAACTCAAAAGACTAACAGAATGGGAAGTGGTGACTAGCAGTCGAGAATCCCAGGCTAATCTTCATGCTTTGAATGCACCATGGCGTGTGGTAAAATTTTAATATAAATAGAAACAGATTTAAAAAAAGCCGGTCTAATGCCGACCATATATATCACTGTCAATTGTTGTAAAATACATATGGCTCACTTGGGAAACCTTACCTGGTCTGGCTGATAGGTGACACCAGGTGCACAGCAATTGGATGATTACGATGGGAAATAAGTGCCTGCCAAGCCAGCAACACCCATATCCCTTAAAATCAATAAAAGGAAAAATGCTCTAACATCAAGAAAATTTGGAAAACTCTCACCCTCAACAACAATGCTTGTGCCTTCTCATTCCTTGAAGGAGTAGCTACAAAGAGAATCCTGAAAAGGTAATAAGTAGGAATCCCTTTTTGTTTACCTGACTGATCTTCTTCAGAATTTCTGAACCAATTCCATATCCTGCAAAAGGGAATCCAAATCATTATTACAACCCATGTCATTTGCTTAAATAAAATTTACTAGATAGGAAACGCTGAAGGAGTTGGTCATTTTGAGACTCTGTCCTCTATAAACTTTAGCAATTGTTTTGTTTACTCTCCAGATTTTCTTGGAAGTATGCCAGAGAATAATAGGCTAGTGATTGACTGGATGCATTTCCTGTTTAAACTCAGTCTGAGTCAAAGTGCAACAAAGTATAAAGTGATAATTGAATATCAATTGGATTTTCGTGTCCACTTGGCGCTCCATAATTGGAAACTTATAGATTCTTTTTAAACCGACCTGTTTGGAGATGCTGTTAAACATCTCTGGCCCAGTCTCTCGTTCCAATGATAGGAGGACAGCCACCATGGTCGCCCCATTACAGGAAGGATGTGGAAGCATTGGAAAAGGTGCAGAGGAGATTTACCAGGATGTTGCCTGGTCTGGAGCGAAGGTCTTATGAGGAAAGGCTGAGGGACTTGGGTCTATTCTCATTGGAGAGAAGAAGGCTAAGAGGGGATTTAATAGAGGCCTACAAAATGATCAGAGGATTAGATAGGGTGGACAGTGAGAGTCTTTTTCCCAGGATGATGACGTCGGCTAGTACGAGGGGGCATAGCTGCAAATTGAGGGGCGATAGATTTAAGACAGATGTCAGAGGCAGGTTCTTTACTCAGAGAGTGGTAGGGGCGTGGAATGCCCTGGCTGCCAATGTAGTTAACTCAGCCACATTAGGGGCATTTAAACAGTCCTTGGATAAGCATATGGATGATGATGGGATAGTGTGGGGGATGGGCTTAGATTAGTTCACAGGTCGGCGCAACATCGAGGGCCGAAGGGCCTGTTCTGCGCTGTATTGTTCTATGTTCTATGTTCTATGTTCTAAGACCGTGTCACCCCCCACCCCGCCCCCCCGGCAACCAAATCTGTGTTTATATGCAGTTTTAATGCATCTCCAGTTAAACATGAGTAATGCTCATATTTGCAATTCAAAGCTTGGAAATATATGTAGACTAGGTTGCCGCTGCATACTGGCAGGGTTGTGACACTGAGTTTAACTATTAACACAAAAACATTTATGTTGCACTGAAACATATCCCAGGACAACCTGAGGGATCTACAATCAGTCAATGATGTATTTTTGGTCACCACTGTCTAGGGTTTAAAACTACAGCAGGACTGCATGGATGCCAAGCAATGCAAGGAACGTATGATAGGAAAAGCCAAGTGATCCACAACCAAAAGATCAGATCCAAGCTCTGCAGTTAAACAATGCTGAGCATGAGGAGGCTCCACAAATATCCCCATCCTCAATGATTGGGAATTCAAGTGCAAAAATATGATGTTGAAGTGTGTGCATTAAAATGTTTAGCAAGAAGTCCTGAGCAGATGATCAATCTTGGCCTCCTCCAGAGGTCCCCAGCATCACAGATGCCAGACTTCAATTGATTCAATTCAATTAATTTCACAAGGACATCAAGAAATGGCTGAAGGCACTGGACATTGCAAATGCTACGGGTGCTGATGACATTCTTGTAATGCTACTGACAACTTGTGCTTCGGAAGTTGTCATGCTCCTAGCCAAGCTGTTCCAGTAAAACTACAACACTTGCACCTACCGATCAATTTAGAAATTGCCCAGGTATGTTTTGGCAGCAAAAATAGAATTAATCCGCCCGTCAATTACTACCTCATTAGTCTACACTTGATCATCAGTAAAGTGATAGAAGTGCTATGGGCAGCACGGTGACTCAGTGGTTAGCACTGCTGCCTCACAGCGCCAGAGATCTGGGTTTAATTCCATCCCTGGCGACTGTCTGTGAAGTTTGCACATTCTCCCCGTGTTGGCATGGATTTCCTCTGGATTTCCTTCTTCCCACAGTCCAAAGATGTGCAGTTCAGGTGGCTTGGCTATGCGAAATTGCCCTGTAGTGTCTAGAGATGTGGCAGCTAGGTGGATTAGCTGTGAGAATTGCTGTGTTACAGGGTTCAGGTAGAGGGATGGATTAGAGTGGGATGCTCTTCGGAGGGTCAGTGTGCTCTCGATAGGTCAAGTGGCCTGCTTCTGCACTATAGGATTCTACTACTACAAGTTCACAAAAGTGCTATCAGCATTTACATGGGAACACCACAACCTACCAGTTCCCCTTCACGTCACTCATTCTCCTGACCTGGAACTGTTGCTGTTCCCTCAAATATCAATCGGATCAAATTCCTGGAATTCCCTCTCCAATACCTTCAAGAGCAATTAGGGATGGGCAATAATTGCTAGCTTAGCCAGTGACATCCACATCCTATGAACAAATTGTTAAAAACTGCTGCCTTGTTCCAAGAAAAAGATGACCAAAAAGCATTTAATACATTTGGTGGGATTAACCAGAGCTTACTTTTCAATGGCTCTTGGAATTGTTTTTCTGTCCACCTCAGCAGGCAGATAGGACCTTTATTCAACAGCTGAGCCAAGCATCTCTAGAGTTACAGATCTCCAGTAGTTTAATGCTTGGTCAGTATTGTACTGAAGCACTAGTCCAGAATACATACTCATGGTCTCTGACTCATTCACAAGCAGCAGAGCACCATACATTCCTTACTGAGGTCTTAAGATCTACAATTCAGAAGTGTTACAGGTATCTAACCTGTGTTTTTAACATTAACTGAATCGTAGAATTGTTACAGCTCAGAGGGTGGCATTTGGCAAATGTTTGCACCAGATCTTTGAATGAGCAATTCAGCGTCATTTTTCTTGTAGCCCTGCTCATTCTCTTTTCACATTACTGTCCAACTCCCTTTTGAATGCTTCAATTGAATCTGCCTCCCCCTTGAATGCTTCAATTGAATCTGCCTCCACCACCATCTCAGGCAGTGTATTCCAGGCTTTAGCCATTCGCTGAATGGAAATTCTTTTTCTCAACTTGCATTTACTTCTTTTTCCAATTGCATTAAGTCAATACCCTCTCATTCTCCCTTTCACAAGTGGAAACAGTTTCTCCCTACCTTCTCGGTTCAAACCCCTTATGATTTTAAAAACTTCTACCAAATCTCTTCTCAGTCTTCTCCTATCCAAGGAGAACAAACCTGACTTTTATCTTCGTAAATGAAGCTCCTCATACCCAGAACCATTCTCGTGAATTTTCTGCAGTCTTTTCAATGCTTCATGAGAGATGTATAGTAATAAATGCAAAATGTTATTGCATTAGCTAAAATTAGTTTTAATGATTTAGGCAAAATTAATACAGGCATTTGCCTCACCTAGGAAGCCTCTTTTCCAAAAAAGAAGTTTTACTTCACCTCTAAATTCTTCCATTACATAGAAATCTTCAAGATATAGTGATTTTCCAATCCAAGCATCATATGTGTAGTAGTACATAGCATATCCCACAATACTGTATCCTAAAAAAAAGGATATCGGATACTTCAGTTTTAAGGAATGAAAGATGCATCTTCAAAACATTATGAGTCCACATAGCCCTTTAAATGCATGCAGTTAAGTATATGCAGCTTTTAGGAAATTAACAAACTTGCATTGTGAAATTGCCTTCCATGAGAACAGGATGCCCCAGCATGCTTCACAGCCAATTAATGACTTTTGAAGAGATCAGAAAGTAAGAACTACAGATGCTGGAGTCAGAGATAACACCATGTGGAGCTGGAGGAACACAGCAGGCCAGGCAGCAGAGGAGCAGGAAAGTTGACGTTTTCTGAAGAAGGGTCCTGACCCGAAATGGCTTTTGAAGTTAGTCACCATTGCAACATAGGAAATATGGCAGCCCTTTTGAATAGGCTGATAACCAACAACAGTAGCTTGATAAGTGACCTTATAATCCACTTCAATAATGTTGCTACCCCGAAAAAATTTCCCCAGGATCCTAGAAGCTGTCTTCATCTTATAGTGCAATGGGATCTTTCACATTCACTCGAAATGGAGAGACGTGGCTCGGTTTAATGTTTCATCTGAGAGATGGCATCTGTGACAGATCAGCACCTTCCTCAGTACTGCATTGAAGTGTCAGGCTAGATTACATGCCTCAAGTCTTGAATCAGACTGACAGCACTAGCTGCTGATTCATGAATAACTTAAGAGTGCTGCTTTGAGAGGTTTAGGAGGCAAATCTTTAATTTGGACTTAGGAGGCTGAAGGTATGGCCGACAAAAGTGTGACGAAGATGGGCTGGCAGTGTGTTCATACAAGAAGGCAATTTGGAATGAGTGGGTTTGATGTTGTTGGACTGAATTTTTTACGACAAAAAAAGAGCAGTGACATCATGAAGTGATTTAATGATCATTTTAAGCACCTTTCTCAACCTCAGGATATCCTAAGTACTTCATGGCTGCTGTGTAAAGTCAATGTTACGTAGGTATTGTAACCAAATGTACACAACCAGTGAGGCTAGCGATCAGGTTATCTGTTTCTGCTGGAGAGATATATATTGGTCAGAACTACCCTGCTTTTGTTCCAGGTAATGTCATGGTAAACAGTTCAAGGTTACGTCCTATTTATGAGATCGCAACTTCAAAAAAAACTTTTAAACATTAATTTGTGGAACATAATGTTGTTGGCAATGCCAACAGTCATAGTTCATCCCTAGTTGAACCAAGATTTGAATCAACTAAGATGCCCTAAAATTAAAATTCGACTACTTTGTTCTAGAACTGGTGTCATAATCATGAGACCATTCAAGGATGACAGGCTTCTTTGGTTAAAAAGAATTAGTGAACTTCCTTTGTGAAAAGTTACAAACCAAAAGATTCATGGTATTAATATTCAATTTCCAGGTTATATTTTACATGTATGAATCATATTCAGTTTCACAAAATGCTATGGTTTGTATTGCACTTCTGCCCCTCTATTGTTAGTCCAGGCCTTGGTATTAATAACCAGTGATGTAGCCACTCTACTATTATATATTTATTAAACATTATATATTTAATCTATACTTAGAAACTGCTGAATTAAAATGGACAAAAATAAAGATTTTGCAGCTCAATGAATATTTATCAAGGTGGTGACTAGCTCCTGGAACAACAGCTTGAAACTTGTAACACATTGGTTAGACACGTATATGCCAACAAGATTCAATAAATACTGTGCCACTAAAATCAGATGTTAACTAAAGTCTTCATTAAGCACATAGCTGAAACTGCTATTTAACTAACATGTGATTTTACACAGCAGATCAGAAGGTTGCTATTTGTCCACCCCAAATCCATCCTGGTTTTGCCAATCACAGAGTCTTCAATTTCTGGTAAAACTATAAAGTTAATCAAAGTTGGCCTTGTTTTCACAAGGAGGTAGAATGTCTTATTGAACCCTGAGAACAATTTAAGGAGATTTCTGAAATGAGAATGCATGCAACAGTCCTGATTCATTACCTTGTGTGCTCTTTAAAAGAAAATTGCAAGTAGCATATCACTCTGGGCTTTATCTCCTTTATCAAGATCATCTAATGTTTAACAGATCATTCAGATACCAGACCGCCTACCTACGTACATGCCTAGAGCCACGTATATGGCTAAGCTAAAGACTGTAACCTGAAGATTGGGGATAAATTAGAAAAAAAAAGGTATGTTCAACATGATTAAAAATAAGAACCAGATATTTAAACAAAAAGAAACAGGTAATTTCATAATTAATAAATTCAATTAATCCAGCTCATCTTTAAGACTAATTCACTTGGTTAAAAGAACACTACGCACTTGCACAGCAAGCTCGAATTTGGATGTGAGTCTTCTGCTGCTGTATAAAGTTACTTTGAGATTGGTCTTCAAGTAGATTGAGACGTTGGTTCTCTAAATTCATACTGTTGATTTAGTTTTGTTAATTTAGCATGTAACCTCTAGATCCAGTTCATATAATGCATTCAAAATTGGTGTGGAAACTGGATTCAAATACACAGTTGAAAGACCAATGAGAAGCCTCAACATGTTTACAACAGAATTAACATAAATACCATGATACAATCTTGTCGAAAAAATAATTCATAAAATTAGTAGCCTTTCAACTACTTAACCAAACAATTTCATTTTATACATTAAAAATATATTCATCCTTTGTGTGCAGCTCAAAAAAGGGAAAAAAAAGAGTTCTTGTTAATAAGCAAATAAACAACATTTCACTCGGCAAGAAGAGTGCTGGTTTGAAATGCAGCGCTGGTGAACTCAGTTGCAAGCAATGTTAGAATGACAACCTTCACAACCACACCTACAGCAAATAGGGGTATAGAGACATGTCAACTTTGTTTTACCATCAATTTTTCTAAAACCCCTTCTGTTAATATGCATTCCACACTAAAGTTATACGAAATCATACTTCCTTCGAGGACATGGAGTCATGGAGTCACACAGCATGGAAACCGACACTTTGAAGTTGAGAGGCGACCTTAAAGAAGCTTCTAAAATAATGAGGGGTATAGATAGAGTTAATGATAGTTATCTTTCCCTAGGGTGGGGGATTTCAAGGCTGGGGGCATATTATTAAGGTGAGAGAAGAGAGATTTAAAAAGACATGAGGTAAATTTTATAAACAAAGGGTGGTTTGTGTGTGGAATGAACTTCCTGAGGAAGTGGTAGATGTGGATACAACTACAACATTTAAAAAACGTCTGGATAAGTATATGAATAGGAAGGCTTTGGGGGGAATGTGGGCCAGGAACAGGCAGGTGGGACTAGCTTAGTATGGGATTATGTTTGGCATAGACTGGTTGGACCAAACTGCTCTAGTGAAAAACGTCCCTGACTATCTAGCCCTTCTTTATTTTCCATGTGGGCAACATCCTGCTAAATCTCTTCTGAACTCTCTAAGGCTTGATAATATCCTTCCTATAACTGCCATCTGCTAACAGATATGCAAATAAATACCAAAGTTAAATAAAAAAAAACTGTCAAGTCATGTCAAAAGGAAAAATGGAGCAAATTCTACCTTCAGGAGTTGCATCTTCTGCTGGCACTTCTGCAAGAAGGCAGTGATAAAATGAATGTTCCCCAAAACCATCTTCAAGCAGATCTACAAAACGAATTACCAGTATGTTCACCACACCTTGAAAGATTCCATGAAGAAAATGTTGCAAGATGTCTTAAGCTTGATTTACCTTTCTCAGTCAGCTTCACATTATTTTCCATTTCTTCATATCTAGCAAGTTCCTAGAAAAGAACCATAACCATTAATATTTCATCTCAAACTCAGTTACTCTGTCAGAAAGGAAAAGAACCAGGTTTATATTCCCATTTACATGCTTGAGGAATGACTTGTGGGTAGGTAGCATGACACACTGAGAAGGAAAAAATTGACTACAGCTCTATGACTCTTATTGTTCTCCAGGAAGGAAACTAACCACGAGGGAGCATGAACATCAACTGGCAACAAAAAGACACAACCAATACTCACTCATCTCCATCCACTTGGATAAGGAAACCCACAAATTTGATTGGGACAACATCAGGATCCTGGGACAGGCAGAGCAGAGACAAGCACGGGAATTCCTAGAAGCCTGGTACTCCACTGAGGAAGTCATCAATAAACACAGAGCTAGACCCCATATACACTCCATTGCGAAGGAAAACTGGAAGTGAGGTAATCCAGCTCAATGGTCACCAGTGTTTAAATGACAGGCGGGAAAACACGCCAGCGCTCCATCGGAGGCTACACTGATGATGTTACCCAGCAGGGTAATGAAACAGCTGCCGAACAATGAACCAGCGCTGCGAGCCAACCAACCACAACATCCACAACCAGAGCTACAAATCTACTCTGAAATCCTACCTGTAGCAGAGTGACCATAACTCCAAAAGTGGCCTCACCAATGTCCTGTACAAACATAGCATGTCATCACAACTCCTATACTCAAAACTCTGACCAATGAAGGCAAGCGTGCCAAACGCTTTTACCACCACCTACCGCCTGAAACTTTATTTAGGTCAACTGCATTGACTTCTTCTATTCAACCAATATTCTTCAAAAAAACTCCGTACATGTTGTTAATCATGACTCCTTTTAAATAATCCTACGTTAGCTGTTTTTGAAGACCACATTTGGAGGCATATTCACTTCTAAATTAAGTGAAATGTTTGACAACTTACATTCACCCCCAGACTCAATTTCCCTTTAGCTGAGAAATATTGGCCATCCTCATTTGGTCTGGCCTACATATGATTCTGGACATAAGAGCAGAGTAGTTGACTTCTAAAGGTCCTGAAAAGTCCAGCAAGCTGCTCAGTTCAGATGATTGGGGATGGAAACAAATGTTGGCCAGCAACACATCCCATAAAATATTGGCCAATAAAAAAAAGCTTGCATCTACTGGAATAAAATATATAATGCCAACAACATTTTGACATCGAGCCACACAAGATCATTAAAAGAGGATCAAAGCTTAGTTAAAAGGTTAAATTGGAAGCAACATCATATAGAAAGGAACTGAGGGCTAAAGAAATTCAGGAACAAAATTCAAGGCTTAAGGCCCAGACATCAGAATATCAGCCTTGTGCACAGCAGGTCAGATGCACACAAAGTGCACACACCCTTGGTAATTACCCGTAGTTCCCCAAACAAATACCAAAATACTTCAACTTTTCACCAACAGGTAGCAAGTCCAGTTTTACCAGAAGTCTACTAAGTCTATACCTTTCAATAAAATCCTTCAATTTCTTCCTCGCACTGGGAACTCAGACCCCTTTAAATAATATCATAGATTAACTATTGTCCTGCTTGTAACATGGTTCAAAGACAAAGGAACCATAGTGAGTTTTCTGACATCAATCCTGACCTTGTCTATTAGTTACTATCTATAGCCTACATCCCTGTTTCGCAATGATGGTTTTATTTGAAACTGTGATCAGGGCTAACTAACGAAAAAAAAACCTGCTTAGCAAGTTGTTTTAAGCAGTTTTCATCCATTTACCTATTCTCAAGGCTCAAGGAAGAAACTTGAATTTGTACTGAACCTTTCACAATCTCAAAATATTGTACAGTTGGTGATGTACTTCAGTAGTAGTTACCATTTGAATGGAAGAAACAGTAGACAATTTGTGCACAGCAAGGTCCAACAAACAGCAACATGTTAATGATCCCACTGTTCTTAGGTGTTAGTCAAGAAATAGGATGGCGAGGATATCAGGAAGAACTCCCTTGAACTTTGAACTGGGATCCTTTACTAGCATCTGAGAGGCAGATTAAGCTTCGGTTTAATATCTCATTTGAAAGATGGCACCTTTGAAAGCGTACCACACCCTGGGGAGACAGTTAGTCTCCTGACACAGAATGATACTAGGGAGCCACTACAAATAGACATGTTCAAACTCTTTCTCACACACGGGATCTTTGTATGCTGTTTCCAAGGTGCTGTGGTCACTAAAACTAAACACAATATTTAAGGTCTGACACCATGTACCTTCAGTATGACAGTCTTGGATTTAAAACTCTTCCTCATTTAAAAAAGGTTGCTGCCCTCAAATAACAACTCACTTTTTTTGCCCCTAGACTCTCCTTTTCAATGTAACATCCTAGCAACAATACATTTTCTTCTAAATTGTAGGATCTTTCACTTATTCATTGGCTCAGCAGAAAGGGTTTGTGGGTTTGGAGTGCCACTCCAGGAGTTGCAATGATGCCAGAGAAGAGGAGGATCAAAAGACTCAGGCCGAGTGACTTGCAGTTAAACAGTTCCTTCCACATTTGAAATATCTCCTAAAGAATGAGACGGTTAAGTCTGCATGGTGTAGCTGGACTTCAGGGAAAGTTAAATGAGGAAAAAGAATGGGAGGAATATGGTGATTAGTAGTGTGGAAGCCTGTGTGGAGCAAACACCAGTTAGTTGGTTGCTGTAAATTGGCCAGTTTAGTACATACAACATTACAGCATCACCTATTCTGTTGCAATGTGTACTGTGCAATTCTGGAACACACACACATTGTGCTCCACAATGAACAATGTCCGTCTCCGTCTGGGCAACATTAAGCAAACACTAAAGTTTTCTAACTGCATCACAAGGTGCTTCAGAACAAAGTGGGATGGGCTACAGTGCTCATCATAATGAATAGTGCTGTTTGACACAATTCATCTGCTGGTGTACAGCTTTAGCATAGAAGTAAGAAGAAAAATACTGCAGACAGTGAAGGCCAGAAATAAAGTGGATGAGAAACTCAGCAGCTCTGGCAACAGCTGTGCAGATAGAAACAGTTAAAGTTTTGAGAACAATAGGACTCTTCTTCAGAAGTTTGGTTGCTAATAGAACTCCTGTAAAGAACTTTGAGATGTCTTTAAGTCACGAAAGACAACAAAATTTGCAGATCTCTTTTTGCTTTTACCCAAATATCAAAACGGGCCAACTTTGAAAGGAGAACAAATACTTTGGAAGTTCCTTTAAATGTAAAACAGCATACAGGATATTTGCAATTTAAATGTAGGGATTATTGGGTAAATTATTGTCAAAAATATAGACCAGAGACTCTGGAGCTTTGACTTTACTTTAATCCTCTCCACGTCAGTCTCTTTCTGTTCTGTTGCAGCCCAAGTTAGCTCTCTGAACCCTCACTCCATCCTTTTACTGGATTTATTCCTCATTGCTCTTAATTTGCCTGTTAATGAGTTGGGCAAAAGTATCTCTTCATCTCCTTCCCTCACTCCTCACCAGGTTCTTGCCAATCAGTCACTGTAATTCCCCTCTCCGTATAATGTAGCGGGCAGACTTTTCTCCAACAGATCCCATTTTCAGAATGGTGCCTGTTTCTCTCTTCCATCCCTGAGACTGTCTAATGTCTCCCCTCTCTGTCTGATGCTGTCTGTCTGCTCTAGCTTCCCTCTGCTTCTGATGTTGGGAGTACCTCCGTCTGGATCGTTGTCGGTGATGTGTTGTGTCTTCACAGCCCCTGCTGTCCAATAGAAATGCTCACAGATAGAGGATGGTGTCGTTGATAATAAACTTGATCACTTCCGGCCTGCATTAAAGAAATTTGAACAGGACTGAGCAGAAGTGAAAGAATGGAATCAAGGTGGCTACAATTTAACAGTACATAAGTAGCCAACTTAGTGTGATGTGCTGGACCTGAACATATCAGAGTAACATGGTAAAATAACAGAGATAAAAGGTACCACAGATGCTGGAGAATCCGAGATAACAAGCATGGGGCTGGATGAACACAGCAGGTCAAGCAGCATCATAGGAGCA
>JAHRHZ010000128.1:1478255-1533306 GCA_024137785.1 Ginglymostoma cirratum
GAAACGTCAAGTTTTCCTGCTCCTATGATGCTGCTTGACCTGCTGTGTTCATCCAGCCCCATGCTTGTTATCTCGGATTCTCCAGCATCTGCAGTACCTTTTATCTCAGGACAAAGCATGCTGCTTTATTGACACTACATCCACAAGCTTCCACTCCCTCCACCACCGATGCTCAGTAGCAGCAATGTGTACTATCTGCAAGATGCACTGCAGAAATTCACCAAAAATCCTAAGACAGCACCTTCCAAACCCATGACTAATTCCATCTAGAAGGACAAAGGCAGCAGATATATGGGATCACCACCACCTTCAAGTTCCCCGCCAAGACACTCACCATCCTGATGGAAATATATCGCTGTTCCTTCACTGTTGCTAGGTCAAAGTGCTGGAATTCCCTCCCTAATGCGATTGTGGGTCAACCCACAGCTGGTGCAAGGCAGCAGTTCAACAAGGCAGCTCACCACCACCTTAAGGGCATTTAGGGATGGGCAAGAAATGCTGGAGAGCCAGTGGCGTCCACATCCCACAAATGAATAATTAAAACAAAATACTGTAGGGATCCATTCAAGTGGTGGGAGGAAATAGGAATGCAGTAGTGGACATTATAATTAGGGGACGGAGACTGTTCTCTGGAGCTGTGAGCATGTGTTCTGTAATAAATTGCCTGCCTTGTGTCAGGGTATTAGGAATCTCCTCAGGGTTGGACTTTGGCAGGAAGAATAAGATAGCTGAATATTACCGAAATGGGGAAAGATTGCAGACAGCTGCAGCACAGAAGAATTTGGGCAACCATCAAATATAGAACATAGACATAGAACATAACAGCGCAGTACAGGCCCTTCGGCCCTCGATGTTGCGCCAACCTGTGAAACTAATCTGAAGCCCATCTAACCTACACTATTCCATTATCATCCATATGTTTATCCAACAACCATTTAAATGCCCCTAAAGTTGGCAAGTCTACTACTGTTGCAGGCAGGGCATTCCATGCCCTTACTACTCTGAGTAAAGAATCTACCTCAGACATCTATCCTATATCTATCACCCCTCAATTTAAAGCTATGTCCCCTCATGCTAGCCATCGCCATCCAAGGAAAAAGGCTCTCACTGTCACCCTATCTAATCCTCTGATCATCTTGTATGCCTCTATTAAGTCACCTCTTAACCTTCTTCTCTCTAACGAAAACAGCCTCAAGTCCCTCAGCCTTTCCCCATAAGACCTTCCCTCCATACCAGGCAACATCCTGGTAAATCTCCTCTGCACCCTTTCCAATGCTTCCACATCCTTCCTATAATGCGGCGACCAGAACTGTACGCGATACTCCAAGTGTGGCTGCACCAGAGTTTTGTACAGCTGCAACATGACCTCATGGCTCCGAAACTCAATCCCTCTGCCAATAAAACCTAACACACCGTAAGCCTTCTTAACAACCCTATCAACCTGGGTGGCAACTTTCATGGATCACAAAAAGCTCACATCTATAGGTAATAGGAAAGGGAAATGGACTGCCACCCTTTACTTCAAAGGGAATGGAATATAAAACTAGGGAAGTCGTGCTAAAGACACTCCTGCAATACAGTGAATAGTTTGGCCCATTATCCAAGGAAAGATATACTGGCATTGGAAACACTTAAGAGACTGTGCACTGGGTTGATTCCAATTATTTTCTTATGAGAAGAGGTTGAGCAGGTTGGGCCCATACTCATGAGTTTAGAAGAATGAGTGGACACCTTATTGACAAGCTAGATTCTGAGGTGACTTAACAAGGTAGTTGAAGGGACATTGTTGCACCACTCATCCAGCCCATGGGAGAGTCTAGGACCAGACGGCATGATCTCAAAAGGTATTGTCTAATGAAAACTGACAAAGAAGACTTTTTTTTCCCTCTGAAGCATAGTGAATCTGTGAAATTCTTTGCCAGAGGAGGCTGGATCTGTAAGGCTGAGACAGACATTTACAATCAGAAAGGGAATCAAGGGTCATGGGGAAAAGGCAGGCAAGTGGAGCTGATGATGATTAGCCATGGTCTCATTGGATGGCAGGGGAGACTCGATGGGTCTACCTGACTAAAGTGAACCGAGACCACATGAGAGAGGGCTTATACTCAGTGTGCCCTTAGGATCCACCCCGTGGAAGGGGAAGCTGGAGGCAAGTGACTCCACCCCACCACCAAACTGCCGGGAGAGCTGGAGGCGGATTCATTCCATGTTTTCAAAAGAGCATGAGACCCTTCCGAGCTGGAGAAAGGATTGCAGGGTCAGAGGGGAAAGCATGGAGGGGAGACGACTGCCGCTTAGAGATCGAGCACAGACCGGACGGGCCGAGAGGCCGCCCTATGGATTGCAATCGTTCTGATCAACACTGGAGCTCACCCTGATGAGACGGAGGATGTCGGCGCAGTCCCGGGGTGTAGCTAGTCGGACAGTGTAACTGGCCATTTTCGCCTCTTATTTCTCTTGCCCTTTCTCTGGGGACCCTGGTATCTGTACAGTAAGTGCAGCTTTTTCTTCATCCGCGCCCCACGAATCAGCCTGGGACCTTTCCTGGTGCCGGTATCAGTGTCAGCTTGATTCCCTTTAGACACGCCGTTCCCGATGTAAACTCCGCTATGCGTCCCCACTACTGCTGTTTATAAACAGCCTGCCGCAGGCTGGGCTCCTCCCAACATTCAAAAAGTGTCCTCCTCCAAACCCAGAACTGACTTTCAAGGTAGACTAAAAGGCGGAGCTGCAATCGGTCAGTCCGCAAAAGAAACAATACCTGTCTGGATGGATTCAATGTCCTATTTCACAGAATTCAGGGTTAAGCATGCCCATGCAGAAGGAGTGCTGCGGTGCCGGAGGTGGATGGCTTTAGAAAGATTTCTGATCCAATCTACAGCCAGGGTTGCTCTCTCTTGTTCGTGTGCTGTACTGAACCCTTTTCTGAGCCCTCGGGAAGAATGGAAACATAGTCCCAGGCAGCGAAGACAGGTGTCGCCGGTCAAAGTCTTCCAATATGGATAGCATTACCATCTTCTGCTTAGACCCACTGTCGGTGCGTAGATTGATATGCATCTGTGACCATTTCAAATGGCCTTGCTCGCCAAAATAAGTTATGGCCACGGCAAGGCAGTGCTGTCTTGAGAACTGGGCTGACGTGCTCTCTTCCTCATCATGTCAGATTACCTGAAGGTGCTGGAGATATGGCTCAGAGAGCCTGAAGCTTGTACTAAAATTTGGAGGAGTGAGTAGACATGGGTGACACAGAAAATGAGCAGGTGGGAGCAACACTCCCTCTCCATTATGCATCAGAGCTTTCTCAGATTCTTTCAGCATTGTTGTATCTGCTGTAGGTCTGGCAAATTCCTCACTCCACCATAGTGGTGATCACATGAGCCATCTTCTGCTTTATCTGCAGGTTAAAAACTGGAACATGATGTAGAAATCTCTAGACAAAGGAAGAAAGAACTGACCAAACAACTGTCTATCTGATGACTAGCTCTCTGTGTGGCTGCATTAAGCTGTGCATATACCTTCAGTACACAAGCAATGTGCTTAGGTCCTACCTTACCCCAGTGTTACAGAGGATGGCTCTGTCTACATTGTCATAGAATGCTGCATCTACTTTGGACTGTGTTGTACCACCTGCCCCTCACGGTAAAGTTCATGCACATAAAGATCTTTGACCAGTCCAACAGGCAAACATCTGCATCTAATGCACTAGATGGCCTCTTTTGGAAAAGAAGATGATGGTGGGTCCTGTTGGATGGTTCCTTGGTAATACATTTACGAACAAGCATCAAGATGTAGCTTGGTTATTGGTGAGAAATGTCCTCCCTGTCAGATTTTTCCTGCATGCCTTAAATCTTATGCAGTTTGGGTGAATCAGATGGGGAAAGATAGCCTGCAAATGGGTTTATAGCGTGTATCTGGGCAATTTCTTAGAGCAGAATGTGCTCGTCCAAACAGGTGTGGATTGGACTATTCAACATCTGATAATGTTCAATGAGACAAATAATTAATAAAAACCAAGCAAACTGCGGATGCTGTAAATCAGAAATAAAAACAGAAATTGCTGGTAAAGCTCAGCAGGTCTGGCAACATCTGTGGACAGAAATCAGTTAACGTTTCAGGTCCAGTACCCCTTCCTCAGAAATAATTGATAACCTCATAGTAAAGGTGCCTCTAGCAATCATAACATGATTGAATTTCCCATTAGGCTTAAATGTAAGAAGTAGGATTCAAAGACTAATGTTTTAAACCTAAATCTCTTGCTTGATGTGGGAGATCAGGGACGTGACTGACGTCCCTGACTGTTACACTTGCAGGAAGTGTGTCCAGCTGCAGCTCTTGTTTGACCGCATGACGGCTCTGGAGTCGCGGGTGGACTCACTGTGGAGCATCTGCGATGCTGAGAAGGTCGTGGATAGCACGTTTAGTGAATTGGTCACACCGCAGATTAGGATTGCTGAGGGAGACAGTGAATGGGTGACCAAAAGGCAGAGAAAGAGCAGGAAGGCAGTGCAGGTGTCCCCTGCGGTCATCTCCCTCCAAAACAGGTATACTGTCTTGGATACTGTTGGGGGAGATGGCTCACCAGGGGAGGGCAGCAGTTGCCCGGATCATGGCACCATGGCGGGCACTGCTGTTCAGAAGGGCGGGAAAAAGACTCATAGGGCCATAGTCATAGGGGATTCTATTGTAAGGGGAGTAGATAGGCGATTCTGTGGCCGAAAAGGGGACTCCCGGATGGTATGTTGCCTCCCAGGTGCTCGGGTCAGGGATGTCACCGATCGGCTACAGAGCATTCTGAAAAGGGAGGGTGAACAGCCAGTTGTTGTGGTGCACATAGGCACCAATGATATAGGTAAAAAACAAGATGAGGTCCTGAAACCAGAATTCAGGGAGCTAGGAGAGAAGTTAAAGAGGAGGACCTCAAAGGTAGTGATCTCAGGGTTGCTACCAGTGCCACGTGCTAGCCAGGGTAGAAATGAAAGAATAGGCAGGATGAACACGTGGCTTGAGGGATGGTGTGGGAGGGAGGGGTTCAGATTTGTGGGACACTGGGACCGGTTCTGGGGAAGGTGGGACTATTACAAATTGGATGGTCTACACCTGAACCAGACTGGAACTAGTGTCCTAGGGGGAGTTTTTTGCTAGGGCTGTTGGGGAGGGTTTAAACTAATGTGGCAGGGGTCTGGGAACCAGAGGAGAAGACTAGTAGACAGTGAGGTGGAAACTAGAGACTGTAAGGATCATGAAGTTAGCATTACCAAGGGGAAGAGTAGGCAGAGAGCAGATGAACGCAAAGGAACTGGTGGTCTGAAGTGCATATACTTTAATGCAAGGAGTATAGTGGGTAAGGCAGACGAACTTAGGTCTTGGATTAGTGCCTGGGAGTATGATGTTATTGCGATCACAGAGACTTGGTTGAAGGAAGGGGATGATTGGCAACTAAATGTCCCAGGATATAGATGCTTCAGACAGGACAGGGAGGGAAGTAAAAGGAGGGGGGAGTTGCATTGCTGGTCAGGGATGATATCACGGTCGTGCTAAAGGAGGACACTATGGAGGGCTTGAGCAGTGAGGCATTATAGGTAGAGCTGAGAAATAAGAAGGGTGCAGTTACATTGTTGGCGCTGTACGACAGGCCTCCCAACAGTGAGCGTGAGGTAGAAGAACAAATAGGTCGACAGATTATGGAAAGACGTAGAGGTAACAGGGTGGTGGTGATGGGAGATTTTAATTTTCCCAACATTGACTGGGACACACTTAGTGTCAGAGGTCTGGATGGGGCAGAATTTGTAAGGAGCATCCAGGAAAGTTTCCTGGAGCAGTATGTCAATAGTCCAACTAGGGAAGGGGCCATATTGGACCTAGTGTTGGGGAATGAGCCAGGCCAGGTGGTAGAAGTTGCAGTGGGGGATTTCTTTGGGAATAGTGACCACAATTCTGTAAGTTTTAGAATACTCGTAGACAAAGATGAGAGTGGTCCTAAGGGAAGAATACTAAACTGGGCCAAGGCCAATTATATCAAAATTCAGCAGGAGCTAGGAAATGTGGATTGGGGACAGCTATTTGAAGGGAAGTCCACATTTGATATGTGGGAGGCTTTCAAAGATAGGTTGAAGATAGTGCAGGATAGGCATGTCCCTTTGAAAACAAGGGATTGGAAAGGAAAGATTCGTGAACCGTGGATGACAGGAGAAATCGTGCGACTAGCCAAGAGGAAAAGGGAAGCGTACATAAGGTCCAGGCAGCTAAGAATAGAACGGTCCTTGGAGGAATATCAGGAGAGTAGGACCAATCTTAAACGAGGAATCAAGCGGGCTAAAAGGGGTCATGAAATAACTTTAGCGAACAGAATTAAGGAGAATCCCAAGGCCTTTTATTCATATATAAGAAGCAGGAGGGTAACTAGAGAAAGGGTTGGTCCACTAAAGGATAAGGAAGGAAGGTTTTGTGTCGAACCTGAGAAAATGGGTGAGATTCTCAATGATTACTTTGCATCAGTGTTCACTGAGGAGAGGGACATGATGAATGTTGAGATTAGAGATAGAAGTTTGTTTACTCTGGATCACGTTGACATAAGGAGGGAAGATGTGTTGGGTAGGCTAAAGGATATTAAGGTGGACAAATCCCCAGGACCGGATGGGATCTATCCCAGGATGCTGAGGGAGGCGAGAGAGGAAATAGCTGGGGCCCTGACAGATATCTTTGTAGCATCCTTAAACACAGGTGAAGTGCCGGAGGACTGGAGAGTTGCTAATGTTGTCCCCCTGTACAACAAGGGTAGTAGGGATATTCCAGGTAACTACAGACCAGTAAGCCTGACGTCAGTGGTGGGAAAGTTGCTGGAGAAGGTACTGAGGGATAGAATCTATTTATATTTGGAAAAGAATGGGCTTATCAGTGATAGGCAACATGGTTTTGTGCAGGATGTGGAAGCTTTGGAGAGAGTACAGAGAAGGTTTACGAAGATGTTGCCTGGTATGGAAGGTGCTAGCTATGAAGAGAGGTTGAGTAGGTTAGAATTGTTTTCATTAGAAAAAAGGAGATTGAGGGGGGACCTGACTGAGGTCTTCAAAATCATGAATGGTATAGACAGGGTTGATAGAGATAAGCTTTTTCCCAGGGTGAGGGATTCAATAACGAGGGGTCACACGTTCAAGGTGAGAGGAGAAAAGTTTAAGGGGGATACACGCGGAAAGTACTTTACACAGAGGGTGGTAGGTGCCTGGAACGCGTTGCCAGCAGAGGTAGTAGAGGCAGGCACGGTAGATTCATTTAAGGTGCGTCTGGAAAGATGCATGAGTAGGTGGGGAGCAGAGGGATACAGATCCTTAGGAATTGGGCGATAGGTTTAGACAGTGGATTTGGATCGGCACAGGCTTGGAGGGCCGAAGGGCCTGTTCCTGGGCTGTAAGTTTTCTTTGTTCTTTGTTTAAAGGTGATTATGAGAAAATGAAGACAGTTGGCTAAAATGAACTCAACATTAGATTAAAAGGTAGAAATTGTGTAATAGACTTCTAAGGAGGTAATTATTCACTCTCAACGAATATTTATGGCAATGAGAAAGAAAAGTTCTTTGAGAAGGATGTGTTATCCTTGGCTGCATAAGGATGTTAAATTGAAAGAAACACTGTATGGTTGTGTGAATGGAATATAAAAATAGGGTAGTTTTACTCCACCTGTACAGGGCCCATGATCATACCACTCCTGGAATGCTGAATAAAGTTTTGATCTGTTAATTTTCTAATCAACCTGTTCAGAGATATTACTACACACCTCTGGAGCAGGTGGGACTTGAACCTAGGCCTCCTAGGTCAAAGACAGGGTCAGTACCACTGTGAGAAGTTAGAAATGTTGTTTCTGCAGATAGCGATGAGATTAGTTTAAGAAAGGAAAATGGAGAGTGTGGGGTCTTGCCAAAAAGACATTGCACAGACAGTCACAAGATACCGAAGTCTATTGTTAGAAGGAGATTAGGTTCTGCAAGGGTGACAGTTAGCAAAGCCTCATGCACAACTTCTCTTTTTTCTCCCAATTCTCCTTTTTCTTACCGTTGTGCTATATTTCGAAATCGATGATACTAGGGGTACCTAGGAAAGAGGAAGAGGAGGAGGGGGAGTACAGACACATAGAATAGGATTGACCAAATAAGGATAAATAAACATCTGCTAGGAGGGCAGATCTCTCCAGGGGGATAGGAGGTAAATAAAGGCGGGTCACAAAAGGGACTAGAGATAGGACAAGTGATAACAAACCAGGAACCAGAAGGGGTGGAACTATGTAATGTAAAAAGGTATAAATCTTGTAATTTTGTTCTGCTTGGTGTGTTCTGATTAGCAGGCACCCGTACTTGCAAGTCTGTAATAAACATGTTGTTCCTGTTTCCAAGGCTTTGTCTCAGGCTGAGTTTGTGAGCGAGTTTTGTTTCTCACAATTGGGGGCTCGTCCGGGATCCAAAACTCCGATCGCTCGGCACTCCGGGAACGATAGAGATCGTGCACCCCGCCGAGTTCGGCGGTCTCTGACTCCCTTGTTTGCCGTTCGTGGTTTGGGCGAGTAAGATCCAGACTCCAAGACCCTGGAAACAGGACGGGCAGGCGTGGCGGGTTTGGTCGGGTAACTCTTGTGCACAGGACCCGGACTTCGTAGTCTGCACATCCGGTAACTTCTTGTGCACAGGACCCGGACTTCGTAGTCTGCACATCCGGACGACCGGGGGCAGCAGTCGCGGCTGCATATTGTCACGGGCTGCATATATATTGCCGCGGGATGGAAAGAGTTGTAACGACCAGGTAACTCCGTGCACGGACCAAGGTAAGAAAATGGACCTTTAAGTATTGCCTTGGTGGTCGGGGACGTACGAGAAGTACGGGGAATTGGCAGAAACTAAAAGTAAAGTATAATAATAATTGGCCTGGCTAGTCGGACGAGTGAGGTGTCTGCCTGATTCTAGCACCCAGCCGTCGACCGGTTGTTAAGAGGGGAAATCCCCCACGCGAAGGTCCGGACCCTCAAGTGGGTGTGGAAGAAAGGTGGCACCAGAACCCGTTAAGATTGGTCAAAATTAGTAACAATGGGAGGCAGGGGAAGTTGTCTAAGTAGCGACTGATCTGCGAACAATGTTAAAATGGAATATATTCCACCCGATAGCCCATTGGGAAGAATGTTGAATAATTGGGAATATAACTCCCGGACGCGGGAAAAAGACAAGGCCACAATGATCAATTATAGTTGTTTTGTCTGGACTAAAGAAAGTATTAAACCCCCTGCAGGGTTTTGGCCAAAATACGGATCCGATGAAAACTGGTTATGCCAGGACATAAATCTATATGTTAACCGCAAGGAGCCGCTTCGCCAGAAACAGTCAGATTATGCGGCTTGCTGGATAGGAGGAGCAGGGATAGGATTATACCCCATGAACACAGAAAAATTTTGGGAAGGCGTTTGAAGTACAACAGGAAAAAGATGAGACCCCTCAGCCTTCCTTCAGAGGCTCAGAGAGGCCACAAGAAAGTATTCGGGCATGGATCCTGATGATCCAGTGGCCCAGGGACTGTTGTACAGAAGAAATTACAAAAGCTAGATGGGTGGAGTGAGAAACAGGTACTGGAACAAGTTTTGGGACAACATGAAATGCCACGGGGAATAGTATTACTGCAATATGTGGATGACTTGCTTGTGTCGGGAAGAAAAAGAGATGATGTGAGCAGAGCCACCAATGATCTACTAAACTTTTTAGGACAGCGGGGATTGAGGGTGTCCCAGAATAAATTACAATACGTAGAGAAGGAGGTGAAATACCTAGGTCACCTCATTAGTGAAGATATATGCTGCACTAATCCTGAACGAATTGAAGGAATAGTAGAATTACCCCTCCTGAAAACTAAAAGAAAGTAGGAAGCTTACATTTGGGGGAGCTTTAGTTGTTAGCACTCCCCATCAAGTTAGAACAGTGCTGAATCAGAAAGCAGGAAGATGGCTGACAGATTCCCGAATCCTGAAATCCAAAGCCATCCTGATGGAAAGGGACGACCTTGTGTTAACAACTGATACCTGTCTGAATCCTGCCACCTATGGAAGGGAGAACCCTTAAATGAACAAGAATTAGAACACGACTGTCTGGACACTATTGAGTACCAAACCAAGATTAGACAGGACTTACGTGACATTCCCTTACACGACGGGGACAGATTTTTTATAGATGGATCCTCAAGAATCATACAAGGGAAACGGCATAACGGATATGCTGTGGTAGACAGGAAAGAAAGTAGATTAATTGAGGCTGACCGGTTGCCTAATACGTGATCGGCCCAGACTTGTGAACTTTATGCCCTAAATCAGGCCCTCAAGCTGTTGAAGGGTTGAGATGGGACTATATATACTGATTCTAGATATGCCTATGGGGTGGTACATACCTTTGGAAAAATTTGGCAAGAACGCGGATTGATAAATAGTAGAGGAAAGGAACTAATCCATGAGGGATTAATAGAGCAGGTGTTGGACAACTTGCTGCTGCCCCAGGAAATAGCTATAGTCCATGTACCTGGACATCAGAAAGGGAATACCCTCGAAGCAAGAGGAAATAACCTAGCAGATGAAGCAGCAAAAAAAAAAGGCAGCCATGAACCCTATAGCATCACAGATGCAGGTACTTATGCCCCTCATAGTATCCCCTCCCGTTAGTCCTGTATACACAGAAGAAGAGGAAAAGGAGTTTCAGGCAATGGGAGCTACTAAGACAGTGGAGGGAAGATGGGTCCTCCCCGATGGAAGAGAACTACTGAATAAACCAGTTATGAGAAACATCCTAACTACTCTGCACCAGGGCAGTCACTGGGGGACACAGGCCATGTGTGATATAGTGTTAAGGAAATATGGTTGCAAGGGAATTTACACACTGGCTAAGCAAGTATGTGCAGGATGTCTGATTTGTCAAAAGGTTAACAACAAAATGGTAAGAGAGAGACCTAGAGGAGGAAGAAGTCCTGGGGTGAGGCCTTTCCAGAGGATACAAATAGACTACACGGAGTTGCCCTCCGTGGGGAAACAAAAATACTTATTAGTTCTAGTGGACTACCTGACTGGGTGGGTGGAGTCGTTTCCAATGTCCTCAGCCACTTCAAAGGGAGTGGCTAAAACCCTTCTGGAATATATAATTCCCAGGTATGTGATGGTTGAAAGTATAGACTCAGATCAAGGTAGCCATTTCACCTCTAAAATCTTACAAGAAATAATGGCAGAGTTAGAAATCTCTTGGGATTTCCATACCCCTTGGCATCCACCTTCTTCTGGTCGGGTGGAATGAATGAATCAAACCCTAAAGAAGCAACTGACCAAGTTAGTCCTAGAGACTCGATTACCGTGGACAAAATGTTTACCTATGGCATTGTTGCGCATTAGAACTGCGCCCAGACGAGACATTGGTCTCTCTCCTTATGAAATGATGTTCGGACTGCCTTTCTTGGGAGGAAAAGGAGAGTTACCAACAGTGGAATTCAATGATAAGTTTTTAAAGAATTATATTGTAGCGCTCGGTTCTTCTTTGTCTGCTCTCAGGAAAAAAGGATTGCTGACACAGACACCCCCACTCGAATTCGCAGTACATCAAATACAACCAGGCGATTGGGTGTTGATCAAAACCTGGAAGGATACCAAACTGCATCCACGCTGGGAGGGACCTTTCTTAACCCTCCTGACTACGGAAACAGCCGTCAGAACAGCCGAAAAAGGGTGGAGCCATTACTCTCGTGTGAAGGGACCTGTGGACGCTCCTTTCCCTTCAACGGAGTGGCAGGCTGAACCTACCGGCAGCCCCTTGAAGATAAGATTAAGAAGGACTACTTGAACTTTTATGTGTATACATGAGGCTATTGTAATAATGTAACTGTAATAAATGTAACCATCTCTTCTGGTGCCCATCCAGTTAGTGGGATAGGAAAGGTCGAGACTGTAGGCAACAAATTGTAACCTAGTAGTTAGAAAATGGCTGGGTGCTCACTGTACGTGTTGCTGTTAGGGAATCTTTTGCAGATAGGGGAATTATATCAAGCCCCCACGAGACGAAGTTATTACTTATCAATCTGTCAGACTTTTGCAAGAAAGGTGGGGAAGTCAGATTGTTGGGTATGTGCTGAGGTACCCCACCATGGGCAGACCATGGTTCCCCTCTTCCTCTACCCCCTTAATGAAAGCGAAGTACAATCAGTTAAAGTCTTCTCAAATGGATCCCGAGGACAAAGCGTATACTCTCGCTTGAATCCCCCATATCCCCCCGGAAACCGAGGTAGACGCGCTGGCTATGGACATAATTGCTTTGAAGGCTGGTATGTGAGGTCTCCCCTTTCCTTAACGAAGAGGCCCGTCAGACGAATGGCCAGCCCTGCAAGTAACTAACCCAGGCACCGTGCCAGCAACCTGCTACTGCAACCACTTCGGGTCCAGATATTTAGGAAATAGTTCCTGTACTAATTATACCCTAATCTCTGATGAGAGGCTTCCTCGACCCCTGAACGGAACATACTTTGTATGCGGGGACCGAGCCTATTCGTGGTTGCCGGGGGTATCGGGAGTACGAGAAAAGGTTGCCAAAGGAGAGACCAACTCTCAATGGAGGGGTTGTTGTTATTTAGCCTATGTTATACTGCACCTACGAGTGATAACCCAAACGCACCAACATCCACAATGGCGGCGGCCTAGGCAAGAGGTAACAGAAACTGACCGATTGTTCTGGACTCTTGTTTCCACCATACGGTACTGCTAGGGCTGGTAGGGAGATTCAGAAACTCGCAGCAGCAATCGAAGAATTAGCCAACGACACAACCGACGCTGTGGATGACACTCAAGCCCAAATAAACCAACTCTCAGCCGAGACAGTAGCCCTAAGACAAATGGCTATTCAGAACCGGATGGCCTTAGATTATATTCTAGCAGAAAAAGGGGGTACCTGTGCCATGATCGGGGAAGAGTGTTGAACCTACATCTCTGATGTATCAACAAATATAACCAGGTTGTCGGACCGGATTAGAGAAAAAGTAAAAGGAATCCGGGAAGCTGGAAACAGATATCGGGATGGGAATGGGGGAATTGGGGTTTGACCAGTTGGGGAAGATGGTTAGTCAATTTGGCCATCTATGGAATATTAATATTCATAGGCCTGGTGATAGGGCTAAATGTCCTAAAATGTTTACTAAACAGACTGATGACATCCCTTGGAAGAGGAACCCAAGTGCTTCACCAGATGTTTCTGCGATCAACCGACGAGGTGTAGCAAAAAGAAAGTCAAAGAATGCTTCTAGAGTTTGAAAGACAAAAATCCCAAGCATGATTTAAAGGGGTACCGTGCACAGATTGTGAACCTCATCGCCAAAAGGCGCAAGAGGGCAGAACATAAGAAAATAAATTGAATTAGAGGCCTAAGGTGTGCAGAAACAACAGTTATAGAAAAAGAAAAGGGGGAATTGTGAGAAGTTAGAAACGTTGTTTCTGCAGATAGCGATGAGATTAGTTTAAGAAAGGAAAATGGAGAGTGTGGGGTCTTGCCAAAAAGACATTGCGCAGTCACAAGATACTGAAGTCTATTGTTAGAAGGAGATTAGGTTCTGCAAGGGTGGCAGTTAGCAAAGCCTCATGCACAACTTCTCCTTTTTCTCCCAATTCTCCATTTTCTCACCGTTGTGCTATATTTCGAAATCGATGATACTAGGGATACCTAGGAAAGAGGAGGAGGGGGAGTACAGACACATAGAATAGGATTGACCAAATAGGGATAAATAAACATCTGATAGGGGGGCAGATCTCTCCAGGGGGATAGGAGGTAAATAAAGGCGGGTCACAAAAGGGACTAGAGATAGGACAAGTGATAACAAACCAGGAACCAGAAGGGGTGGAACTATGTAATGTAAAAAGGTATAAATCTTGTAATTTTGTTCTGCTTGGTGTGTTCTGATTAGCAGGCACCCGTACTTGCAAGTCTGTAATAAACATGTTGTTCCTGTTTCCAAGGCTTTGTCTCAGGCTGAGTTTGTGAGCGAGTTTTGTTTCTCACACCACTGCCCCACAAGAAGCCTAAAGTTGTGGTCTCATTAATTGAAAAAGGAGATTTTTATTCACAGAGAAAATTAACTTGAATCATTCCTGGGCTGCAGAGTTTAACTTATGAATGAAATGTTGAGCAGGTTGGGCCTATGCCAATTGGCATTTAAAAACGAGAGGTGATCTTCTTGAAATACATAGGTATAAATAATATACAATATAATGTAAAATTTTTTTAAAAATTCAGAGGTTTGGAAGAAGGATCACTGGACCCAAAATGTTAACTCTGATTTCTCTCCACAGATGCTGCCAGACCTGCTGAGATTTTCAAACAATTTCTGTTTTTGTTTCAGATTTCCAGCACCCGCCGTTCTTTCGGTTTTTTGAATAGTTGTTACTGTGTTGAGCTCTGCTGAACACACAGAACTGGTCTTGATTGAAATCCAGTCAAAAGCAAAGCATCCCTGAACAAAGATCTAAGGTGTCAATGTGTCCAGCATTCTCCCCAACTGTTGGAAGAAGGCGACTTTGTGGATACAATTTATAATGAGTTCCAAAATGTTCTTAAAACTGCAACATCATCTGACATAGTTTCCTTGATTTAAAGCAGTACTTTTTCCCATTATTTAGTCGACAGTCCTAGGAAAAAATAGACTTAAAGTCTTCTTCCAATTCACCAAGGCACCTCGGACTTATGAGTCCTATCTGCATTGAGTATGTTAACAACATTTATCTACCTGAATAAAAACTGAAAGAACTGCAGATGCTGTAAATCAGGAACGAAAACAGAAGTTGCTGGTAAGGCTCAGCAGGTCTGAAATCAGAATTAACATTTCAGAGCCAGTGACCCTTCCTTTTCGAAATGTTAACTCTGATTTTTTTCTTCACAGATGTTACCAGACCTGCTGAGCTTTTCCAGCAACTTTATTTTTGTTCATTGTTTATATGCCTGAAACCACTTCCTCCTTCAGCATCCCTCTTCTGTTCTGACCAACTTTGACTGTTCAGTCACCCTTGAACTGTTCTGCGTGACCTATTGAAAATCTCACGTCAAGTCTTGCCTTTATTGCTGGGCAAAACCAAACAGAGGAATGCGTTGTTGCCTCAATATTACAATACTCTCCGATTGTTGGCACACTGACATAAGCATCAACTGTGGATAGAGGACCAACAACTCCCTGAGTTTTTTTTGGCTTTTTGCCTGCAAGTGCAAAAAGTTGTTTATGAGTGAATGTTGCACACTGGTACATTCCAAAGTGCAAGACAATGCTATAGAGTTATAGAGATGTACAGCATGGAAACAGACCCGTCGGTCTAACTCGTCCATGACAACCAGATATTCTAAATTAATCCAGACCGATTTGCCAGCATTTGGCCCATATCCTTCTAAACGCTTGTTTTGCATGTACCATCCAGATGCATTTTAAACGTTGTAATTGTACCAGCCTCCACCACTTCTTCAGGCAGCTCATTCCATTTGTACACAACCTTGTGCATGAAAATGTTGCCCCTTAGGTCACTTTTAAATCTTTCCCCTGTCACCTTAAACCTATCCCCTCTAGTTTTGGACTCCCCTCTCATGGAGAAAACACCTTGGCTATTCACCCTATTCATGCCCCTTCTATAAGGTCACCCCTCAGCCTCTGACGCGCCAGGAAAAGTACACCGCATTTAGTCCCAGGATGAGGTATTCTACTCTAGGACTTCCCAGATATTCTCCTACTTCAGGGATCATAGTTTCCCTTACTCTGTTATAAACGATGCCCTCAACCGCATCTCCCCCATTTCCCGCACTTCTGCCCTCAAACCCTCTCCCCCCAACAACAATAAGGAGAAGAGTCCCCTTAGTCCTCACATACGACCCCACCAACTCATACAATGCATCATTCTCCAACATTTCTGCCATCTACAATCAGACCCCACCACCAAAAAGATATTTCCCTCCCCATCCCATCCCCTTTCTGCAGGGACTGATCACTCCGTGACTCCATCATCAGCTCCACACTCCCCACCAATCCCTCCACCACTTCTAATACCTTTCCCTGCAACTGCAGGAGGTGCTACACTTGCCTTTACACCTCTCCTCTCACCTTCATCCAAGGCCCCAAACAATCCTTCCAGATCTGGTAGAGATTCGCCTGCACTTCATCTAACCTCATCTACTGTATCCAGTGCTCCCAATGTGATTTCCTCTATATCGGGGAGATCAAACGCAGACTCAGGGATCGTTTTGCTGAGCATCTCTGCCCTGCCTGCTCCAACCAACCTGACCTTCTGGTTGCCATCCACTTTAACATTCCCTCCCACTCCCATGGTGACATATCAATCCTTGGCCTCCTCCACTATCAGAGTGAGCCAAATGTAAACTGGAGGAACAACCCCTCATTTCGCTTCAGGAGCTTACAGTCCAATGGCCTGAATATTGACTTCACCAGCTTCAAAATCTCTCCTACCCCATCCTGTCCATCTTCTGACTCACTTATCTGCTCCAGCCTTCCCACTGACCAACCACAATATAACCCCCCACTGCATTACCAGCTTCAAAGTCTCTCCACCCCAACCTGTCCATCTTCCTACTCACCTATCTGCTCCACCCTTCCCACTGACTATCCACAATAACCTTCTACCTGTATCCACCTATCATTAAGCAGCGGTATGTAGATGAGAATTAGGAGAGAGCCAAGGATAGAAGGTTGGGAGACACAAGAGAT
The DNA here is from genome assembly GCA_024137785.1 of Ginglymostoma cirratum. Taxonomy (NCBI): domain Eukaryota; kingdom Metazoa; phylum Chordata; class Chondrichthyes; order Orectolobiformes; family Ginglymostomatidae; genus Ginglymostoma; species Ginglymostoma cirratum. The sequence continues at coordinate 1,494,992 of JAHRHZ010000128.1, forward strand.
AACATTGCATGACTGGGAGGAGAAGCCATTGCAGGTGGTTCTCTAACTGTGGATTGATGGATAAGGATGTAACCAGGTGAGTGTAGTCTTAGTTAACCAAAAAAACAGGGTCAGAAATCACACAACACCAGGTTATAGTCCGAGATCCCAACAGGTTTATTTGAACACATAAGCTTTCAGAGCCTCGCTCCTTCTTCAGGTGCTAGTGAGAGAGGTAGTATCAGACATAGAATTTATAAGATCAAAAGGTCACACTACTGATGAGGATATGTTAAACAAACCTAAGATGCTGTTAAATCTTTAATCAGTTAGAAGGTTTTAATTGGTTAACATGTATATGTAAATCCCTGAATTTCTTTCAAGTCACTGCCTTCAGAGAACTAAAGGTTTAGCAGTGTAAAGAAGAGGTGACATTTTAGGTCAGACAATGCATGTTTGATGTGAGGCCTTGTTTAGAATCTATTTGTGTTTTTGTTCAGAGTCAGACTAGTTTTATTTCTAAAGTGGGAATTTATAAAACACCACATTGACTGTCTGTAAATTTTGTGCTTTTTGAACAAAATAGAATATATCTGCAAATACAAATTCACCCCATAGATTTACGTGTGTGTGTGTGGGGGTGTGGGAGAGAGTGAGAAAGTGTGCATGTGTGTGGGAGAGAGAGAGACTGTGTGTGAGTGTTTGGGAGAAAGAGAGTGAGTGAGCGAGTGAGTGTGTGTGTGTGTGTGTGAGAGAGAGAGTGTGTGTGTATGTGTGTGCTTGAAAGACTGTGTGTGAGAGAGAGAATCTGTATGAGAGAGTCTGTGTGTGTCTGAGTGAGTGAATGTATGCGTGTGAGAGTGTATAGTGTGTTGGGGTCACCTGTAGTGCGACATGAACCCAACATCCCGGTTGAGGCCATCCTCATGGGTATCAAATTTGGCCGTAAGCCTCTGCTTGGCGGCTCTGCATTGTTGTGTATCCCGAAGTCCACCTTGGAGGACGTTTACCGGAAGATTTCTGACCTTGTCCACCCCAGTCTAAAACCGGCACCTCCACATTAAAAAAGAACAGACAGCAATGATGGGGTATTGTGTGGTCAACATATGTCGAAGGCTGCAGTTAAGCTGAGAAGGATGAGGAGGAATAGTTCACCATTGTTACAATCACACAGAAGTTATTTGTGAGATAACAAGCAAGGGGCTGGATGAACACAGCAGGTCAAGCAGCATCATAGGAGCAGGAAATCTTGACGTTTTGGGCCTAAACCTAAACGGGCCTAAGCAATGGCAAATGTTTAAAGAATTCATTCCTAATTTGAAAATAATATGCATTCCCTTTTGACATCTTGTAGATGTAACTGTACTAACCAATGTCTACCACTTGATGGAGCCCAATCAATCAAAACTTCATCGAGTGAATTTAGTTTTATTTAAAGCAGTTATTCTATTCTAGATTTATAAATATATTTTATTTTAAAGGTTATTTTAGTTATGAGTTTAGGAATTTATATCATTTCAACTTAACATCTTAAAGTTTTTTTACTGCTACAGTCTTTCTGTAGATTTATTTGATTTTGCAAGTTATTTCAGCTAGGAATAAAGGGTATTACACATAAAGGGCCTGTGAAGGGTTTAGGCCCGAAACGTCAAGTTTTCCAGCTCCTATGATGCTGCTTGACCTTCTGTGTTCATCCAGCCCCATGCTTGTTATCTCGGATTCTCCAGCATCTGCAGTACCTTTTATCTCTGAAGTTATTTGTGACTTGGCTAGGGGTGGTTTTATTGCTGTGGTGGGTGTGGAAACTTGATTTGTGCGATTCAAACAAAAAGTTGCGAACACGAGTAGCATGGATTTGGGAGAATCTTGGTGATCCTATGCAACATGGACCTGTAAATTATGCCTGTCAACAGCTCCTGAATCACACGTATAACTAAAAACAAGAAAGACTTGCATTGCAGTAAATCCTCACTGAAAATTGTGCTTGCGTTCCTGAAAATCGCAGCTTTAATTAAAGCATGGTTTCCGATATGAAATGTTAGTGACAGAGTCAAGATCTTGCAGAATGTTTTTGCATGATAAAAGCACAGGTTGAAATGCTGAACCATATGTGTGTAATACCCTTTATTCCTAGCTGAAATAACTTGCAAAATCAAATAAATCTACAGAAAGACTGTAGCAGTAAAAAAACTTTAAGATGTTAAGTTGAAATGATATAAATTCCTAAACTCATAACTAAAATAACCTTTAAAATAAAATATATTTATAAATCTAGAATAGAATAACTGCTTTAAATAAAACTAAATTCACTCGATGAAGTTTTGATTGATTGGGCTCCATCAAGTGGTAGACATTGGTTAGTACAGTTACATTTACAAGATGTCAAAAGGGAATGCATATTATTTTCAAATTAGGAATGAATTCTTTAAACATTTGCCATTGCTTTTCTACCATCATACCTTTTAATAAAGCTTCCCAATTGACCTTAGGCAACATGCCTCTCTTTCCTGTCTAATTTCCACCATTCAAATTTTGGAACCTAGTTTTGTATTTGATACTAGATCTAAAATAGCCTGTACCCCAGTTAATTCCTTGATATACTAAACTAGGGAACTATAATGAATCTGTAATGATTTTATGATTCTATTCCATTAACTAATTTTCTGCCCTCTGCATGGGTCGCATCCATTACAATGAAGATCATTTTGTCCTCCAGAGCACATTCACACCGTTTAGTGAAAGTAGGGGAGTGATTAAAAGTTAATACATCCATCTCAATGGCTCCAAAGATATTTGTGTGTGGCACTTGGAAAAGTTAGTAATTTGTAATGTGAAAATCACCATAATCCCAGAGGCTGCTTTCTCATTAGAGAGAGATGTCTGGTGGTGAATTCAACCTGAGGGTCATCATACTTCAGGTAAGGTTGAGGAGGAAGGTTTAACGGTGACCGCAACCAGTGCAGGAATTGAACCCATGGTCTCATCATTCTACATTGCAAACCAGTTGTCCAGCCAATGGAACTAACTGACCCTTAGTTACTAATTTACCCCATCAGTTGTCATGCCTTCAGCTGCCTGGGCACTAGTTTTGAAATTCCTCCCTACACCTAGAACATAGGACAGTACAGTCCAGACCAGGTCCTTTGGCCCACGATGTCTTTGCCAATCATTCTAATAATTTAGAATGCCATTCTAAACAAAACCTCTTTGCCTCTCTCTCAACAAAGTTTATTTTGGAAACATATCAATGTTATGATACTTTGAAGAATAATCTCCAAATATTTATTGTGCCTTCGCTTCTTGGCTCAGTGCATAACTCTGGTGTTTCTGAGTCAGAAAGTTGTAGTCACATTATAGGGTTTGAATGTATCATCCAGGCTGACATGCCAAAAGATTTGGGTCTTACATTGACGGAATCTGTCTTTTCTGTAATATCAGGATGATAGTATTCAGCACAAACTTACTCCAAAGTCAAACCATGGATCAAGTTTGCCAACTAAAGTAGTCACCCAATAAGCTATTTATCAGAGATAGCAGGAACTGCCAATGCTGGAGAAGCTGAGATAACAAGGTGTAGAGCTGGATGAACACAGTAGGCCAGGCAGCATCAGAAGAGCAGGACAGCTGACATTTTGGGTCTTTTTCTGAACTCTTTCTGAAGAAGGGTCCAGACCCGAAACGTCAGGTCTAGACCTGAAACGTCAGCTTTCCTGCTCCTCTGATGCTGCTTGGCCTGCTGTGTTCATCCAGCTCTACACCTTGTTAGCTCAGGTTCTCCAGCAATCTCTGTTTTTTTTTTCAGATTCCAGCATCCACAGTTCTTTGTTTTTTGAATCAGATTACTAATTGTTATTGGAAGAACATAGAACAGTATAGCACGGGAACAGCACTCTGACCCACCATATCTGCGCCAATCATAATGCCATTCTCAGCTAATCCCATCTGCCTGCACATGGCCCATATTGCACCAGCCTTCCCACTGACCAATCAGTATAACCCCTTACCTGCATCCAACAATCACCATCCCACATACCTTTACCCAGCCCCACCTCCCTCCCTCTATTTATTTCTCGGCTTCCCTCCCCCTCCCCAGTCCTGACAAAGGGTTTCGGCCGAAGCTTTGACTTTCCTGCTTCTCTGATGCTGTCTGACCTGCTATGCTTTTCCAGCTCCATGTTTATTGACTCTGGCTTCCAGCATCTGCAGTCCTTCCTGTCCCTCTATTCCCTCCTTGTTCATGTGTCTGTCTAAATGCCTCTTAAACGTTGTTATTATATCTGCTTTGTGAGATTTAAATTATAGGTCCCTTTACTAACTCACTCATCAGCTCACTATATTCAGTAATACCACATTCCCGTTCATTCATTCATTACCCTTTACCAACTCGCTGTTTACTGTAATGCATTTTCATTTATTCATTCATTCATGAAACTACAATTTCTTACTGTTGCGAGTAGACTAAACTAAAACATTCCTTCCAAACCCATTACTGCTTCTTCACACCTTTAACCCTTATCAGGCCTATTTACATCAAAAGCTACCTCTGAATAAATATCAAAGACAACTAACCTATTCAGAAACAATACCGTCATCGCCATAGTGTCTCCACAATCCACCCAAAATTATGGAAAGATTTTGATATTACTCAGCTTCTTAGCAACCGTCTCTTGGGACTTTAATACGTTGCAGAACATCAAACAAGTTTCCTCCACTGGCGTGTACCTGTTAAATACATATTGAATAGGGCCTCTGTCCTGTTCAAGAAAGTTACTATCAAAACAACTCTTCTGTGAAATGAAACACACCGGAAAATAGTAAACAAAATCTCTGCAATAATCAGTTTAATATCCTTTATACTTTTATTTAGTGCATGTAAAATTCCTAATTTATTTAGATCATAAAGATCTAGTATTTTTACTAACATTTACTAACTAAAGATAAAACAACTAACATCTTTTGAGTATGCATGCAGACCAGACAGACATTCTAACCCGAATAGTAGCCAACACTTAGCTCAATCTCCTGCTTCTCCAAGACAGATGTCACACGAATTTCTGTGTACAATTCGTAAAACTGTAACATCATAGCAATAGAATTTTAATATACATAAGAACTGTACTTCGGGATTCCATCATCGCCATGTCGAACTGTGCTACTGCGATGCTCAAGAAAGAGGCTATTTTTGCCACTCACCAATTTCAGTCATCATTTGAAACATGATCCCACAGCTTCTACCATCTGCCCTGGCAGTACTTTCCAGGCATCTTCCACTGTTTGTGTAAAATACTTGCACATCTCCTTTAAACTTTCCCCCTCACCTTAAACCTATGTCCCCTAGTATTTGACATTTCCACCCTGGGAAAAAGACTCTGATTATCCACTCCATCCATGCCTTTCATTGTTTTATCTACTTCTGTAATGTTGCTCAATGCTCTAGCTAAAACCACCCAAGTTTGCCCAACCTCTCCTTATAGACAATGTACTCCAATCCAGGCAGCATCCTGGTGAACCTCTTTTGCACCTTCTCCAAAGCCTCGACATCCTTCCTATAGTGTGGCAACCAGAACTGCACACAATATTCCAAATCTGGCCTAACTAAAGTTTTATACAATTGCAACATCACTTGCTTAATTTTATACTCAATGCCCTGACCGTTGAAGGCATGCATACCGTATGCCTTCTTTACAATCTTATCCACTTGGGTGCCACTTTCAGGGAGTTATGGACTTGCACCGCAAGATTCCTCTGTATAGCAACGCTCCTCAGGATTCTGCCATTAACTCTGTATATCTTCCTCTTGCTGTGGTTGGTTGGCTCGCCAAGCTGGTTTGTTGTTCCGCGGAAGTTTGTTGATGGCTACAAAAAGACACGACCAATACTCACTCATCTCTATCCACATGGATAAGGAGAACCACCAATTCGACTGGGACAACACCATGATCCTGGGACACGCAAAGCAGAGACAGGCATGGGAATTCCTAGAAGCCTGGTACTCCACGAAGAACTCGACCCCATATACACACCACTACGAAGGAAAACTGGAAGTGAGGTAATCCAGCTCAACGGACACCAGAGTTTAAAAACCAGGCAGGAAAACACAACGGCGCTTCATCAGATGCTGCACTGATGATGTTACCCAGCAGGGTAATGAAACGTCTACGGAACAACAAACTAGCTCGGCGAGCCAACCAACCACAACACCCACAACCCGAGCTACATATCTACTCCAAAATCTTCCTCTTGCATTTGACATGCCAAAATACATCATAGCACAGTTAAACTCCATCTGCTATTTCTTTGCTTTACTTTCCAACTGATCTATATCCTGCTGTATCCACTGATAACCGTCCTCACTATCCACAATTCCACCAATTTTGCTGTCATCTGCAAACTTTCTAATTAGACCAACTACATTTTCATCCAAATCATATATATTACAAACAACAGAGGTCCCAGCACTAATACTTGTAGAATGCCACTTGTCACGGATCTTCATTCAGAAAAACACCCCTCCACAACTACCCTCTGTCTTCTATGACCAAGTCAATTTTGTATCTAAATTACCAACTCACCATGGAACCCATGTGACTTAATCTTCTGGACCAGTCTATCATGAGGGACCTTGTCAAATGCTTTAGTAAAGTCCATGGAGACAATATCCATTACCCTACCCTCATTGGTCATCTTCATCACTTCCTCAAAAAACTCAAAACTCAAAGATCAGCCCTCCAAGATGAATTCGCATCTGTGACATTCTTCTTTGTCAGTAATGTAACTCCCCCACCTATTTTCTATCCTTCTCTATCAGGCCTGAAACATCCAAATCCTGGAAAGTTGAACTTCCACTCCTTGCACTTCAGACCGCCAGTCCCACTATATTCATTAACCTGGCACTGCCTGTTCTTCCTATTAGACTTAATTGACTAACCTCTACCTTTTCCTCAATCATTCCACATGATGACCTACTGCTCTGATTCCCATTTTCCTGTCACACTAGTTTAAACTTTCTCCAGTAGCACTAGCAAACTTTCCTCCAAATATATCGGTGCTCCTCCAGTTTAGTTACAATCTGTCTTCTTGTACACATTTCTCCTGCCTGGAAGAGATCCCAATGATCTTGATATCAGAATCCCTCCCTCCTACACCAGGTCTTTAGCCATGCTAAACTGTACTATCTTCCTATTTCTGGCCTCACTAGCATGTGACAAGGAGTAATCCCAAGATCACAACCCTAGAGATCTAGCTTTTCAACTTTCTTCTTAACTCCCTAAATTCTTTTGCAGGACCTTATCTCTCTTTCTGCACATGTCATTAGTTCCAATATGGACCATGATCTTTGGCTGCTCACCCTCCCTCTTCAGATTATCCCACGCACGCTCAGAGACTTCCTTGACCTAGGCAGCAGGGCAGCAACGCATCATCCTGGAGTCTCACTCGCACACAAAAATGCCTGTGTCCCTGATTAAAATGTCCCTTATCACTACTGCTCTCCTACATTTTGACCCTTCCTGCTATAACACAATGCCAGTCATGATGCCACTGACCTGGCTGCTGCTATTGCTATCCTCTGATAAGCCATCTCTCCCAACAATATCCAAAATGGTATACCTATTTGAGAGGGGACTCCTGCACTGCCTGCCTATCTCACCTGGCAGTCACCAGTCTATATGGCCAAACCTTTGGCTTGACCACATCCATGAAATTCCTATCTATAAAACTTTCTACCTCCTGTATGCTCCTCACTAAGTCCAACTGCCACTCCAACCAATCCATGCGGTCTCAGAGGAGCTGCAGGTGGACTCATTTCCTGCAAACTTCATTGTCAGGGACATTTGACTTCTCCCTGATCTCCCACATCTCACAGGAATAGTATACCATTCCGCTATTACTATTCCTCTAGTAACCATTGGATTAAAAGAAATGATCTTACCTCGCTGTACCTTAATACAACTTGCCCTCCACAGTGAAGCCTGATACTCACCAAAGACTATACTTCTCCTGGAATCCTCCTCGATCACTTCTCACTACCACCCTCTGTTGGATGCCCTTTCTTCTGTTGAGCACCAGGTTCTTCTTGATTCCCTTCTAAGTTCTGGTGAGCAAGCTGACTTCTCCTTGAATTCTCCTCAGTCACTTCCCACTAGCACCCTTTGAAGGACCAGGTAAATCTGTATCTGACATTATTATAAACTGAAGTTTTTGTAAGTATCTTAAAGCTTACTGGCAGTGCTAAAACATATTTTGAGATGCAGGCTGCATTCATTACAACTTAATTATGCAGGAAATATTAGTTAACTATACCCAATGTTAGACATGGCAGGGCAGATGATGTGCTGCAATTGCAGAATATGGGAACCCCTGGGTGCCCGTGTGATCCAGGCCAAACACTTCTGCTGTGAGTGTTTGCTGCTGCAGGAACTTTAACACAATTATTGAGTTGGAGCCCGAACTGCAGGTACCATCACACATTATATTGGGGGAAAGGCCCTTGGCACTTTATTCCAGGAAGTAGTCACACCTCTATGATAGGGTCTTCTAATTTGGTTAGTGTTTAGGGACAGGATTGTGTGGCTGCAATTGTTTGTTTTGGGCTTATTTTGCCTGGAGTGTAGATGAGTAAGGAATGATCTGTTTGAGGCTTTTATAAGCTCCTGAATGCTCTTGACAACGTGGACGTGGAAAGCTTGTTCCACCTTGTGGGTGAGTCTAGAACTAGAGACACTGTTTTAAATTAGGGGTTGCTCTTTTCAGACAAAGATGAGGGGTTTTTTTTTTCTCTTGGAGGGTTATATGATTTTGGGACTGGTGACCTCAGAAGGCAGTGGAGGCAGGGTTATTGAATATTTTTAAGACAAAAAGGGTGGTATGGTGGCTCAGTAGTTAGCACTGCTGCTTCATAGTGCCAGGGACCCAGGTTCAATCCCAACTTTGGGCAACGGTCTGTGTGGAGTTTGCACATTCTCCCTGTTTCTGCTGGGTGCTCTGGTTTCCTCCCACAGTCCAAAAATGAGCAGGTGAGGTGGATTGGCTAAATTGCCCGTAGCATCTAGAGGTGTGTAAGTTAGGGGAATGGGACTGGGTGGGATGCTCTTTGGAGGGTCAGTGTGGACTTGTTGGGCTGAATGGCCTGTTTCCACACTCTAGGTATTTTATATTATGAAAATTGTCACTGAAGTGATGTTACATTTAACTGTGTTTCAGAAGAATTATATCACAGACGCAATGGGGAAAATGTGCCACAAAAGGCAGCGTTTCCAAAACATATTCAAATTCTTGTTATTACCAATCCCTTAGTAGGAAGTTATTTGAATTAACTCTAAGCTTTGTGTTGTTTTAACAAATGAGTCTTTTTAAGGGCTAGAGATAGTAGGAACTGCAGATGCTGGAGAATCTGAGATAACAAGGAGTAAAGCTGGATGAACACAGCAGGCCAAGCAGCATCAGAGGAGCAGGAAAGCTTGGCGTTTCGGGCCTAGACCCTTCATCAGATCATTTTCTGGGCCCGAAACGTCAAGTTTTCCTGCTCCTGTGATGCTGCTTGACCTGCTGTGTTCATCCAGCCCCACAGCTTGTTATCTCGGATTCTCCAGCATCTGCAGTACCTGTTATCTCTGACTATTTGTTGCTATTTTCGTTTTGCTGCTATCTCGTAACTCGCTAAACAGATTAAGGCAGTACATTAGGACTGTAACAAAGAAAACCTGAGTCGGTCCCACTCACTCTCCCAACGAATTTCGGCCGTTAACCGCCCACGTGACGGCTGTGACGGACGGCCTTTGGATCCAGCAGCAAGTTGATATCAGTCACGTGGGTTGGGGGCGCGCAGACGTCGGTCGGGCGGGGCGGCGAGGATGTCTGTCTGGTGGGCTGGGCAACGAGCTGACGTCGGTGTGGTGGGCGTAGAGGCGTGCTGGCAGCTTTTAGTCGCAGAGAAGGTGTGGAGAAAAGTGAGAGAGTAAAAGAGCGAGTATGATGTACCCGAGATACAGGTTGGTCTTTGGCTGGGTTACTGCCTCTCCCTGTGGGCCGAGGAGTTACGTTGGCATCAGTCCGGATTGGTATTTACACCCCCTGCAGGCAGAGAACCGGCGCGGATTTCAGTTCCGGGTGCCCGGGATGGAGAGGGTGCGGCTGCCCCGAGCTGCATATGTTGGCCTGCGATCCGCAGGAGACCGGGCTGAGCTCGCCCGCAGCCACTGCCGTAACAGGTTGGCCCAATAATCTACAGGCCTCTGCCACTCCCCACACCATGTCATCTCCAATGCCCCCCCCCCCCTCACCAATCTACACCCATGTCATCTCCAACACCCCCCCTCACCAATCTACACACTGTCACTCCGAGCACCCCCCCCCCCCTCACCAACCTACACACTGTGGACACTTAACACCCCCCTCACCAAATTATACACTCTCACCCCTAACACCCCCACTCACCAATCTACACACTATCACCCCTAACACCCCTCCCTCACCAATCTACCCCCAACACCCCCCCCTCACCAATCTACACACTGTGGACGCTTAACACCCCCCTCACCAAATTGTACACTCTCACCCCTAACACCCCCACTCACCAATCTACACACTATCACCCCTAACACCCCTCCCTCACCAATCTACCCCCAACCCCCCCCCCCGCCCCCCGCCACCACCCTACGGGCTGTCACCCCCCCCCGACCAATCCACACACACTGTTACCCCCAATCCCCCTACCTCACCAATCTACGACTGTCACCGCCCTCACCAATCTCTAGGCTGTCACCCCAACTCCCCCTTCACCAATCTACAGGCTGCCAACCCCAGTCCACTGGCTGCCAACCACACCCCCACCCTTGTAGATGCCTGCATCTACACTTGCTGGTCCACCAGCTTGTAATCCCCAATTGCACCCCACGCCAGTTTACAGTCACTGGCATCTCCCAGGCAACAGGGTGCCCCTCTGCCCCTGTCCAAAAGCTGCCATCCAACCCCCAGTCCACTGGCTGTTGCCGCCCATTCCTCCTAGTCTACAGGTTGTACATACTGCATCTCAGCAGTAGCTGAACAGTCAGCTAAATTGTATTCAGGCTGTGTAAATCCTAAAGCACCATTCAAATGACTTACCTTCAATCATTTCATTATCTCTAGCTCCAGTACAAGATTGGAAGCTGCTAATCAGTGAAAAGGAAACACTGGCATCGATTATTTGAGATTAATCTTTACTCTGTATATATTTTTAAGGCTGTGACAAGAGCAATGAGCTGGTTATAATGCCTTATTACTCCATGTTTTGATCCCATATATAAGCATTTAAATGCAATCACTAAAATGACCATTGTTCCCCCTTGGTACCTCAAAAAAAGAGTGTTGATCATGGCTAACAAAGGAAGTTCATGATTGTGTAAGATTGAAAGAAAAGACCAGCAAAAAATACAGAATGCAGCAGAAGAGAGAGAGAGAAGGTGATAAGGAAGGGGGTACTAGAATATGAATGCAGAACAAAAAAACCATTAAAAACTGCCTCTTGAACCATCTATAGGTATGTAAAAAGGAAATATTTGGTCAAAATGAATGAGGGTCCGTTATCAAGCAGAGCCAGCAGAATTTATGATGCAGAATAGAGAAATGGCAGAGAAACTAAATGATTTTGTTGTGTCTGTTTGGTTTCACAGAGGCAGACACAAGAAATTTCCCAGGAGTCGAGATTCAAGTAATTAGAGAGAATGAGGAGTTGAAGGAAATTATTAAGAAGAATGTTGAAGGCTCAATATTAATACATGAATTAATAGGGCTGAATGTTAATAAATCCCCAGATCTGATAGTCTACCTCCCAGAGTATTAGAGGAGGTATCTACGGAGGTAGTCGGTGCATTGCTTATTATCTTCCATAATTCTCTAGATTCTGGAATGATTCCTGTGGAAAGGAAGGCAGTAAATTCAACCTCACTATTTAAGAAGTGAACTAGAGAGATGAATGAGAAATACAGATTTGTTAGCCTTATATCAGTGGAAGGGAAAATGCTCAAATCTATTATAATGGATGGAATCAATAGATACTTGGATAATAGTGATCTGATTAGGTAGAGTCAGCGTGGATTTGTGAATGGGAAGTCATGTTTGACTAAATTGTTGGAGTATTTTGATGATACTAACAAAATTGATAAAGGAGAGTCGATGAACATAGTGTTCTCAGATTTTGAGAACTTTTTTGATGAAGTCCCCCACAGGAGGCTGGGATAGAAGGTAATTTACTGGCATGAGTTAATGATTGGCTAACAAACAGTAGGAATAAATGGGTCATTGTCACATTGGCATGCTGTGACTAGTCGGGTACTGCAAGGATCAGCACTTGGGGCCCCAGCTGTTCATATCAATGATTTGGAGCAAATGTGATATTTCCAAATTTGTGGATGATAAATAACCAAGTAGGAATATATGTTGTGAGGAAGATGTAAAATAACTCTGGGAGGATTTGTACAGGCTTAGTGCATGGGCAAGAGTATGGCACATGGAATTTAATATGGAAGAATGTGAGGTTATCCATTTTGGTAGATAAAACACATATGCAGAGTATTTCTTAAATGGTAAGGGGTCAGAAAATGTAGATGTACAAAGGGATCTAGATGTCGTATTCCCTTCAATTTTCTTAGAAGCCCACACAGCTGGTGAGAGCCATGTATGGCAGGAGCTTCCATAAGCAGAAGTCAATGATCATTGAAAGCTAATGAAATGTTAGCCTTTATTGCAAGAGTACTGAAGTCCTCCTTCAATTGCATTGGAGATCAATTAGACCGCACCTGGAATACTGTGTACAGCTTTGGTCTCTATCTCCAGAAAAATGTTATTGTCATTAGAAAGAGTGCAAAGAAGGATCACCAGACTTGCTACTGGATCTGTCCTATGAGGAGAGGTGGGCAAGCTGGATCTGTTTTCCTAGAGTTTCAAAGAATGAGAGGTAACCTCATTGAAACCTACGAAATACTGAAATGGCTAGTTAGAGATATTTTTAAAGAGCATCTTTGAGGAGAGCAGGGCTAGAACTTCAGTTTTCTTCCAACATTTCAAAATGCTCTTTTTGTTTTAAAAGGTTTTGGAAGATCTGGAATATTCCTTCCATTCTCGTAAGGTCGTGTACCTCACTGTCTGCGAGTTTGCATCCTGGGGGATGTTCTCCAGATCTGACTGAAGGTATTGAATTAATAATCATACTGTGTCCACCAGAGTTTTGCAATGCACACAAAGACATGTCTGATCATCTTCTGTAATAAATAATAATATCGTTGCTCTTTTCAGGAACAAAAACTGAAGTTGCTGAAAAAGCTCAGGAGGTCGGGCAGCATCTGTGAAGAAAAAATCAGAGTTAATGTTTCAGGTCCGGTGACCCTTCCTCAGAACTGATGATCAGATCTGTTGAGCTTTTCCAGCAACTTCTGGGTTCCTGATTTACAGCATCCACAGTTCTTCTGGTTTTTCTTTACTATTTTCATTCTGGTGGAGTAAAAATAATGTGTCCTCTGCTAATTGCAGTCATGTGACTTGTGATCATGATATTCCTTAGAATCAAACCCTTCAGTTTTGAAGCAGGTCACTGACCCTCTGAAGAGCGCCCCACCCAGGCCCGCTCCCCTACCCTATCCGTATAACCCTGCATTTCCCATGGCTAATCCACCCAGCCTGTACATCCCTTCACAGGGCAATTTAGCATGGCCAATACTCTTAACCTGCACATCTTTGGACTGTGGGATGAACCTAGAACACCCGGAGGAAACCCACACAGACACGGAGAATGTGCAAACTTCACACAGACAATTGCGTGAGGGTGGAGCAGTGAGGTAGCAGCGCTATCCACTGTGCCTCTGTGCCATTACATGCTTTATAGCATTCACATGACCAACCTGATGATTCTTCCTTTAACGAGCAAGAAGCTAACCACTTGCTTCATGAGAAGTTTTTTTTTTAACTTCATTTCGCTCATGTAGGTTCTTTTGTCTACCACCTGAAATTGTTTCCTCCATTTCTTGAGCATTTCCAATTGGGACAATTTCTTCCGATTTGCTTTTCCCAGACCCCTCATGGTTTTGATCTCCTGTCAATTCCTCATCTCCAGTTTCTTTTCTATCCTTAATCCATGCCAATGTATTATCCCCAATGTCATAAGCCTGAGTCTTGTATAATGAAGTGTGGCAAATGCCTTCAGAAAATCCAAGTGTTCAACATCCATTTGTTTGTCCTTACCTATTGTGCTAGTTACCTCCTTTAAAAAAGATGTCATCTCAGTTTCATAAAATCAGGTTGACTGAGAATGTTGCGCAACTCAATGGTCAATGCATAAATTCTACTCTGCTAAGTTCTCCTCATGATTTACTTTGTATTTTTTAAAAAGTAACAATGTTTACACTTTGCAAAAACAGAATAAAAATATTTTGTTACTGTTTAGTTACAATATAATGTTTATTCAGCTTAAGTTACGTTGTGGTTGTAGACATTTTGCTACAAATTTTAGTCCTTTTTTTCTTTTCACAGGGCATTCCAAACAATTAATGAATGATGGTGAGTGGCACATATTGAAGATTAGCAGGATACAGTTACTTAAAGATAGTGCATTATTACTGATGAGGTGATAGCATTGTAGTATTGTTGTTAGACTAGTATCCCAGAGACCCAAGTTAATGCTCTAGTGCACGGAACTGAACTCTATCAACCCAGAAATTTGAAAGTCTGGAATTAAATAAAGCTGATTTAATGGTGACCAAGTAACTGTTGTTGATTGTCGTAAAAATATCTTTTCAGAAAGGAAATCCATTCTCATTACCTGATCTGGCCTATTTGTGACTCCGGATCTACTGCAGTGTGGTGCTATTAACTATCATGCAACTCAGAGCAAGGGTAATAAATGATGCCCTAGCCACTGAGTCTCACATCCCATGAATGAATAAAAATAGACAATTGTAGCAGATTCCCTGATGGACTGAGCCTCTGATCTCTAAAAATAAGAAAATGTAGTGAAATGCTCAATTACCAGCAAAACTCAGGAAAATTCTCCCTGCAGAATCTGCCTTGTATCTTGAGTGAGACCAGCACTTTCAGTTCCTAATAGTGATCTCCAGTATTTTGCTTTAGTTTTCTCTCATTTTGCTTTGCGTCTGTCTTTGTCACTGACTCAGCAACAACAATTTGAGGGTAAAATACTTTCTCAAAATCAAGTGGAAATCTTTTTGGATGTTAATTAAGTTCTCCTTTTTGCTCAGTTCGGTCGAAGCTACAGGAAATCGTTGGTGCGTCTAAAAACTGGAGGTATGTTGATTGTGCAGTTCTTAAATCAGGGCTGAACAAAATTGGAATCATGCACTCCCAATGGGATTGCAAGCTCTGAGGCAGTGTGGCTGCCATGGAGCTCTGACTGAGTGAACAACAAACTAGCCTGCGGTCCTAACCTCTCCTCTTAATATCTCTGAAAAGGAGAGAAGTGAGAGACAGGAAAAGGAACAGAGGAATGTGAAGGACAAGTCAGAAAGAAAGGGCCTCTCAGCAACCCTGACTGCAGTCAATGGTGAATCTACTTCTCCCCTCCCCAGCATCATGCACCACTCAGCACACTGCCATCTTTTAAAAGCACATCCATATCACCATCCCCTCCCCACCTCACTCAACGTAGCTCACTGCCCCCTTTCCATCCCATTTTACCCTTGAGACGTACTCATTTCCCCTTCTCACCCTCTGCTCCCTCCCTTCCTCCCCACATACTTCTCCCAGACTTATTTCACCTTTCTCCCTCACCCCTCTCCTCGCCACCTTATCACTGTCACCTTCTGTCTCACCCTGAATCCACTTCCCAAGCCTCTCCCCCTCTATAAGTGTGCCCACCCGCCATCATAACAGCTCCCTCCGCCTTAGCTCAATCTTTAGAGTCTCCATATTAGAATGATGTCTAACTAGATGACCAAATCCACTATATTGCTCAATTTCCCATAAACTTTACTGCTGCTTTGCATTTGCTTGATGGATTTATTATCAAGTGTGGCAAATTGCCAAATTTCTTTCAGTTTCAGGTTTAGTAGTTAGACTGTACTGCACCCATGGCATTCAATTTTTAGTTGAATTCAGTGATTTTGTTCAGCATTAAAATGCTTCCCACTTACACAATCTGCTATCCTTGTTAAGCAATTCTTCATCCACCTGTCTGAACAATCAACATTTTGTTTTTCATTAACCTGAAAATTTTGCGACTTTGAATTAGGTTTCTCGTTACAGGTTGTTTCAATAAATTGCAGTCTGGCGAGGGTGATGAGATAGGGGTGAGGGGTTCACAGGGAAAGAATGGGGTTAATGTGACATATGCAGATCGAGAATGGGGGAAATGAGTGACATGAGTGCATAGATGAAAGATGCCAATGTTGAGTGGGTTATAGGTGATGGAGGGTGGGGGAGAAGAACATTTGTCAGTGAGGGGTGGGTTGGCATTTTCTTTCTGACTTATTCTTCATGCTTGCCTTGAGTTGCTTTTCCCTCTCTCTCATTCTCTCCTTTCCATTGAGGGTAAGAAGAGAGCAGACTATGGAAGGGGCCTGTTGAGGGTGCAGGCTGGGTTTGCTCAATAAGAGATCCTCATGGTATTATGCTTCTATTGTGAGCCCTTGTCCAATATCTGTAACTGACACCCGGCAATAACTGTTCTCCAACCTAGCTTGATTCTTCTTCTCTTTGCTCTCTTGTTATATTCTGTCTCTCCAACCTACCGTCCCATTCTCGCAGTTGCCTCCATAGCTCATTGTCCTCCACATAGCCGCCCATTTTCACTACCGCTACAGGCCTGTATCTTTTCTGTTCTACCACGTCTTGATCCCATTCCCTGTCTCTGCCTTTTCTCTCCCCTGTGACCTTTCTGCCTACAATTACCAACCAAAGCAAGACCAGTTACATGTAGTGGAAGGCCTGGTTGAAAGTCAAGAGATGTCATAGCTGAGATTTCTTAGGCAAAATGTTTTCCTGTCCCCTTCGCCACCATCCCTGAACTCACAATTGCTCTGGCCTCCTTTGTACTGTCCTTTATTTTGCTTTTGACTTTTCCCTGGTCTCCTGCACCATTGTCACTGTCTCTCCATTCCACCTTTGCTCGCAATTCTAGTTTTCTTGTGACGCTTTTCCAGTGAACATCTCCAATCTCTGAAGGAAAGAGCTTCATTAAGCAATCAACTGGTGAGCAAGCAGGAGGATTTGCCTTATCGACGAATGAAAGACAGTTACCTAGAGGCTTATCTGCCATTGGGAAGCCAACCCGACTTGAGAGAGAAATACCTGAATGTTCATGAACATGTAAGGTACAGCAACTGATTAATTGTGATTTCCAACTTCAATTACTTTTTGACTTTGACACTAAGTGGTTTGCACATAGTGTTTTCATGTTGAAACTCCCTTCAAAAAAAATTTCTTCCTCACACAGATTTGGCAGGATTCTTGAAGACCTTGACTCATTTGGAGGTAAAGCCCTGGCCACTTTAAGCCAATTTTAAGTGCTCGTTACGTATTTTTGCTTCAGTTGGAGAATGGCAGAACATATGTAAAATATATGGTAGAGGTGATGACCAAGATTGTAGATAACACAGACATTGATGTGCATGACATCCAATATGTCTCCAGATCCCAAATCCCAGTTATCAGCTTATCATCTGTTCAAGGACAGCCACATTTAAAATGATCAAACTTGGAAATATCTTTGCATACCACCTGAAGATGGGCTTTCCAGCCCAGAGGTAGGAACACTACCTCTGCACGAAAAGCATTCTCCTCAGTCAAGGAATGTGAGAAACATTGCATGAGACTGCCCAGCTGTAGGGAGTACCTCCAATTTGTAGATGAGCTTGGGCATTACTCGGCTTTGCAGTTAATCCACGGGAAATGCATTGGAAAGAAAGAACTTATTTGTAGCATCTTTTGCACTGAACATGTTGCAATAGATTTTCTTTGTCTTACTATATCTCACAATGAACGTTTCAGTCAAGTCTTCCTAGCTTTCAGTTTTTGACAGATTACACTATTCCCCTCTAAGTCTTAAGCCATCGTACCCTGAAAAATATCAATGTCACTTCTTAGGGACTGGATCAAGATCTTGAAATTTCCTTCTTAACAGCACTATTGATAAACCTTCATCACCCAGACTGCAGCAGTTTAAAAAGTGGTTTATTAACGATGTTCTTGAGGCAGTTGCAGATGGCTGTCAAATGCTGGCTTTGCCTGTGATGCCCAACAACCTGTGAAATTTTTTTTAAAAGTTTGAAGAAGTGGATAGGAAGAGGAGGAGACACGATTCTGGTTTGGGAAATGTACCCACAGAGGGAAAAGTCCAAATTCAAACAGGCACTTGAAAGGAAGGTAAAAGATAAAGGAACATGGGATTTGTGAACAATAATGGAAAGGTATCTACATTAGAGACTAGTAACAGAGCCTCTGAGTTTTGTGCATGTAACTCTGTCGGGTAAGAACTATTTGTAGTTATTATTTCAGAAGATTAACTATTGAGAAAGTGTGATATAATTAACATTTCTTTTTGTTTTACAGTTTTGATTTGCTATACTCATGCCAAAACGGATAGTCCGAGAAGTCACTTTTCTATTGTCACTGCCCTTGTTGATGAAATAGGTACGTTTGCATTTTTCTCAAAATTGTGTGGTTATCGTATCAACTAAAATTAATATATATATGTGGATGGCATATACTGGATAGTTAGTCAAGCAGCTGTAAGGAGATGCTTCCCTTTAACAGATGTTTCTTTAGTTAATCAATTTACTTGACTACTCAAAAAGTATAAAGAAATACTAATGCTGGAGTGGAGTCAGGAGATACATACCTTCATGTTTCACTTTGGGAATAAGTACATTCCAACTGAAGACTGGCTTTGGTTGCTTGTTCCACCAGTTCAGTTACAGGAATTTAATATGAATATTGTTTGTAGAAGTCTTGTAGAATCCATAATATTCTTTCATTGCATCAGCCCAATGTATTTTCAGTAATACTGCAATGATACAAAGTCACTTTTTGGGCATTATGCCAAAATGATGGACCAATTTTAGAGTCTGGTTGGGGATCTAACTTCTAGAAGTATGAAGTGCTGAATTGAGATCATTTCCAACAGATAGCAAAAAACCCATTCCTTGTGCTTTGTAATCTTTTGATGTATGAAACTAACTGGTCCATTGGGCTGCAAGGACTGCTTTAATCTTCATGTTTCTGCGGCACCAAATACCGTTCACCCATTTCCTTTGCTCGCTGACCCACTTTGGCTTTAGCCAGCCTGTTCCTCAATTTTAAAATTCTCATACTTGTACTCCAATCTTCTTCCTATGCCCCTCCCAGTTTTTGTGTCCATGAGCCCTCCACTTTATTTCTCCAGTTCTATCCTCTGGTGGTTTAGGGCCATTGGTGGCTGATCAATCAGTTGTCTAGGCACCAAACATGAGTGGATTAAAAAAAATCAAGCGTTGAAGAGCTATTGAGTTTATTAGGGTAAATCAGTACAGATTTGTCATAAGGAGATCATGCTTTAATAAGCTTATTGAATTCTTGAAGTAATGTAGAAGGTTGATCATTAGATTGTACAATACAGAAGAGGCCCTTCGACCTATTGACTCTGTACCACCAAGCACTAAATCTACACAAGTCGCACATTCCAGCATTTAGCCCATCGCCTTGAATGTTAGGAAGGAAATCCACAATTTTAAGAAAATGTTTGTCAAAGCACTAGATAAAAGGCCAGATAACAAAGTAGTGGATTCATGTAATAGGTTAGTGTCTGCTGAGGGGGAGAAAAAGGAGGAGGAGATGGTTGAGAAGGAGTGTGTTGTGGAGAAAGTATCTTTCGGGACCATACTCCCCTCACCACCACTCCCCTACTTGCATGTCCTCAGTAACCCCCTCCACCTCTCTCTGCATCCTCACTATCTCCACTCAGTGCCCCCACTTCACACCCCACCCCCGACCCCTGCCCTCACTCTTCCTGATGAAACTGATTTCAATATTGCACATCTTCTCTGCACATAGACAACATGGCCTTTGAGTGTGATGTCATGAAATGATTATGTAGCGGTCTGGAACTGTGCACCCACATATTTCCAGACTACAGCCTATGTGGATGTTGGCAGACACTTCTTTTTTAAAAAGAAACCCAAAATCTCTGCAGAGACTTGTCCTTTTGTGTTGAATGTATCTGCATGTGGGATTGAGGCGGTAATTTTAATTTCGGATCGCAGCTTAGCTGTTAATTAGTCATTGCTTTTTATTTAAAGAATAAGTTTTGTTCATAAAAAGCAGATTAGTTTATTGGGGTTGATCACCTTGATTGGCAGGATACCTGGTTTGCACTCTAAAGTGATGCTGACAGCCTGTCTTCAATTCCCATGCTGGCTGAGGTTACTGTGAAGGCCCTGCTTTCTGAACCCTGTCCCTTGCTCAAAGAATGGTGACCTTCATGTTAAACTCACCACTACTCTAATGAGAGAGCAGTCAATAGTCCTCTGGGATTGTGGTGACTTTCATTTCGTATTTTGAGTTAACTAAAGAAGTCTGGTGGATGTTTCTTTTATTTTGGATAGTAGTACAAATGAGTGAATTTGGGTGTTTTGGTAGTTGAATCAATAAATTTACACTAATATTGCAACTGGTAGAGTCTTGGGGCTGGATTATCAGTGCACTCCTCTGGTTTATAAAGACATACAATGCAGAAATTGCCTTGTTGAACTCACGTTAGTTGGACAATAGTAATAAAGATTGAAAATACAGAGCAGGTCAGATAGCAACTATGGAAAGAGGAATAGAGTTAATCTTAGAATTTTCCAGCACTTTCCGTTTTATTTCATATTGTCAACATCTGCAATGATTTGTTTTTGTTCATTATTTATAGGTTGACTTGCTATTTTTGTGCTCTCGTTCTGTTGGAAGTACAAAAATTTGAAATGCTATTTTTATTTTGTTTTCTCTCTAGATCTTGTCAAAAAGAAAATCCGACCAGACTGCGACCTGAAATTCGCTGGTAACGTCACCTGGGTCGGGAAGAGTTCCATGGAAGTCCAGATGCACGTATCTCAGGTTAGCACACCATTTCTGAAAGAAAACACCGAGTAATTGCCTCAGGAAATTAAACAAGATTGTCACTGAAAGCACAGATTTAAAATGGCTCTTGGTTTTCCAAACATCACTTAATGTCTGTTGGTCCAACTAACGCTAGTTCAACAAGTAAAAGCAATTTCTGCATTGTTTGTTTTTATAAACAAGGGATGTCATGCCAGACAGTAAGTGTCCAGGTGAAGATGTCACAGAAGACAGAAGTTGGAGTTTGTTTTGCATATAGTTTCTGGGTTGATGAGAAAACTGAAGGTGAAGTCTTTTATGACATCTGTGACACTTGGAATGGAAACTTGCAGTCAATTCTTGCACTGTTAATCACTGTAGGATACACCGCAGCTTAGTTCTATTTTTATTCTTCAATATTGAGTATAGAATAAGAGCTTCTTCTGAAAATGCCCTGCGTAACATTCCTTTGACCACAAAAACAGAAATTGTTAAAGAAGCTCAGCAGGTCTGGCAGCATCTGTGGAGAGAAAGCAGGGCTAACATTTTGGGTCCAGTAAGCTCCTTCATGGATTCAAAACGGTTCATCACAACCTGATCAAAACAAAGCTAATGTAATCGCCATTTTCCAAGCAACTGACAGTGCTAACAAACTAGGCTGAAGTTTCTTAACTAATCACATGCCCTTTTGTATGATTGATCAAGTTAAGGAATTGAATAATTGTGACTAAAGATAATCTTATTTGATAACGCTGGGTATTAAATGGGATGTTAACTTTGTCTTCTCAGTAATGAAAATGTTATAGTCTTTGGGACAGTTCAAGAAATTGTTCATTTCCTATTCTTTGGATAGCTTTTCAACCATCTTGGAATAATATAATATGGACAAATATGGTTCACAAAATTGAATGTGCATGCGGCGTTGAAAGATGTGGTCTTGACCAGATGGGGGGGACAAATTTATCTCTTAGTTGCTTGGATGTATATCTTTGAATAGGAATATATTGGAAAATCTGGTGAGGAGGATTACACAGCTGTACAACCCATCCAATCTTCTGCCCATTTTAGAATGGATGGCATTGTGGACATGTTGTCCTCCTGGTTGGATTTTCCTGTATGTGACTCACGCAATTGGTCTACCCCAGTTGCTAAAAAGGATGATCCAGCCCTTCGTTTCCTCAAAAACACATGCTGTGCTTGTCAAATGACAAGGATTAGAAGCTGTATTAGTGGTTAGATATCAGAGACATAGGGTAAAAACAGAAGTTGCTGGCAAAGCTCAGCAGGTCTGGCAGTGTCGATGAAGAAAAATTCAGAGTTAACGTTTTGGGTTCGGCGACCCTTCCTCAGGACTGTGAAGAAGAGTTACTGCATGTGAAACATCAACTCTGATTTTTTTTCTTCACAGATGCCAGCAGATCGACTGAGCTTTCCCAGCAACTTCTGTTTTCATTCCTGATTTACAGCATCTGCAGTTCTTTCAGTTTTAATTAGAGACGTAGGGCAAACGGTTGTTGATTTGTGTAATCCTGCATTAAAGCAAATCTAAAAGATGTCACAAATTGTTGATTTTTTCACTAAAGGCAAATGGGCAACCAACCGACGAATTGACAGTGCCTGACCACTACTGAGAAAAGGTTGTCGTATATGTACAAACTTCAGACACTGAGGATATTGATCGAGCCTTGTCATTTCCTGTATGTCAGAAAACACAAATTCTGCCAAGAATGAAATCAGTTCAGTCGAATGAGTTTGGATGATGCATTTCATTTAATTGTTTTTTTTTTCTTTCAAGTATCACGATGATGTTTACAATCCCGTCTTAGATGCTACTTTTGTCATGGTTGCACGAGATCCTGCAAATAAAGGGTAATCAATGTCAGAACTACTTTCTGTATAAGTTAGAATAAGTTATTTGATTTATTTTGTGTGCAGACTTTCTAGTGTCACCCCACAATGCATTGTTTTTCTTTGCACATCTGAAGGTCACAAATCACTCTCAATAAACTGAAAATGTAATGTACAGAATGTTGCACATGATAAATATTTAGCTTCAGTTTCTGCTACGTATCCAAAGGATATTTTTCCCACTTCTGTGAAAAATTTCAATTACTCACGTAAAACATAAATCACAAGTTAAATGTCTTGCATTCATGAAAAATGGATTGCATGCTGCTATTTGTATTCTAATGTTTATTTGGGAGAAGACGAGGATTAGTTGATAGTGTGTTGAGCAACACACTTTCTAACCTTTTGAATGTTGAGTGTGTCTCCAAGCTCACTTTTGGCAATAATGTAAACAAAGCAAAAAGTAAGTTTGTCTGCCTGGTAACATTTGTCCCGTCTGGATGTTGGCATCGTGCAATGTCTCTGCCAAACAGCATCAAAGAAAGAGAATGGGTAATTTCAACAACTTTTAGTGTGGTTTATCCTGACTTTGCTTGATCAGCTGTGACTGTCCCCTCTTGAGGCAGAACCTATTCGTTCCAGCTTGAGCACCAAAATCTAGGCTAGCATGCCACTGCAGTGCTTTCATGTAAGTCAAGAAACTGAGGTCGCATCAGCCTCGTAGCTGGCCATAAAAGATGTATTTTGAAGATTAGCCCTAGTGTGCCAATGTTTATGCCTCAATCACTATCACTAAACATATGACCTGTTTGTTAGCATTTTGTTATTTGTGGGACCTTGCAATGCACATATTGCCTATAATGCTTATTGTGTCATAGGAATGAGTACTTCAAAAGCACTTCATTCCCTGTCAGGTGCATTGGATATCCAGAGGTTGAGAAAAGTGTTATAAAAATGTTGTGTTTTTTACAGGATGGAGTCCTAGATATTGGCAGACTTTCATTCCTACTTTGGCCTCACTTGGGTCTGATCTAGGCAGGTTGACTGGAAAGTTAGATTGGAAGCATTGATGCTTCCACTTGCAAAATTTTCAGCTAGCGTGGAGCTATGTCAGAGTGGGCAACATGCTTTGGATCATCTCTGCCTTAACAGTGCTGGTATAAAGACCGTTATGTATTCTTGTTACTCAATATGGCCATGGATGTGACTGGCCTGGCATGTGGAGGGTAGAAGCCATTTTTCTTTCTTCGGATAATCTCCCAAACAGAGGTAGCTTTGCAGTTGGATACCAATTCAAGTACTTAATCTTCAATTACTGAGGAAAGCAGATGGGATGTTAGCATTTATTGTGTGGGGAATAGAATATAAAAGTAGGGAAGTTTTGCTGCAGCTGGACATAACCTTATTCAGACCCTATCTGCAGTAACGTGTAGAGTTTTGACCAACTTATTTGAAAAAGGACATATTGCTTTCGAAACAATTCAGAATTAGAACAATTAGAAACAATTACTCAACTCATTCATAAACATAGAAGCTAGGAGAAGACCATTCAGTCTTTGTGTCTTCTCCTCCATTCAGTATGATCATGAGTGATTCACTATTCCATTGCTATATTCCTGCTTTCTCCTCATACCCCTTGTTGCTTTTAATATCTAAAAACTTATCTATTTCTTGAATACACCCAGTGACCTGACTTTCACAGCATTTGTAGGAATGAAATCCACAGGTTCGCTACCCTATTGGGTGAAGAAATCTTTCCTCATTTCAGTCCTAACTGGCTTACTCAGTATCCCGAGACTGTGATCCCTGGTTTAAGTTTCCCAATGAGGGAAAACATCCTCCCTGCATCTATTGAACCCTGCTAGGAAATCACATGTTTCGGTCAGATTCCTCTCATTTTTCTAAATTCTAGTGAATATGATCCCAATCAAATTAATCTCTCCACATACAACACTCCTGCTATCCCCCGTATCAGCTTAATGCACCTCCACTGCACTCCCTCTCAAACGACAAGTATATCCTGTCGTAGGCAGGAAGACCAAAAATGCACACAATATTCCAGGGCAGTTATACCAAGTCCTGTATAACTGCAGTAAAACATTCTTACTTCTAAACTCTCATTCTCTTGTAGCGAAGGCCAACATACCATTTTGCCTTCAGAGTTGCTTGCTGCATCTGCCTGTTTATTTTCATTGACTTCATTTGGATACAGAACTGGCTCAAAGGTAGAAGACAGGGTGGTGGTGGAGGCTGGCTTTAGAGACTGGAGGCCTGTGACCAGTGGTGTGGCACAAGGATTGGTGCTGGGTCCATTACTTTTCATTATCTAGAAAAATGGCTTGGATATGAACATAGGAATGGCTAGTAAGTTTGCATTTGACACCAAAATTGGACAGCAAAGAAGGTTACCTCAGTGTACACTGAGGTCTTGATCAGATGGGCCAATGGGCTGAGGAGTGGCAGATGGAGTTTAATTTAGATAAATGCGAAGTGCTGCATTTTGGAAAGGCAAATCGGGGCAAGACTTACACACTTAATGGTAAGGTCGTGGGGAGTGTTGCTGAACAAAGGGACCTTGGAATGCAGGTTCATATTTCCTTGCAAGTGGAGTCGCAGGTAGATAGGGCAGTGGAGAAGGTGTTTTGTATGTTTGCATTTATTGGTCAGTGCATTCAGTATAGGAGTTGTGATGTCATGTTGTGGTGTACAGGACATTGGTTAGGCCACTTTGGGAATACTGTGTGCAATTCTGGTCTCCCTGCCAAAGGAAGGATGTTGTGAAACTTGAAAGGTTTCAGAAAAGATTTACAAGGGTGTTGCCAGGGTTGGAGGGTTTGAACCATAGGGAAAGGCTGATTAGGCTGGGGCTATTTTCCCTGGAGCATCAGAGGCTGAAGGGTGACCTTGTAGAGGTTTATAAAATCATGCGGGGCATGGATAGGGTAAATAGACAATGTTTCTTCCCTGGGGTGGGAGAGTCAAAAACTAGAGGGCATAGTTTTAAGGTGAGAGGGGAAAGATTTAAAAGGGACCAAAAGGGCAACTTTTTCATGCAGAGAGTGGTGCATATATGGAATGAGCTGCCAGGGGAAGTGGTGGAGGCTGGTACAATTACAACATTTAAAAGGCGTCTGGATGAGTATATGAATAGGAAGGGTTTAGAGGGATATGGGCCAAATGTGGCAAATAGGACTAGATTTGTATAGGATATCTGATTGGCCTGGACTGAAGGGTCTGTTTCTGTGTTGTACATCTCTGATTCCATGACCGGTGTACATGGACATCCCAATCCCTTTGTACATCCACGTTTACCAATATATCTCTGTTTAATAATATTCTTCCTTTCTGATTTTCACACCAAAATGTGTAATTTCACATTTAGGTACGTTGTGTTTGCCTACACACTCAATTTGTCTAGATCACTCTGAAGCCTCCTTGTATCCTACTCACAACTCCCAATCCCACCCACCTAGTTTAGTGTCATCAACAGATGTATATTGCATTTGGTTCCCTCATCCAAATCATTTAAATATTTATCGTGAATAGTTGGGATAAAGCACTGATACCTGCAGTATACCAATAGTAACCACCTGCCACCTGGAAAAGTTCATTTATTCTCACTCTCTTTTTTTTTGGTCTAGTCTGCTAATTCTTGATCCGTACCACAGTGTTACTCCCAATCCAGTGTGTGTTAACTTTGCTCACAAGCCTCTTATGTGGGACCTTATCAAAATAAAAACCCGGGATGAAGGGCTTGTCTTATTAAGAAAAAGTTGGAAAGGCTGGGTTTCTATCCATTAGAGTTTGGAAGAATGTGTGGTGATCTTCTTGAAACATATAGAATCTTGAACAATTTAAAAAAAAACCCAAAGAACTGTGGATGCTGGAGATCTGAAACTAAAACAGAAATTGCTGGAGAAACTGAGTAAATCTGGCAGCATCTGTGGCAAAGGTTAATGTTTTGAGTCTAGTGACCCTTCCTCAGAATTATTTATCTCCACAGATCCTGCCAGACGTTCTGAGTTCCTTCATTTTTATTGCAGATCTTGAGAGAACATTATAGGGTGGATAAAGGGAGGATGTGGAGGAGACTAGAACAACAGGACATAGTTAAGAATGGGCGGGGGGGTCCATTCTAAAACAGATGAGAAGATTTTTTTTTTTGCTCAGAGTTGTTAGTCTGCGGAATTTTCTTCCCCAGA
The DNA here is from genome assembly GCA_024137785.1 of Ginglymostoma cirratum. Lineage (NCBI taxonomy): Eukaryota > Metazoa > Chordata > Chondrichthyes > Orectolobiformes > Ginglymostomatidae > Ginglymostoma > Ginglymostoma cirratum. The sequence goes on from JAHRHZ010000128.1 coordinate 1,522,060, forward strand.
AGTCAGTGAAGGCTGTGTCATTGAATTTATTCAAAGTTGAGTTAGATTTTTGTGGTCAAAGAAGTTTTGAGTCGGGGAGTGGGACAGGAAACTGACATTGTGATCACAATCAGATCAGCCATGAAAGAGTGGACTTGAATAGCTAAATGGCCCACTCCTACTGCTGTTCATAATCATAAGCATTCATCCTGACCATCATTTATCTCAGATCAGAATCCCCTGCATCAAATATACAAACATAGAAATATGGAGAAGGAGTAGATAATTTAGTACCTTGAGCTTGCTCCACTTTTTCAATAAAATGATGGCTGATCTGATTGTAACCTCATCTGCTGCTTCAGGCGAGATAGAGAGGGAGGTAAAAGGGGTGGAGGAGTTGCATTACTGGTCAAAGACGATATCACAGCTGTACTGAAGGATGGCACTATGGAGGACTCGAGCAGGGAGGCAATATGGGTAGAACTCAGAAATAGGAAGGGTGCAGTAACAATGTTGGGGCTGTACTACAGGCCTCCCAACAGCGAGCGTGAGATAGAGGTACAAATATGTAAACAGATTATGGAAAGGTGTAGGAGCAACAGGGTGGTGGTGATGGGAGATTTTAATTTTCCCAACATTGACTGGGATTCACTTAGTGTTAGGGGTCAAGATGGAGCAGAATTCATAAAGAGCATCCAGGAGGGTTCTCTAGAGCAATATGTATGTAGTCCAACTTGGGAAGGGGCCATACTGGACCTGGTGTTGGGGAATGAGCCTGGCCAGGTGGTTGAAATTGCAGTAGGGGACTACTTTGGAAATAGTGACCACAATTCTGTAAGTTTTACAATACTCATGGACAAAGATGAGAGTGGTCCTAAAGGAAGAGTTCTAAACTGGGGGAAGGCCAACTGTACCAAAATTTGGCAGGATCTGGTGAATATAGATTGGGAGAAACTGTTTGAAGGTAAATCCACATGTGATATGTGGGAGGCTTTTAAAGAGAGGTTGATTAGCGTGCACGAGAGACATGATCCTGTGAAAAGGAGGGATAGAAATGGCGAGATTAGGGAACCATGGATGACCGGTGAAATTGTGAGACTAGCTAAGAGGAAAAAGGAAGCATACTTAAGATCTAGGCAACTGAAGGCAGATGAAGCTTTGGAAGAATATTGGGAATGTAGGGTGAATCTGAAATGAGGAATTAAGAGGGCTAAAAGGGGACATGAGATATCTTTAGCAAACATGGTTAAGGACAATCCCAAAGTCTTTTATTCATATATAAAGAGCAAGAGGGTAACTAGAGAAAGGATTGGCCCACTTAAGGACAAAGAAGGAAAGTTATGCATTGAGTCAGAGAAAATGGGTGACATTCTTAACGAGTACTTTGCATCGGTATTCACCAAGGAGAGGGACATGACGAATGTTGAGGCTAGGGATAGATGTTTGATTACTCTAGGTCAAGTCGGCATAAGGAGGGAGGAAGTGTCGGGTATCCTAAAAGGCATTAAGGTGGACAAGTCCCCAGGTCCTGATGGGATCTATCCCAGGTTATTGAGGGAAGCGAGAGAGGAAATAGCTGGGGCCTTAACAGATATCTTTGCAGCATCCTTGAGCACGGGTGAGGTCCCAGAGGACTGGAGAATTGCTAATGTTGTCCCGTTGTTTAAGAAGGGTAGCAGGGATAATCCAGGTAATTATCGACCGGTGAGCCTGATGTCAGTGGTAGGGAAGCTGCTGGAGAAGATACTGAGGGATAGGATCTATTCCCATTTGGAAGAAAATGGGCTTATCAGTGATAGACAACATTGTTTTGTGCAGGGAAGGTCATGTCTTACCAACTTAATAGGATTCTTTGAGGACGTGACAAAGTTGATTGATGAGGGAAAGGCTGTAGATGTCATATACATGGACTTCAGTAAGGCGTTTGATAAGGTTCCCCATGGCAGGCTGATGGAGAAAGTGAAGTCGCATGGGGTCCAGGGTGTGCTAGCTAGATGGATAAAAAACTGGCTAGGCAACAGGACACAGAGAGTAGTAGTGGAAGGGGGTTTCTCAAATTGGAGACCTGTGACCAGTGGTGTTCCACAGGGATCTGTGCTGGGACCACTGTTGTTTGTGATATACATAAATGATTTGGAGGAAGGTATAGGTGGTCTGATTAGCAAGTTTGCAGATGACACGAAGATTGGTGGAGTAGCAGATAGTGAAGGGGACTGTCAGAGATTGCAGCAGAATATAGATAGATTGGAGAGTTGGGCAGATAAATGGCAGATGGAGTTCAATCCGGGCAAATGCGAGGTGATGCATTTTGGAAGATCTAATTCAAGAGCAAACTATACAGTAAATGGAAAAGTCCTGGGGAAAATTGATGTACAGAGAGATCTGGGTGTTCAGGTCCATTGTTCCCTGAAGGTGGCAACGCAGGTCAATAGAGTGGTCAAGAAGGCATATACGGCATGCTTTCCTTCATCAGACGGGGTATTGAGTACAAGAGTTGGCAGGTCATATTACAGTTGTATAAGACTTTGGTTCGGCCACATTTAGAGTACTGTGTACAGTTCTGGTCGCCACATTACCAAAAGGATGTGGATGCTTTGGAGAGGGTGCAGAGGAGGTTCACCAGGATGTTGCCTGGTATGGAGGGTGCTAGCTATGAAGAGAGGTTGAGTAGACTAGGATTATTTTCATTAGAAAGACGGAGATTGAGGGGGGACCTGATTGAGGTCTACAAAATCATGAGGGGTATAGACAAGGTGGATAGCAAGAAGCTTTTTCCCAGAGTGGGGGACTCAATCACTAGGGGTTATGAGTTCAAAGTGAGAGGAGGAAAGTTTAAGGGAGATATGCGTGGAAAGTTCTTTACGCAGAGGGTGGTGGGTGCCTGGAACACGTTGCCAGTGGAGGTGGTAGACGCAGACACGTTAGTGTCTTTTAAGATGTATCTGGACAGGTACATGGATGGACAGGGAGCAAAGGGATACAGACCCTTAGAAAATAGATGACAAGTTTAGACAGAGGATCTCGATTGGCGCAGGCTTGGAGGGCCGAAGGGCCTGTTCCTGTGCTGTAATTTTCTTTGTTCTTTGTTCTTTGTTCTTTGCATTCTTGTCTTCCCTGATAATCCTTCAATCATTTACTTAACAAGAACATTTCTACCTCTACCTTTAACATATTCAAGGACTTTTCAGGAAATGTGTTCCAATCATACACAACTGTCTGAAAATACAAAAAAAGGCTTACTATCTGTTTTAAATAGTGACCCCTAGTTGTAGATTCTCATAAACTGAAACAGCCCCTCTGTAGCTACCCTGTCAAGACTCCTCGGGATCTTATGTTTCAGTCAAGTTGCCTCTTACTCTTCTAAACTTCTGACTTTTGATTTGAAACCTGAGCACTAAGCCAGTGTCGTTTTTTTTCGTTCCATGCGACGTTCCCCTCATATCAATTCTTTGTGTACACAGAGCCAATGTTCAGTCATCGTTCCCTTTCATGAGCTCATCTTCTGTTCACTTATAAAATTACACTTCTTATTACTTTTGTTTTGTAGATCAATTTCAGTAGTTAATCTCAGTAAATTCTGCCTTTCTGTCTTGCTTATTATAATGTTATTTGATTTACTGACTCTGGCATTTCAAGTAGTCCAGCTATGAGTGGTCTGTGGTGTAAAATCCACATTACTGACCCTCATGGATAATGGAACATTCAGGTTTCCCCTGGCCAGGCAGAGTGCAGCTGTTAGCGCTGTTTTTGTGACTAAACAAGCCCGCTCAAATTTCTCCTGAAATGGTTCTTGGCTTTGTAATAGAATCCTTTATATTCCAGCATCGCTGCCAGATTTGGGACCATTGGGTGACAATGCGATGTAATAACCAGACACTTAGTGAATAAAATTCTTCCTGTTAATTTCAAGCAAGAGCAGGAAATTGCATTTTTCTGGCGTTTTTCATGCTCAGCTGTCCCAAACTACATGAATACCAACTCTTTAATAAAAATTTTGTATTTCATGAGATGTGGCATCACTGCCAGGACCGGCATTTGTTTCTCGTTTTTAATTGCCCATTGAACTGAGTGGCTTGCTAGGCCATTATAGAGGGCAGTTAAAAGTCACAGGTAGACAGCAGGCAGATGGGATAAGGACAGTTGATATCCTTCCCTAAAAGTCGCTAATGAACCAGATGGCTTTTTACAACAATCTTATTTGAATGATAGATTGACCAATTGAATTTTAATTCCATCAGCTGCCATGGTGGGACTTGACCTTTAGAGCACTGTGTTGGGCCACTGAATTACTAGTCCAGCAACATTACCACTGCAACACCAATTGGATAGTTAAGTAGCTACAAAATAGAAAGTAGAGTGTGAATTCTAGCTATCAGAGTGGGTCTTCTCAGGACCAGTGCAGGGGCCACAACTGGTAACTAACTATTTGTTTTAATAATTTTGGCTTTGCAACTAAAAACACAATTTCTAAATGTATGGACTGCACCAAATTGGAGATAATCCTTTATAATGAAGAGGACCACAACAAATTACTAGAAGATATTAATAAACTTGCAGAATGGACAGAAATTGGAAAATTAATTTCAACATTGGCAAGCATGAGCTGTTGTATTTTATTGAGAAAAGTAAGCAAGTTGCATATTATTTCAAAAGTGAGAAGATAAATGAGCTGGGAGAGCAAACCACTAAAAAGTAGTAAGTGAATACCACCATTCCTTTTTTTTTTTAAAAAGAAAGGTAAGCACCAGAATTTATTTCTAGGTGAGTAAATTGAGAAGTAGACAAGATGTGTTCAACAAATATCAAACCTTGGTTAGATCACACTTGGTGTATAGCATACAGTTCTGGTTGTTATATTGAAAAGATAGAGGCACTAGAGAAGTTATACAAAAAATTAACATGGTTGATATCAGGGCAATTAGATTATATCATCTGGAAAGCATATACAGGCTGGGTTTCTTCTGTGAAGTGAAGGCTGCGGGATGACCAAATAAAAGTCCTTTAAATTATGAAAGGGTTGTGATAGAGTAGAGGATAAGCAAGTGTTGCTATTTGTGGACAAGAGCAAAACCAGAGGCTGCCAATACAAGGTAGATGCCAAGAGATCAAGTCTAAAGTTCATGAGAAAAAAAATTATGCAGCGGGTGGTGTGGAACTCACTACCGCAGAGAGTGATTGATTGAAATGAATAGGACTGCTGTATTTATGGAGAAGCTCAACATACAGCAAGAGGGAATAGAGTGTTATACTGACAGATGAGAATGGATAGCAGGAGTTCAAATGAACACAACCTGGTCAGCCAAATGGTATATTATTTTACATAGACATAACATGTTCTGTGAAAGGCTGAAATTATTTCTTTCTCTCTTACAGTGCAGCTATAATTAATCCATTGAAACCTGAAGGTCCAGACGAGGAGAATCTCTTTAAACAAGGAAACTGTAAGTCATGTTGCACCTTCACTGCCTAACTATCATAATGAAGGAAATATGCTGCATACATACAGCCTATATAGTTTACTTTAATGCAGCCAATGCATTATTTTGAATTGTACTACTTGTTTTGGCATCAAATGCGGCGGCCAATTTATCCACAGCAAGGTCTAAAAGACAAAAATGAAATAAATAACCAGTTGTCTATTTTTTAATTGCTTGGTTAAGGGATAATTTTTCACTTTTTTCCTTTTGAATAATGCTGTGAAATCTTTTACATTCATCCGAAGAGAAAATGTGGCCATGGCTTAATATCTCATTAAAGAGACTGAGTAATTGCATTGGGAGGTCAACCAAAATTAAGGCATTCCTGGGTGGGGAGAAGGCAGCCAATTGGCACACCATAAAAGTGACATATTGTGGATACTGGAGATCTGAAATAAAAACAGAAGGCTTAGCAAGTCTGGCAGCGTCTGGAGAGAGTGAAACAGTTGATGTTTTGAGGCCAATAATATGACTCGACTGGTGGTAATACTGGACAAGTCAGATTTCGGAGTGAAACCTGGCTTCATAGACATTGTTTTACTTTTGTATTTTGGTTAGTGTGATGAACATATTTACAAGAGGTTGCATATGTACAAAAGAACATAACTTTGTTAATTTTCCTTTTATGCAATATGCTATAAATGTGACAAGTTTGAAAGATCTTATTAATAACAGCAAAAAAATTCAGTTCTCTTTCCCAGCAATATCTACAGACACTCAACACCAGTGAAGTACCACTCCAACTTTAGTCTTTCATTTATTACTCAATTGATGCAAGGAAGTGATCAGAGATAACCTTATCTGTTTGTAACAAGTGTTATTGCAAGGCTGTATGGTATAAGAAGCATTTTCAGAAGTTTGGTGGATTATCCCCTAATGACTTCATGGATGTTTATCCCTGCAAATTTTTTACATGGGTGGTTCATGTGTAGAATGAACTTCCTGAGGAAGTGGTGGATGTGGGTACAATTACAACATTTAAAAGATATTTGAATAAGTATATGAATAGGAAAGGTTTGGAGGGATATGAGCCAGGAGCAGGCAGGTGAGACAGGTTTAGTTGGGGATTATGTTCGACATGAACTAGTTGGACCGAATGGTCTGTTTCTATGCTGCATGACTCTATGACTTTTTGATGAGGTCACAAGTGTTTCATTTTGGCAACTTTCTGCACATTTCTTTCCATCTCTCCGCAGCTCGTTCGCTGACATTTTTCTGACTAAATGGTAGAGACAGTTTAAAACTATTTTCTGGCTCTGATGGCCTGGATTGCTGAAACATCCTGAGACCTCTTTCCAGCTCTGAATTCCACAAATTAAAAATTGCCCTCCTGTTGGAACGAGTCTACTCTTCTGAACTCTGCTTGTGGCCTTGGGCCATGTAGATTGTAAAGTCCAACTTTAGCAGTTATCTCCCTAAGTACCTTGCTGGTCATTTAGCTTAAGTCACATGCTTTCTTGACAAGGCTACTTTGAACTCCCCGTTCAAGATTGATTTTCTGACCTTTTTTTCAAAAGAACACAAATTACATTCACAGAAATAAAACCAAAAATCCATGTTAATTCTAGAATCCAACTTCCGAGGCAATAATATGATTTAAACCGTTATAACTTCATAACCAATTAGTGCTGCTGCACAGGGATAGAAGACATTGAGCTTCATTTACTGACTTTGCATGGAGTTAAAACTTGATAAAATTAACTGTGCGGATGGAGTTGTGCTAAAACTGGCCCAGTAATTTATACATGGTTTCTCGTCCTCTACTCCTGCTGTTGCTACAATCACTAGAAGGGCCAGACATAGAATACTTGTAATCTGTGCATCATCTTGAAATTGTCATTTTCTGTAAAGGAAGAGATTGTTTAAACAATCTCTCTTCTGCCTGTGATAAAGGCAGTGGAAGGTATTGCTGAGAGGCAGATTTCTGTTTTGTCCTTGTCTTTGTCTTTGTTTTTGTTGAAATACAAATCTGTCATGTTGAAGGGATTTCATTTCAAATGGAGCCTCTTCATGCTGGTTTTGTGAGAAGGCAAATGGCAAGTTCACCTTTATTGTAAGGGGATTGGTGTGTATGAATGAAGAAGTCTTACCACAGTTGTTTAGGGCTTTATGCTTCAGTTTTAGTTTCAATATTTAGACGAGGATATACTTATATTGGAGGCAATACGTTGCAGCTTCATTAAGTTGCGTAACAAGATGCTGAGAAACATGGCCTGTGTTCTCTAGCGTTCAGAGAGAGTGGAGGCAATCACTTTGAAACATGTAGGATTCTGAGGGCTTGATGAGATAGATTACTTAAGCTGGTCTGCTAATCTGAAGCATGGAGGCATACTCTCAGGATAAAGAGCTGATCATTTAGGACTGTGGAGAGAAATTATTTTACTCAAAAAGTTGTGGATCTTTGCAGTTGTCTACCTTAGATAGTTTTGGATGCTCCATTGTTGAGTATATTTAAGGTTAGTATAGACTTTTTGTCTCTCGGCACCAAGAGATAGGGGCGCAGATAGGAAAGTGGAATTGAAGCCTAAGGTAGGCCATGATTATATTGAATGGCAGAGCAGATTCAGCACACTCTATTGTCTGCTCTAGATCTAGTGATTATGCTTTAAATGGAAAATAAGAATAGTGCAGTCCAGTATTCTTTGTATTCTATTTCTATAGAGATTTATATTGAGAAAAGTAATTTGAAGTTCATTCTGTTTGTAGAATGTGTATAAACCAATCCTTGATTTATAGTTTAATGCATTTTGTAAATCCATTTTATCTTTTTATCTGATCTTGAGCTTGATCCAAACTTGTCTAAAGCAAAGTTGTACCTCTCCTCATCCACATAATTAATTTGGCATGTTTGCTGATGTGCATTGCCTGCAATGAAACTGTTCCTGTTTACCGCATTAGATTACCCAACTCCCAACTCTTTTCTTTTCATGATGTGGAAGTTTTCACCCTCACTGTATTATACTTATTATCTTAGAAACATAGATAACTGCCCTCTGGGTAATTAGGGATGGGCAGTAAATGCTGGCCTGGCTAGTGATGCCCACATCCCTTGAATGCATATAAAAAATAAACTTAGAACATGAGTAGGCCTTTTGAGCCTGCTAAGCCATTCAATATGATCATGCTGATCCGCTATTTCAATGCCATTTTTCTGCTTTTCTCCTATGTCCCTTGATTCCAGTAAAATATTTTTAAAAAGTCTTTGTTTTGAATATATTGGCCTCCACAACCTTCTGTGGTAGAGAATTTCACAGATTCACTGCCATTTGAGTGAATAAATTTTTCCTCATCTCAGTCCTAAATGGTCTACCTTGTATCCTGAGGCTTAGTCCCCTGCCTGTAGACTCCCCAAACAGGGAGACCATTCTCCCTGTATCTAGTCTGTCTGATCTTATCAGAATTTTATACATTTTCAATCAGATTCTCTCATTTTTGTCAACTCTAGTGAATACAGGCCGAGTCGAAACAATCTCTCCTAAATATATCCTTGTTAATCATTTTCTCTTCCCATATTTATAGAGGGTTTTATAGTCAGTTTCTATGTTCCATGCGATTTGACTCTTGTACTCGATTTTCTCCTTCTTAATCAAACATTTTGTTCCGCTTTACTGAAATCTAAAATGCTCCCAATCTTCAGGCTTGCCGGTTTTTGCTGGTAACTTTCTGTTTGTTTAAGGTGTAAACATTAATTTTGCATTCTCTCCTTTTGAATTTGATAACAAAGCTACTGGAAGCAAATTTTTTTTTTGTTTAAATTCTAGTGAACAAGGCAAAACGAACTAAGCTAAAGGAGACCTCATTATTGAAAACAGCACCGAATGAGGAAGAGAGAAAAATTATTCACGATATGTTCCTTGGGACTCTGGATACGCGGTAGGTGCTCAATCTACCCATCCTTGCAAGCCTTGGAGCATGGTCATAGAATCCCTATGGTGCAAAAAGAGGCCATTCATCCCATCAAATCTGCACTGATTCTCTGAAGAGCATCCCACCCCGACCCATCCATTACCCTATGCTCATAACCCTGCATTTACCGTGGTTAATCCACCTAGCTTACACGTCCATGGACACTATGGGGCTATTTAACATGGCCAATCCAGCTAACCTGCATGTCTTTGGATTGTGGGAGGAAACCGGAGCACACAGACGCAGGGAGAACTTGCAAACTCGACACAGATAGTCACCTAAGGCTGGAATCGAACCTGGGTCTCTGTTGCTGTGAGGCAGCAGCGCTAAGCAGTGTCCCCTTTTGCTGCCAACTGATGTCCTGCATTAGATGTGATTCTGCAATCAGGCAACAATTCTTAATTAATCTAAACGGCACTGAGAATTACACTGGAAACCAATTTCAGGTATTCAGTCAGACTTGTAGTGTAACCCATTTGCATGTGCTAGAAGCTACATAGATTAATACACAGGACCCTGTTTTATGTAGGCAGAAGGAATTTATCCATTATTTGCACCATTTTCATTCGGGGATCTAAAGGGGATAATGGAGACTGCTAATCTCTGTTACATTTCCGTGGTGACAGGGTGTACTTGCCTAGTCTGTAAACTAAGAGTGAAAGTTAACTATTCCTGCTGTGACTTCATATCAACTATGGCCCAACTATTCAGTAGTCTCTTATGTTGCATAAATCAGTGTTCCCTTTCCCCCAAGACTCTCTTTCTTGTGTGTCAGTCCTGATAACTGTACAACGAAAAGCTTGGACTTTGTTTGTCCTTTTAGCCATGTTTAATCATTGTCGAATAGGGCAACAATTCTGCAGTAACTGGTGGAAGTGACGAAATCATGTCAACCATTGATCTGCTGACTCTGAAGTCGGACTGAGGTGCCAGGGTCTGCAAGCTGGTCCGAGCAGTGCAAGTAAAGACCTTCCCTACAATATGCAACAAGGAGATGCTTCTGTAAATGTTGCAGTCACTGCTATTCCTTTGTTTTCGCACAAGGTGACTATATTTGTATCATGCACGTCCCAAGGCACAAGTTTTATCTTCTGACAGAGACACAGAAGTTCATGGAGATCTGGCCCAGTGCTGGTTCTCCACTTGGATGTTTTTAGGCCAAATGCCATCAGTTCCCAGAAACTGGTCACTGGCCTTGCTGAGCTTGAACCTGATGGTCTCGCTGCCAGCTCCTCAATCACAGGAAAATTTCGAATGGTACTGAGCACTGCTTCAGTGACACTGTGTTCTATTGTGTAGAGTTCCAGCAAGTGCATCACCCACCTTTCCATCAGCTCGTTAGGTTCTGTGATGACTGTCCCCTGTCTTTGTGTTAAGCAGGGCTGTTTGGTTTGCTGCTCGGCCTGCTGCTTCCTCGATTCCTTCACATCTCCCTCTAGCTTCTCTGCATTCAGCAGATTACAGGCTGTGGCAGAGTTTCACTCGTATTGATTGGTGTAGTGATGCACTGTCAGAGTCTTACAGCATGGATAAAGACCTTTCAGTCCAACCTGGCCGCACTGACCAGACATCCTAATCTGACCTAGTGCCATTTGCCAGCATTTGGTTCATTTCCCGCCAAACCCTTCCTATTCATATACCCATTCAGATGCCTTTTAAATGTTGTAATGTACCTGCCTCCACCACTTCCTCTGGCAGCTCGTCCCATACATGCATAACCCACTGTGTGAAAAAGTTACCCCTTAGGTTCTCTTATATAACACAGTGTGGAGCTGGAGGAACACAGCAGGCCAGGCAGCATCAGAGGAGCAGGAAAACTGATGTTTTGGGTTGGGACCATTCTTCTGAAGAAGGGTCCCGACCCGAAACGTCAGCTTTCCTGCTC
>JAHRHZ010000128.1:1533706-1570818 GCA_024137785.1 Ginglymostoma cirratum
TCAGGTTTTCTTTATATCTTTACCTTCTCACCTTAAACCTATGCCCTCTAGCTTTGGACTGCCCCACCCTAGGAAAAAGACCTTGGCTATTCACCCTATACATGCTGCACATGATTTTGTAAAGTCACCTCATTCCCTCCAATGTTGCAGGGAAAAAAGCCCCAGCCTATTCAGCCTGTCCCTATAACTCAAACTCTCCAACCCTGGCAACATCCTTGTAAATTGTTTCTGCACCCTGTCAAATTTAGCAAAACCCTTCCTATTGAGGAATTGACAAGAATTGAACGCAGTATTCCAAAAGTGGCCTAACCAATGTCGTGTACAGTCGTAACATGACATCCCCACTACTATGCTCAACGTTCTGACGAATGAAGGCAAGCGTGCCAAACACTGCCTTCACCATCCTGTCCACTGCAGCTCCACTTTCGAGGAACTATGCATCTGCACCCCTAGGTCTGTTTGTTTGGCAACAGTCTCGACTGAGATTTGATATTGGTAGCTGTGAGATTTTGTTTAGCGGGGACTTGTTTGTTGTTGCTGGGGGCTGTCCTCTTGATTGCAGTAACTGTCTCCATTTCAGTCCATTAAGTCTGAAAGTAGTCACATCTCCTCTGGTCTCTTTTCCAAAACAGTGAGTGTAGAATTACAAATAGTGCTGTGCAGATGGCCACTTTGACACTTAATCGAAAAGTGTACAGTTGAGGGTGTTGAGGAACTGCTGGGTCCTTTCTGGGTCAGTGGCATAGAAAGTGTTGATCCAAGGATGAGCTTTCCTCTTGAATTGGTATAGTTTATTTAGCTGAAGCCTGACATTGCTACACACCGTGAAGTGTTCAGTGTCACAGTCAGTGCTCTGATAGCTACAAGTTTTTTTTATTTATTCATGGGATGAGAGTGTTGCTGGCTAGGCTGGAATTTATTGCCCATCTCTATCTATGAAGAGGTCAGTTAAGAGTTAACCACATTGGTGTGGTTCTGGACTCACAAGTAGGCCAGACCAGGCAATGATAGCAGATTTCCTTCCCAATAGGACATTAGTAAACCAGATGGTTTTTTTCTGACAACTGGCAATGGTTTCATGATCATCTGACAATTAATTCCAGATTTTTTTATTGAATTCAAATTCCAACATCTGCTGTGGCAGAATTCAAGCCTGGGTCCCAGAACGTTAACTGGGTCTCTGGATTAATAGTCCTGCAATAATACCATTGGGCCATCACTAATTTAGGCTGGTTCCTGTGGTGATGATGCAATCTAGGTAGGGTGATGGTGTGATTTCAGATGTCACCAGGCCAGCTTGTGATATAGCTTGATTTGGAAGTAGTTGATCATCACCCAGAATCCATGGTAACATTGTAGCTTGAGTAAACTCTGTTCATTTACATTCACCTTGCCATTGCCTGGTGCCCTCTGCATATTGGTGATGTGTTTGATTGGGACTCCCATATTGAGGTCCCTGTGAAGGTACAGTCTTTTGGTGCTGGCAGTTCCACTGATTTCGTGCCCTTCACAATCAATTGTAACATCCAGGATGGAGCTGAATTGGGATCTGATGCACAGGAGGCTAACTGGCCCGTGCCTGCTGATGAACGAAGAGTAAGCCATCTGTATGAGCCTTCTGTGGGAGGTTCAGTGATCATGAGAATGTTTCTAACTGCAACACTCACTCTGTACCCCTGTATTACCTTTTGGGATTTCTCTGCCAGAGTGTAGCAAAGTCGGGTAGAGTATTTGTGGATTGGAAGGCTGGACGTTAGAATTTGATGTTTGCAAAATTAGGGGGAAGAGTCCCTTTAAAAGACGATGTGTTTTTTCTAGGCTTGGAGATTTAAAAAAAATGTTTTCAGAAGCAGCAGGTGCTCAGAGAGTTCCTGAAATTGAAATATTTGTATCAGGGGGCTGGGTGGTCAGCAACCCAGGCAGTAGTTTGTTTAGGCAACCAGTTTAAATATCAGCCAATTAATTTAAACCAGGCCCTTGCAGACTGAAAACCAATTAAATTTAAATCTCATTATTGACAACTTAGGACCAAACTTATTGTGAGTAATTTTTAGGTCATCAAGGGGTATAAAGGTAGAGGTTATTTGGAAATCAGTGTGAGAGCAACTGCCATCTACTAGAGTTAACAACCCATCAACTCTAAAGAGAAAATCACTGGCTCTCACAGAATTCTCTAAGCTCTCAGAAAACCATCATCTAACTAAAAGTATAGCGGCACTCTTAGCTAATATTCCTGACACAAGATTTAATGGAGAGAGGCATTCCTGATACAAGAATTCGACAGAGAAAGATGTTCCTGACTGAGGATCAGCAGAGAGAGCGCAGAGCATTCTGGAAGATGTATCCTGACTGCAATTTTGAGAGATTAAGTTTTAACTTTTTTTTATTATTTTGGTATATAAGTGGGACGTATATTTATTGGAACAGCATACAATTAGAGTTTTGTTTTATTCGGGAATAGTTAGTAGTTAAGGGGGAATTGTTCAGTTTGTTAGTGGTTCTGTTAATTTGTTCACTGTTAGAGTTAGATTTTGTTCAGTTTGTTAGTGGTTCTGTTAATTTGTTCACTGTTAGAGTTAGGTAAATAAATTGTTACTTGTTGGTTATAGAGTGAGTGAAAGGATTTCATTTCAGTTAACTACTCCTTTATTACAGATGGGAGGATGGTGAGAGGCAGGTTATACAACTTTTCACACTTCTTTTAACAAATTGAGGTGAAACGAGCCCCTGAGTGTTTCGGTTTTAGTTATCGGGGTTGTGGGGGGGGGTTCAACCTCTGCTTTATAACACAGAGGAATGTGCAGTGTTTGTCGTTGAGGATTCGGTTCAGAAAAGACTTACCAGGATGTTTTCTGATGAAGGGTTTAGGCCCGAAACGTCAAGTTTTCCTGCTCCTATGATGCTGCTTGACCTGCTGTGTTCATCCAGCCCCATGCTTGTTACCAGGATGTTGCCAGGATTGGAAGGTTTGAGTTATAAGGACAGGCTGGATAGACTGGGACTTTTTCACTGGAGCGCAGATGGTTGAAGGGTGACCTTCTAGAGGTTTATAAAATCATGAGGGGTATAGATAAGGTGAATGACAGGTGTCTTTTTCTAGGGTGGGGGATTTCAAGACGGAGGGACATAGTTTCAACGTGAGGGAAGAAAGATTTTAAAAAGGAAGAGGGGCATTTTTTATTTACAGAGAATGGTTAGTGTGTGGAATGAACTTCCAGAGGAAGTAACGGATACAGTTACGATGTTTAAAAGACATTTGGATAAACACATGAATAGGAAATTTTGGATGGATGTGGGTCAAGCACAGGCAGGTTGGACTAGATTAGTTTGGGATTATGGTCGGAATGGACTGGTTGGATTGAAGGGTCTGTTTCCGTGCCATATGACTCTATAATCCACTGCAAGCAAGCCTGTTGCTTGCAGTGCAGCAACGTGTACGTTGAGCCTTCAGTACATAAGTTCTTTGTCAGTCACAGCAGTCCTCTGTCATCAACCTGCAGCAGGTTGATGGTAAGACCAACACTCTTGGCTCCTACTTTGCAGCCTGTGATGTGAAAGACTGGTGTCATCTAGGTAGAGTTTAAGGTTGGCGCAAAACTGAGCGACCTGTCTGTCGAGAGTTGGTGCTGTAAGCCTGGAGCAGCCATTGAGGTGGGACAGCACCTTACTGGGGCTGAGGGAGGGGTGGCAGCTATCTGATCACCCAAGATCGAAAAGAATGCTGGCGCTCATGCTGCATGTCATTCAGGTGAGACACCGTTGCTTGTTTGATACCAACTCTGCTGCACAACTTGCCTGAGATAGCTGTCAGATGTGGGACTCTGCTCCAGGGTTTTCTGTCAGGGTTTACTCCCCTTGCCGCTTTCTCTCCTGAAGCATCCGTAAGGCAGAGAGGCCATTTTCCTAGAGCTGGGGTTTCTGCTTTGTGGGCATCAGAGCACAACCTATTGCAGTGGGCCTGCATCTGGGAGCCAGGCCTATTCTGAGTCTCCTTTAGCCTGGCAGTGCGAGGTATGCAGTTTACATGTGTCACCAGGTGGAGGCATTCCAAATATTACAGATGGAGAGACTGTGTACTGGCAAGAGAAGCTTAGTACTCAGCTCTCTTTTCACAATAGTTATTTTGTTAACCAGCGATGATATCTGAAAGCAAAGAAGTGACCAGCAGACTAGCTTCTACACAACACCCACTGCACTAACACTCAGTGCATCAACTGGATATACACACATTCTCCACTATACTTTATGCATGGCAACCTGACATAACTAATTTGAATTTGCACACTCCTAAAGTGTGATAACATTATTTATTATCCAAGATTCTACTGATTTGAGGAAATACAGAAGTGTTTGGAACAGCATTACTAAACTCTGTATAGTAGCTCATCCTGGATGCTCTCAGTTCATGTCAAGTTATCCCAAGTTACTTTTCCAACACCATCCTAAAACTGACATGGAGTTTTAATTGTGTGCCCAAGTCCTCACATGGATTTGAACCCAGGTTTGTCCGACTCTCTGAAAATTCCAATCATAGTGCCAAAGCTAACACCAGTTCAGGGATAAACTTGCAGAGATTTTGTTTAATGTTGTCTTTGGCTTTGAATGGGATATCCAAAGATAAGCCTCTGTTAAAGTCTTGACCACCATTAGTATGGTGAACTTAAAGTGTCATTATCTGAAAAAAAAATCACAAACTGTTGTAAAGATTGGTCATTGAAAGAAGAGAGAAACAGAAAATCCTTTGCTAAAGTCAAAATAAATGAAATTCTTGGTTGTTGCTCATTGCCAACTAACCAGTGACTGATCTTTTTAGGACTATAAGCTTCCGCAGTCGGATATTACCAGAGAATTCAGTGTGGATGGACCAAACAAAGCTTAAAAGTCTAGAGATATGTCATCCACAGGTAAGTAAACACTATAACCTTTCAGTACAACCGTCTTATGCATATTTAACTCCATTCTTGCTGTGATACGTTAAAACCTTTTAAAAAGCTTCAAATGTCAAGATTTACAAGGACGCTGTCAGGACTGGAGGGTTTCAGCTATAGAGAGAGGCTGAATGAGCTGGAGGTATTTTCCCTGAAGCTTCGGAGGCTGAAGGGTGACCTTATAGAGGTTTATAAAATCATGACGGGCATGGATAGGGTGAATAACCAAGGTCTTTTTCCTGGGATAGAGGAGTTCAAAATTGGAGGGCATAGGTTTAAGTTGAGAGGGGAAAGATTTAAAAAGGACCTGAGGGGTAACTTTTTCACACAGAGGATGGTGCATTTATGGGAGCTGGCAGAGGAAATGGCGGAGGCTAGTACAATTACAACATTTAAAAAGCATCTGGGTAGGTATATGAATTGGAAGGGTTTCGAGGGATATGGGCTAGAGGCTGGTAAATGGGACTAGGTCAGATTGGGATATTTAGTTGGGGCAGATGAGTCAAACCGAAGGGTCTGTTTCGGTGCTGTATGACTATGATAGCGCACCTCTGCGCCATTCAATACTAGTGAAACTCTGCTAGAGCCTATAATCTGCTGAATCTAGGGAAGCTAGAGGGAGGAATGAGGGAGTCAAAGCAGCATCAGGCCAGCAACAAACAAATCAACCCCACTTGAGACAAAGAAAGGGACAGTCATCACAGAACCTAGCGAGCTAATGGAAAGGTGGGTGGTGTACTTGCTGGAACTCTACACAACAGAACACAGTGTCACTGAAGCAGCGCTTGGTACCATTCGAAATTTTCCTGTGATTGAGGAGCTGGGCAGTGAGACCATCAGGTTCAAGCTCAGCAAGGCCAGTGACCAGTTTCTGGGAACTGATTGCATTCGGCCTGAAGACAGCCAAGTAGAGAACCAGCACCGAGCGATACCTCCATGAACTTCTGTGTCTCTGTCAGAAGAAAAGATTTGTACCTTGGGACTGGCATGATGCAAATATAGTCACCTTGTACACAAACAAAGGAAATGCAGTGACTGCAACATTTACAGAAGCATCTCCTTGTTACGTATTGTAGGGAAGGTCTTTACTTGCATTGCTGGGACCAGCTTGCAGACCCTGGCACCTCAGTCCGACTTCAGAGTCAGCAGATCAACAGTTGACATGATTTGGACACTTCCACCAGTTGCTGCAGAATTGCTGCTGTACAGAGATGATGATGTGGAGGTGCTGGTGTTGGACTGGGGTGGACAGGGTCAGAAGTCACATGACACCAGTCCAACAGGTTTATTTGAAATCACAAGCTATCTGAGCACTGCTCCTTCGTAGGTGGAGTGAGGAGAAGCACACTTTTTATACGCATAATTTATAGGCAGCGATATCAAAAGATCGTACAAATGATGTGAGTGGAGTGTCAACAGACTGAATAATACATCTTTGCAGGTAATGAAAAGTGCCAGATGGAGTGAGTAAAATGTGGACAGCTGAATAGCAAGTGAAGGGATGACCTATAATCTGAATAATTGAGGCAGAGAGAGAATTACAAAAAAAAATTAAAAATAAGGTGGTGCTGGAAACAAACCAAATGGTTGAAATAACATAATAGGTATAAGAGTTGCATGCTGTAACAAGTAATCCAAAACTGTACAAACTAATTAAGGTAGAGAAATCATAACTTATCAAGGTGATGGTGTCAGAACAGGACAGTAAGGAAGATTTTACGGATGCACAACAGTATGGTGAGTACATATGTAGTGTGACATGAACCGAAGAGCACAGTTGAGGCCACCTTCATGGGTGCTGAAGTTGGCTATCAGAGTAGTCCACGGTAAGTCTGATGGTGAGATGAAACTTGTTGATATAGTGTGGTGATTTCAGTGATTCCTCTCCATGAATCCAAGGGAGAAAATGTCGTTGATGTATCTAGTGAATACCATTTGTTGGAGGTCCTGTACAGTAAAGTCATCTCACTCGAATTTGTGCATGAAAATGTTGGTATATTGGAGTGCAATTTTGGTCCCTTTGACTATTGTGTGTCTGGTTAAAGAGCTGGTTGTGGAAGGTGATGACATTGTGGTTGAGGATGAAGCATCTGGAAATTGGCAGTTGTTGGTGTAGAGTGATGAAATGTCCATTGTGATGAAGAATGTTCCTGGTTCGACAGGTCCATGGGTGCTGAGTTTCTGAGAAGTCTGTAGTGTCACAGTAGAAGCTGGGGTTCCCTTGTACAGTGGGTTTTAAGATGCCTTTGACATAGCCAGAGGGGTTCTCTCACAGGGTCCCATTGCCCGATATGATGGGTACCATTGTCTGTCGTGACACTACAGTCTATCAACAAGTTTCATCCCACCATCAGACTTACCATGGGCTATTCTTCAGTATCAGTCGTCTTCTTGGACACATGCATCTCCAACAAGGACAGACACTTCAGTACCTCAATCTACTGCAAGCCCACAGAAAACCTAACGATGCTGTACTTCTGTAGATTCCACTCTAAACATGTTAAAGAAGCCATCCCTTACGGACAAGCCCTATGTATACACAGGATCTGCTGAGACGAGGAGGAACGTAATGGACACCAAAAGATGCTGAAAGATGTCCTCAAAAGAACGGGATATGATGCTCGATTCATTCCTTTGCCACTTCTGACATGCCACAGCGAAAAACTACAATGACCTCCTCGGAAGACAGGCACAGGACACGACCAGTAGAGTACCCTTTGTCGTCCAGTACTTCTCTGGAGCAGAGAAACTACGCCATGTTCCTCACAGCCTTCAACATGTCATCAATGATGACGAATGTTTCACCAAGGTCATCCCTACACCTCCAAACAGACCATTGTTTGCAGCAAACTACTCAGCCTTCAGGACAACATAAACCACAACACCAGACAACCCTGCCATGGCAATCTCATAGAATCCCTACAGTGTGGAAACAGGACCTTCGGCCCAATAAGTCCACACCGAACCTCCAGAGCATCCCACCCAGACCCATCCCCCTATGACCCACTTAATATACACCCTCTACCTCCCTGAACACTACAGGCAATATAGTTCGGCCAATCCACCTAACCTGCACATCTTTGGACTGTGGGAGGAAACCGGAGCACCCGGAGGAAACCCACACAGACACAGGGAGAATGTGCAAACTCCACACAGACGGCCGCCCAAGGCTGGAATCGAACCCAGGTCCCTGGCACTGTGCAGTAGCAGTGCTAACCACTGTGCCGCCCCCATCTCTGCAAGACATGCCAGATCATCGTCATGGATACTACCATCACACATGGTACACACTACATCCAGGGTAGATACTCATGTGACTTGGCCAATGTCGTCTACCTCATACGCTGCAGGCAAGGATGCCTGATGCATGGTGTATTGGCAAGACCATGCAAATGCTACAGCAACAGACACCGTGCGACAATCGCCAGACAGGGATGTTCCCTCCCAGTGGGGGAACACTTCAGCCTCCAGTCTTCGATTAAGCGTCCTCCAAGGCAGCCTTCGAGATACATAATGTAGAATCACCTGAGCAGAAGCTGATAGCCAAGTTTCATATCCATGAGGTTTCCCTCAACTGTGATCTTGGGTTCATGTCATGCTACATGTGACCTCACCATACTGTTCTGTGTCTATGAAATCTTCCTTACTGCCCTGTTTTGACACTATCACCTTGATAACTTGTTATGATCATGTATGCTTCAAGAAGGCCTCCTCTCATTCTTCTAAACTCCAGCGAGTACAGGCCCAACCTACCCAATCTCTTCCCATGAGACAGTCCCTCCATATCTTTCCGTAGATACAGGACTCAAAACTGTTCACAGTATTCCAGCTGTGGTCTGACTAGCACTTTGTATAATTTTAGTGAAACTGCTACTTTCATACTCCCCTTTTGAAACAAGGGCAGACATCCCATTTGGCTTTCCTATTACCTGCTGAACTTGGATGCTAGTTTATTTGATTCATCGATGAGGGCTCCCAAATCCCTGTTCTGTAATTTTCTGTACTCTTACTCTATTTAAACAATATTCAGGTTCTAATGTTTTGAGGCATGGATTCGAGTCCCATCATGGCAGTTGGTTAAATTTGAATTCAATAAAAATATTATGCCTTAAAAGCTATCTTAATGGTGTCTGTGCAAGCCCTGTTGGTTCTCCTAAAAACCCATCTGGTTCATTAATATCCTTTAGGGAAGGAAATCTGCTGTCCTTACCTGGTCTGGCTACATGTAGACTCCAGATCCATGATTATGTGGTTCATTCTCAATTGCCTCTAGAATGCTGAAGTGGCTTCATAACATAACTCAGTCCCAGGGCATTTAGGGTATTAGGTGCCAGTGATATTCACATCCCTGAACGAATAATAAAAAAAATGAAAATGCCATTAAGGGGATTCCGGAAATGAAGTGTTTTTGAACTAGTTCTAGCAGAGCAATGAGTAATCTTCGTCATATTAACCACAATGTAAAGGATCTCTGGCAGTTTAGTTTGGGTATATAGCATCCATTGGGTCTCTGATTGTGATTACCGTGGATCAGATACAACACAGAGGGGCTCCGGTTGTGATTACCTGGGGTCTGGCGCGGATGCTGAACATTAACTAGTTAGTACAGATCCTGAATAAAGTTGAAAAGTTGGAAATGTTGGTGGAAAGTTTCATCTTGCATACATTGGGACAAATGCAAAAATGTCAAATTTCTGAGATAGCTACGATTTATACTGTAAAAATAAGGTTGCCGAATGGTTGACAAGTTAATGCTGATTTTTTTGAAGCTTGACTATAGAGGATGTGTTAGGGAACTAATGCTTTTATGTTTCTCCACATTGATTGTCTGACAAGAAGAGCATTCTGACTTAAAGAAGATGTCATTAATTGCATTTTGCAACAAAACACACATTATGTTAATACGATAGACATTATGCCAAAACATTGAATGTATTCAAGAGGCAACCAGATATAGCACACGGGGTGAATGGGACCAAAGGTTATGGAGAGAAAGCAGGATTAGGCTATTGAGTTGGATGATCAGCCATGATCATGAAGAATGGCGGAGCACGTTCAAAGGGCCAAATGGCCTCCTCCAGCTCCTATCTTCCATGTTTCTATATTATTACAGAGACTGAGGAGTACCTGGATGTTGGGTCTTATTCCTTCAAAATCCTAAGCTGTTCTCCTCAAATCCATATTACTTAATAATAGGTGATGCTTAAGTCAATCTTAAGTATTCACTTTTATCAGATCCTTGCACCCTTGTATTTCATAAATGAAATTCCTCATCCCTGCAACCTTCTCAGGAATCTTTACTGTTCTCTCCAGTGTCTTCACATCCTTCCTAAAGTGTGGGGTCCTGAACTGGATGTGACATTGTAGTTGAGTGTCTTGCACAGGTTCAAGATAGCCTCCTTGCTCTTGCAATCCAGGCCCTGTTAATGGAACCTAGAATATTCATGATTAACTGCTCTTTCAATCTGTTCCACTGCCTTGTACTCCAGCTCCCTCTGATCCTGCACTTTCTTTCATATTGTCCCTGCTATCTTATATTGTTTCTCCATGTCCTTCATACCAAAATGATTCACTTCACGTTTCTCTGCATTGAGCCTTATCTGTCACCTGTCCATCCATTCAGCCGACTTGTCAATGTCCTTTTGACATTTGGCGCTGTAGTCTTCACAGTTCACAATGCTTTTAAGTTTCATAGCATGCACAGACTTTGAAATTGCACCAAGGTCTAGGACAGGCTTGTCCAACAGGCGGATCACGCCACCAAGGGATTCCTATCCAACCCTCCACATGCTCCAAATACAGGAGGTACAGGATTGTGCAAGGAGCTACTATACTGAGAGGCTCAAAGCATCTTTCTTCCTGCACAGGTGCTGGCCCTCTGAAGATCTGCAGTCAAATAGCCAAGCAGGATACCAAGGCTGGAGAACTGTGATTGAGGGTGGGAAAGTGAGGGAGATAGAAAGTAGGGTTTGCGTGTGTGTATCAGTCTGAGTTCTTCCCACAATGAACACCACCACCACCTCCCTCCCTAAAAACCTATCCATAAAGCAGATGGGAGAGGAGAAAAACTTGGGCTGAATAGCAACGCGCTACTGATACCCACTTTTGTGTGAATTCCACAGAGGTCAGCTTGGAAAGTCCACCACCAGAAGTGCATACAAGGTCAATGTTAGTTAAATCCAACATCTTAGCTCGATTCTAATCTCCAGTCCTCTTCCCTGGTGATCAGGATTTGCGTCCTGGTCTCTCTTTTGCTTGCTCTCACTGTTAACTCTGCTGTTTAGTGCTTTTTAATGTGATTTTTATTCATTTCTCTCTTATTTAAATTAACTAGTTTTTTGCTTGGGAATTGATTTTTGTTCTGAAATTAATGTTTACAGTTGTGCCAAAGTTTTATCATTCTGAAATTTGCACACTGGCTCCCCCCAAATGAGGAGAAAATTTGACATTTTGACCCCATGTGAAGAGGTTGGACAATTCTGATAGCAGCCATTAGTATCACCAAGAAAAGCAAGTCCCAACACTGAGCTCTGAGGAACTACTCTACTCCAGCCTGAAAAACATCCATTACTATTACTCTCCATTTCCTGTCACTCAGCCAATTCCTTGTCCCTTTTATTGCATTAGCTCCAACTTTGCTCATAAATCTGTTGTTCCAAAATCCATGTACACCATATTAACATTCTGTTACCACTTCAAAAAATTCCAAGATTGTTAAACACGAGTTTTCCTCAGCTACTCTGTTTGCGCTTTCTGGAATTGACCTGCATTTGACCCTGCAGCTATTAATTTTCAGAGGCTGGAAATTCTGTGAGTAACTCACTGCTTGTTGACGATCTACGAGTTACAGGGTGAGACTGTGATGGAAATATGTCTTGTCTGGATGGATGCAACTCCAACAACACCAGGAAACAACACTGGTTCTGTTAGAATTCTACTTTTAAACCAGATTTTATCAGTGAATCACTCCAGATAGTGAGACATACATATGATTATGGAATCGTTGGTGAAGCCAATCAGATGGTACAGTGAAAAATCCAAAAATTTAGCCTCTCATTCCTTATTAATGTCCTCAGAGATAACGGAGTAACTGCAACTGGCATAATTAAGCTGTAAATGATCTGACAATTGCTACATCAGAGACCATTGACAGCACCGAACAAAGTAGTTCTGTTTCTGCCTCTGCTGAAAGGTTTATTACCTGTAAAAATGTATTAAGGAAAATAAGGTAAATTTGAGTTTGTGGGATATAGTTGTCACTAGAAAAGCTGAGGTTTATTCCCCATCCACAATTGCCCTTGAGAGGCTGATGATAAGCTGCTTTGAGCCAGTACATTCTCTAGTGTTGGTGCACTCACAACGCTGTTAGATGGGAGTGCCAGGATTTTGACCTGGTGACATTGAAGGAACAGCAATATGTTTCCAAGTCAGGATGGTATATGTTTGGTGGGAAACTTGCAGGTGGTGGTGTTTCTGTATATCTGCCGTCTTTGTCCTTCTAGGTGGTAGAGTTTGGTGGTTTGGAAGGTATTATCTAAAGAGCCTTGGTGAAGTTCTGCAGTGCACCTAGTCACTGGTACACACTGCTGCTACTGAGCATCAGTGATGGAGGGAGTGAATATGGATGCAGTGATCATCAATTGGACTGCTTTATCCTGGATGGTGTCAAGCGTCTTGAGTGTTGTTGGAGCTGCACCCATCCAGGCAACTTGGGTGTATTCCATCATGGCCTTGTGACTATGAACAGGCTTTGAGGAGTCAGGAGGTGAGTTACTCGCTGCAGGATACCCAGCTTTTGAGCTGCTTTGTAGTCCCACTATTTACATGACATTTATCTCTTTGAGATACAGGTTCCTGTCTTGACTTTTCATTTCATTGGGAATGAAAATGGAAACTGATACTTTAGCCTTCTGACATGAAATTACTTGACAGATAAAATCTAAGATCTAGAATTAACCTGTTGCTGCAGAAAGCGATCTTCTGTCGAAATCTTTCACTTTGCACTCTTCAGGACAAATGCACTAATGCCAAGTTTCAAAGTGAGCACAATTTATGCTACACGAGAAAAAAAGTCTGGGTTGCTTGACTAATCTTTACCCTGTAGTTGTGTGAAGCATTAATATGGTGAGTGCAGCAAGAAGCTAATGTTCTCTGTGCTTTAGCTTAGTTTAAAAAAAATGCAATGCCTGGACATGTGCTTTATGGTTGCAGGTGACAGGTCCCTGTGTTTGAACATGTATCGTTACAAGGCAACATTAGCATGTTTCAAATCCAAGTGCAGTCAATAATTTTAAGTTGGTTGTTAATGTAATTTGAGCACACTTGGGATTATTCAGCAAGTGTCATTGAGATATACAGTACATGGGGGAGCAAATAAAGCCAATCAGCCCATCACAACCCCATGAGTCAAATATAACCACATAACTATTTTAATCTCATTTTCCAGCACTTGGCTCCATACCCTTATATGCCTTGACATCACAAGTGCATTTCTAAATATTTCTTAAATGTTGTGACCTTTGGCCTCCACTACCCTTTTAGGGAGTGAGCACCAGATTCCCAACACCTCTGGTTGAAAAGGTTTTTCCTCATATCTCAGCTAAACCTTCTGACCCCTACCTTAAATTTATTTCTCCAGTCAATGATGCCACCACCAAGGGGAAAAGTTTCTTCCTGTCTATCCTATCTGGCTAATTTTATACATCTCAATCAATCCCCTCTCAATCTCCTCTTCTCTAAGGAAAACAGACTCCAGTCTGACAAGTCTGTCTTCATAACTGAAACTCTTCAGTCCCGGCAACTTCCAGGTAAATCTTCTCTGCACCTTCTCCTGTGGTACATTCACCACAGCAATGCCTTGACCAACCAGAGTCGACTGAGCAACTAGTCAGTATCTGTGTCATATTCGATATATACTGTTGTTTATTTCTTGCAACAGTCCTGATGAGTGCGAAAAGAAAAGTTTTAACAGCATGTCTCTCTTTTTCAGCACATATTGAATCCCTACCTTGCAATTCCTCTCCCTGGTTTTCCTTCTTCATTTCTCTTCTGAAAGCAATGACTCATGCTTGCTGAAATTCAGCCGGCAATGCATTATTTCACCTTAGACGTTACATAGATTCATGGGCAGTGAATGTGAGTGCAACATCAAGACTGTTGTCAGTTCTAACAGTGTATCTCAAGAACTCAAGTGACAGCGTACATAATTATAAAAATTAACAGGTTTTCAGTAGCTGACAGTTATCTGATTTAGTAGTGGCAATGGTCTTCAGTTGAAGGTATTTGAGGACTTGTTTTATTACATGTCCAAATTTGCACGTAAGGAAGTGTAATTTCATGGAATCCCGACAGCATGGAAACAGCTCCTCCGGCCCAACAAGTCCACACCATCCCTCCGAGCATCCCATCCAGACCCATCCCCCTGTAACCCACCTAATCTGCACATCCCTGAACACTACGGGCAATTTAGCATGGCCAGTCCACCCAGCCTTCACATCTTTAGACCGTGGGAGGAAACTGGAGCACCTGGAGGAAACACATGCAGACACGGAGAGAATATGCAAACTCCACACAGACATTTGCCCGAGGGTGGAATTGAACCCAGGTCCCTGGCCCTCTGAGGCAGCAGCGCTAACCACTGAGCCACCATGCCAACCGTTGTAAAGAAATATTGAATGGCTTAATGAATAGGCAGATGTGGGAAAAGGATTTTATGTAAGTGTGAAAATGTAGGCAAGTTCGAGGTTATCCACTTCAGACCCATAAAGGAAAGACAGGTTACTTTCTAAATGGTGAAAAGCTAGAAATTGTGGAGGTCCAAAGAGATTTGTGAGTCCAGATCATTGCCTCAACAAAGCTTTCTATCCTGTGTCAGTTCTGTTATAGCTCCTGGTCTGGTTTTGAATTCCCTTACGTCTTTGCCTGTACCACTTTGAGGAATTGTTCAGAATTTTATTGCACATTTAGTTTAGAAATTGTTCAAAATATTTTCTTCAAATTTAATTTATATCTTCTTGCCCTAAAATTTGGCTTTATTTAAAATAAAATTCACACATAATCCAAGGCATTTCTTGCATGTCTGAATAAGAATTGTCCTTAACTTGCCCCTTGATGGATTATCATGCTTTTTTCTGAGATCATCTCTTCTGTTTGGCACCTAGTTTGTTGCTTCTCTGTAGGGCATTCAGTGCTAGTATAATGTCTGTAAAATGATATATAAGTATGAAGAAAGAAGAATGTATCTACATTACTTTGGGATGTTCCAACACATTTCACAGCCAAAAAAAAACAAAAGAACCGCTGTAAGTCAAAAACACAAAGAGAAATTGCTGGAAAAGCTCAGCAGATTTGTCAGCATCTATGGATAGAAATCAGAGTTAACGTTTCGGTTAATGTTCTTAGGAAGGGTCACTCAACCCCAAATGTCAGCTCTGATTTCAGTCCATAGATGCTGCCAGATCTGCTAAGATTTTCCAGCAATTTCTGTTTTTGTTAAAGAAACAACACAATTGCATGAGAAGCAAATCAGAGAAGTTTCATTCTGGAATGTGGGGCTATCTTACAAGGAAGAACTGGGCCTGTATCTATTGAAGTTTGATCCCAATGGGACTTGACAGGGTGAATGCTGAAAGCATGTTTCCCCTTGAGAGAGAGGCAAGAACAAGAGACAGTTTATAAATTGGAAATGAACAGCACATTCTAGAAGCAACCAGGGAGCAGAATATCTGTTAATGTGCAATGAGAAAAAATTAATTAATGAACCTCCGAGTGAAAGCATCCAAAGGTAGCAGTGATCACAGTACCATCGAATTTCACTTCAACTTGAGAGAGAGATGGGTGGATATATGATTAGCCTTTCTTAAAAAAAGGCGGGGGCGGGTGGCATGTGGCTCAGTGGTTAGCACTGCTGCTTCACAGCACCAGGGACCCAGGTTCAGTTCCACCCTCAGGTGACTGTGTGAAGTTTTCACATTCTCCCTGTGTCTGAGTGGGTTTCCTCCCACAGTGCAAAGATGTGGCCATGCTAAATTGCCCATAGCGTTCAGGGATGTGTAGATTAGATGGGTAATAGGGGGATGAGCCTGGGTGGGATGCTCTGAGGGTCAGTGTGGACTTGTTGGACCAAAGGGCCTGTTTCCACACCACAAGGATTCTGTGATCAACAATGGAAATGAGAAGCATTTTGCTCTTTGTAGAACACTGAAGTTAGGGTCATTTTTAAGGTGTAGGTGGGTAGATTCTTAACTAACAAGGGAGTCAAAGGGTACTAGGCAGGTGGGGTGTTAGCAGGCAAACGGAGTTGAGTCCATAAACAGTTCAGCCATGATTTGATCAAATTGTGGACTAGGCTAAAGGGGCTGAATGACCTCTAAAATTCATATGTTTGTATGTAAGGAGGCCTTTTGGCTTGTTGAGCTCATGCAGGCTTTCTACAACAGGCAGTCCCACTCCCTGCCCTTTCACTATAACCGTGCAAATTGTTTTACCTACTCCAAGAATGAATTAAAGAACATTTTCATTGTCTGTGGAAGACCACCTGAAGATTTTTCCAAATTTTTTACCTGGCGTTGTGATCCCGCAGTATCCATCACCAACAAAGTGACTTCCTGAACCATGTCGTGGCAGTATTCTAGAAGGACTAGATCTTCAATGTATGTTTGCCTTGAGTTCTTAAGTCATCAAAATTGGTTTTGATTAAATTTCCTTTCTGCTCAATGAAAATTGAGGTGTGCCCTTTATATTGTTTATTAAAGATATAAGATCTATGATTGACGTATTCATGCACCATCTCAGTGAACAGTATTCTAATTTATCTCTTTTTTTTTAAAATTCAGGAACGTAATATTTTCAACAAAATCTTTGGCGGATTTCTGATGAGGAAAGCCTTTGAGTTGGCTTGGGCAAATGCATGTGTCTATGGGTAAGAGCCTTGTATTTTGTGTATATTTGAATTGAAAGCATCAGGAGTTTATTACACTTTTTCTTTTACTCTGTACTGTAGACTTTAGCAGTTTCTGCCTTCTGTTGTTGATACTATGTCTTTTTTTCCATTCTACTTGCTGTTTCTCCAAAACCCTGCTTTCAAGCATTCATGAGACAATCAAATATGGTCATTGATATGAATTTTTCGAGGATTGTCACATTTGTTTTCATCCGTGCATTTAATTGTGGTCCTGTATTGTCAGTAGTCTTTCATAGAACCATAGAGGCCATTTGACCCAACGGCTCAGTGCTGATCCTCCAAAGGTGGGTGGCACCCAGATCCAGCCACCTACCCATCTCTGTAACCCTTCATGTACCATGGATAATCCACCTAGTCTGCACATCCCTAGATAAAGAACAAATAACAATACAGCACAGGAACAGGCCATTCAGCCCTCCAAGCCTGTGCTGACACATTTTGCCCTTCCATACTAAAACTGCCTTCACTTACAGGATCCAAATCCCTTTATTCCCTTCCTATTCAAGTATTTGTCCAGTTGCTTCTTGAATGCTGCTATTGTGTCTGCTTACACCACTTCGTCTGGCATCGTATTCCAGGCACACTCCACTGCTTTGTGTGAAAAACTTGCCGTGCGTGTCTCTTTTAAACTCCTCCCAATACCTTGACCCTGCATCTCCTAGTAATTGACCCCTCCACCCTGGGGAAAAAAGCCTCATACTTTCCACTCTATCCATGCCATTCACAATCTTATTAACTTCTATCAGGTTGCCCCTCAACCTCCTGCATTCCAGTGAAAACAAACCTAGTCTATCCAAGATAACAAGCATGGGGCTGGATGAACACAGCAGGTCAAGCAGCATCATAGGAGCAGGAAAACTTGATGTTTCGGGCCCAAACCCTTCATCAGAAAAGTCTATCCAACCTTACTTCATCGCTAAAATTCCCCATACCAGGCAACATCCTGGTAATCCTTTTCTGTACCCTCTCCAAAGCATCCACATCCTTCTGGTAGTGTAGTGATCAGAACTGTACGCAATGTTCCAAGTGTGGTCTAACTGAAGTTCTATAAAGCTGCAGCATAACTTGCCTAACCTTATACTCGATGCCCCTCCCAATGAAGTCAAGCATGCCACAAACCTTTTTTGGCACCTTATCTACCCGCGCTGCCACCTTCAGTGATCTGTTGACCTGCACACCCAGATCCCTCTGCATATCAATACTCCTCAGGTTCAGTCATTCACTGTATAATTTCCACCTGTACTTGAACTTCCACAGTGCATCACCTCACATTTGCTCGGATTAAACGCCATCTGCCATTTTTCTGCCCGTGCCTCCAACTGATCTCTATCCTGCTTTATCGTCTGACAATCCTCCTCACTATCTGCAACTCCTCCAATCTTTGTATTGTCTGTAAACTTACTAATTAGACCAGCCATGTTTTCCTCCAAATCATTTATGTAGACCACAAACAGCACAGGTCCCAACACTAATCCCTGTGAAATACCACTAGTCACAGCCCTCCATTCCGAAAAGCATCCTTCCACAGCTACCCTCTGTCTCCTATGACTTAACCATCACTGTATCCGTCTTGCCAGCTCACCCTGATACCATGTGACTTCACCTTTTGTATCAGTCTGCCATGAGGGACCTTGTCAAAGGCTTTATTGAAGTCCATGTAGACATCAGCTGCTTTTCCCTCATCAATCATCTTCGTCACCTTCTCAAAAAATTTGATCAAGTTAATGAAGCACGACGTCCTCCACACCAAATCATGCTGTCGATCGCTAATATGTCCATTTGCTTCTAAATGCATATAGATTTTGGTTCTGAGAATCTTTTTCAATAATTTCCCTACCCCCAACGTGAGGCTCACAGGCCTGTAAATTCCTAGATTATCCCTGCTGCCCTTCTTAAATAATGAGATAATGTTGGCTATTTTCTAGTCCTCTGGGACCTCACCTGTGGCCAGAGAGGATACAAAGATGTCTGTCAATGCTGCAGCAATTTGTTCTCGTCTCCCTCAATATTCTGGGATAGATCCCATCAGGACCCAGGGACTTAACTGCCTTAATACTTCTTAAAGATGCACAACACCTCTTCCTTTTTAATAGCAACTTGGCTTAGAAATTTGACACTCCCCTCCCCAAGATCATCCTTCACCAATTTCTTCTCTTTGGTGAATACCAACACAAAGTATTCATGTAGGACCTCACTTACCTCTTCTGGCTCCACACATAGATGCCCTCCTTTGTTCTTGTGTGACAATGCTGTCATTTTAAAAAGGTTATTTTGTCCTGTTTTTTTTTTTTTTGGAAGAGCGGTTGGAAAGGCAGAGGTGCTGAAGTGGCTCGGGAATCAGCCTAAGTCGATAATGTAAGAGGCCTTTAGGGTTTTTTTTTTTTAAAAAAAGTCGTACAATGGAAGAGGAGCAGTCAGTTTTCACAGTTCAGGCTTTCTAGTTTTTTTTTAAGCTGTAGCAAAAGGGGTGCAAGCTTCAGTAAATGATTCCTTACTGACCTTCTCTGAAATCTCTCTTGTTCCCTCCTGGTTTGGAAGGCTGCCTTTAAGAATCTCTGTTTGAATTTACCGTTTTGCCAAGGGGTGTGTTTATGGGATGTTACTATATTGGAACAGTTAATTAGTAAAGTTACTGTATCTGGTATTTGGTTAAGTTTTCTAATAGTTAAGTTATTCTAAGTTCCTCTTTCTTTTGTTTGTATTTTAACTTTAGTGTTTAAATAAATTGTGTTTTGCTTAATGTTGAGTGGTTTGACCAGTTGCCTCACATTTGGAACAGGCACTTCACATGTACCTTTAAAATAAGAAAATGTTAGGGCCTAGGCTACCTTCTTAAGATATTTTGAGGTGGTCTGGCCTGGCCTGGCCTGTAACACATGAGTGGGCCAACACTTTCCCTGGCTATCCTCTTGCTTTTTATATATGTATAAAAAGCCTTGGGATTCTCCTTAATCTGGTTTGCTAATGATTTTTCATGACCCATTTTAGCCCTTCTAATTCCTTGTTTAAGTTCTTTCCTACATTCCTTATATACGTCAAGGGCTTCAACAGTTCCCATTCTCCTAGATCTTACGTATGCTTTCTTTTTCTTTTTGATCAAGGTCATTGATGAAGGGTCCCGACCTGAAACGTTAATATTCCTGCTCCTCTGATGCTGCCTGACCTGTCGTGTTCCTCCAGCTCCACACTGTTATCGGCTCATTAACATCCCTGGTCACCTAACTTGCCACACCTATCCTTCATTCTCACGCAAATGTACTGCTCCTGAACGCTCAGCAACTACCATTTGAAATATTCCTATGTGTCCGATGTGGATTTACCCTCAATCAGCCACCTCCAATCAACCTCAAATTCCTGCCTAATATTGTTGCAGTTTGCCTTTCCCCAATATAACACCTTCACCCGAGGTAGACACTACAGACAATTTTGCATGGTCAATCCACCTAGCCTGCACATTTTTGGACTGGGACGAATCTGGAGCATCTGACAGAAACACGCAGACATGGCGACAACGTGCATACTCCACACAGTTAGTCACCCGAGGCTGGAATCAAACCCAGGTCCCTGGTGCTTTGAGGCAGCAGTACCAAGTACCAAGCACCAAGTCACCATACCTCCCAAAAAAAGTCTTTATGCACACATTTCACACCTTGAGTTATATAAGCCCACCGACACATGAGCAAACGTACAATGCTACACGAGGAAGGGCTGTCTACTGGTGTCAGGATAACTAAAGCAGCCTTCTCGATGGCCAATGTTTCAGAGTGCTGCTTCAGTGGCATCACAGATGTATTTCTCCGAGCAGGTTCAGAGTGATCTTGTTCGAGACATTGGGATAGTTTTTGTCCTTGACGACAGATAACGTGGCAGTGGAGAAGCTAGGGCTAGGGAAAGTGGAGTTAATATTATCTTTACCTGAATTAATGAATGCATCATTGCTAATGTCCTGCATTTCCAACCGGCACCATTTGCAAATTTTTGTTTGTTTTCAGGAATTCACAGCCTCATGCAATTGCTGTCGATGACATCTTGTTTCAGAAACCAGTTGAGATTGGCTCCCTGCTGTACCTTTCATCACAGGTAATGTCAGTGCTTCCAATAATGAAGTGTCAGTGTTTGTCTAATCTAGTTACACACTCCATTTCATTTGATACAGTCAGAAAAACCCACTGCTGGGTTCTAGTCCATCTCATTAGGTGCCTGTCCTCCTATATCAATGTACTTTCTAGCCATCTGCCAATTTGATATACTTTCCAGAGCTGAACCCTGGATCTACTCAGCAGTGAGCAATTAAACCTAGCCAAATAACTGTCACAGACTAGATTTGATTAACTGTTACACTTTCTTGCCTTAATTGGAAAGGTAAAGTTAAACACCTTAACTGTTATGTTATGTCGCAACCTACATTCTCTGTAATTTTCTTATCTTCTGCATGGATCTCCGAGATTTGTGTGCAGCAGCAACTTCCAAAGCCTGAAGTCAATGCAGGGCATGGTGTCAGCACAGCTTAGAGAAATTGCTGGTCTCAGTTAGGTTGCATCATACCTTTAAGCGACATGCTCAAGAAATGACCATAATATGTGACCTACGGGTGGAAAGGACTCATCTTACTGAGTTTTCTCTCTTACTGCATGACATGCCAAGGTAATTTGGTACAGTTTTCATCCAAATTGCTTAACTTGTGCCCAGATACACAACTGTCTTCATTGTAATGTGTGTATGTAAAAGAGTTGCAAGGTCATGTTGCAGCTGTACAGAACGTTGGTTAGGCTATTTTTGGAATACTGCATTCAGCTCTGGTCTCCCTGCTATAGGAAAGATGCTGTGAAACTTGGAGAGGGTTCAGAAAAGATTTACAAGAATGTTGCCAGGGTTGGAGGGTTTGAGCTATAGAGGGAGGCTGAATAGGCAGGGACTATTTTCCCTATAACATGAATAGGAAGAGCTTAGAGGGATTTTGGCTAAATGCTGGCAAATGGGACTAGATTAATTTAGGATATTTGGTCTGCATGGGTAAGTTGGACCAAAGGATCTGTTTCTGTGCTCTATATCTCGCTGGCTCTATATAGATACCAGGAGCTGTATTAAAAGTTTGTTGAATGTTTCTGTACCACATTACCTTGAGTGGTCAGCCACATGAAGTTCTTCCCTGACCCTAGAGTTGATAAGGCGGGAAGCTGAAACAAGAGTCTCTGCAATGTTTAGGCACAGTAAGAAGACTTCCAGAGGCTAAGTGAGTGTCGTTCCTCTCTATCCTGAAGTTCTTTAATCTGAGGCCAAGTCATCAATACGTGTCAATGTCCAAAGATTGTGTGAGGGAGGTCACTGTTGAAGGGAGTCAGTGCTCCCTGGAGGACCCCATTGTTGGTTGTAAGCGGGTGGCTGATTTGACCTCTGAGATGCACTCTGATCTCTTACTGTGGAGTTGATCAGTTGGCAGATTTTCACAGACTCATTAAATGCTTATTTGTGGAGGTTCAGTGGCCTGTAGCATGCAGAATAAGTTGACAAAGCCAGTTTCTGTCATCAGATCTCTATGGAAAGCAGCCTTGATGTGTGAGATCTGTGTCAGGGCCTGGTCAGAGGAACTACGACCAATGCTCAAATTTTGGGGAGGATGCTACAGCTTTCTGGATGGGAATCAGTCTGTTTAACAGAAGGTGATTCAGGTCCCGGGTGATGGTGTGGTAGTTGCATGGCTATGAAGTGGCTTCCCTCGATTAGAAATGACCACTACCTTGATTCGTAGCTGGATGTTTGACGTGTGCCTGTGCTGTGGATTACCAGTAACCTGCTTTGCTAGCCACTTCATTTTATATGATCCAGTATTCTTCAGGAATTTGAGGTAAATCCCACTGGCTTCTGCTACTTTGCTCAGCTTGGTTGCCGATAGGGTACTGACCTCATATTGCACCAGTCCAGTTCGAGTTATATGCTGTGCCAAAACACATTGATCTTCCTGATGTCTGCCAGGAAATCATCCTCCTCAAAGAACACCATCAGCTTTCAGCTCATGAAGCATTCCCATTAACATAGGATCTCTAAAAAAAACACAACAGCCCACCTGATCTCCCATGGCCCTGACTGGAGCACACTCCTCACCCTATAACAGACAACATCTCCACCTCCCAATGGTGTAGCTCCTGGTTGACTGTAGACATCACCAATCCCAAGTTTCACCCTTCCACAGGAAGTCTGGACAACCCTGAACTCCTGGAGGACAGACCTGGGAAGTGGAGACTACATGCTCCACAGGGGAACATGGGTAAAGGCTTAGATTGTGCCTGTGGCCATTCAAATCAGACCATCACCCATAGGCTGAACTCCTGCCCTGAAAGATCCATTCCTGCTGGCTTCACAGCATTAGCACTGTGCCAGCTGAAGCTGTTAAATGATTTATTAATCTCCAAATCAAGCTGTTACTGCTTCCGCAGCCATACGAAGGGAAGTTTTCAATTATTCTCCACAGTTGCAGGCTATCTCCG
This sequence comes from Ginglymostoma cirratum, assembly GCA_024137785.1. Lineage (NCBI taxonomy): Eukaryota > Metazoa > Chordata > Chondrichthyes > Orectolobiformes > Ginglymostomatidae > Ginglymostoma > Ginglymostoma cirratum. Next base: position 1,557,082 of record JAHRHZ010000128.1, read on the forward strand.
GCCTGAGTAATAATAAATAATACAACACAGAGCAACAGTGGGAACCAGTTAATCTTCTTTGAAGGTAGCTATGTAATAGGACAACACATAAGCTGTAACTAGGGTAAATTAGACAGGAATAAAAACTGAAAGAACTGCCGATGCTGTAAATCAGAAACAGTTCTGAGGAAGGGTTACAGGACCCGAAACGTTAACTCTGATATTTTCTTCACAGATGCTGCCAGACCTGCTGAGCTTTTCCAGCAACTTCTGTCCTAATTTAGTTGTCTGTGTGGAGTTTGCACATTCTCCATGTGTCTGCATGGGTTTCCTCTGGGTACTCTGGTTTCCCCTCTCAGTCCAAAGACGTGCAGGTTAGGTGGATTAGCCATGCTAAATTGCCCATAGTGTCCAGGGTTGTGCAGGCTAAGTGGATTGTCCATGGGAAATGCAGGATTAAGGGGATGGGGTGGGATGCTGTTCAGAGGATTGGTGCGTAGCCTGCTTCCACACTGTAGGGATTCTATATAACTAGCGATGCATGAGGGCCTATAAACACCCAAGGAACCTTGCAGCTTTTACAGAGCCTCCACTTTGTAACTCTAGGTTACTGAGTAACTGAACACTGAACTTGTATTATCTAAGCTTCGACGTCGGTCTGCCTATGCTGCTCTCCAGTGCCGTATTGCATAGCATACTGAACAGCTCTGCTCCCCAATGCATCGTCTCCATCATCTCACTTAATCTGCCAGCAATGGCCCCTTATATGAATGCTCAGTGTCTGTCAGTATACATCAATATGGAATTTTCCAGATTACTGGCCCCGAGGTTGTGTTCCAGACCTGTGAATAACATAAGAGACCATTTACATGTTCAGCCATTGTGTTATTGAAAAATCAGGAATGCAAGACGTTGGGCAGCTAATTTTACCTGCTGCATACTTTATTCAGGGCAGTGAAATAGGCACCATCTCCATGTGGGTGGCTGGCACCGAGTCCCACTGCTGGCAAAGTGCAGATTGATCCCCTCAGTAGCTATTTCGTAATAGAACAGTTTTCTCAAATTAGATCCAATTGGCCCTTTCTGTAATGAAATGTGCTTGCTTGTCAGTTTATTTACCTTTACAATTTTGCTGAGATCTTGTAATTGCCTATTAGAGCGAACTTAAAAAATATTTATTAACCAAACAAAAGGGTGTTAAAGCCTATTAAAGCCAACTGTTTTGTTGCTCTCTAATAATGTCATTTCCTCGCTCCATAGGTTTGTTACACTGAAGACAAGTACATCCAGGTCAGAGTGCACAGTGAAGTTGTAGACCCGCTCACAAGAGAGCACAACACCACCAATATCTTCTATTTCACCTTTGGTTGTGAGACACAAGTGAAGCAGGTCATCCCTAAGACTTACGGAGGTAATATATTTCTGACCCAGCGTCTAGTTTCAAAACAACTTTGTTCACGTTGGTTGCAATATATGTAACTGAGAGATCATATTCTTGTAACTTTGAACAATTAGAGGCAGTTGCTAAGTGAGGTTTCCTGTTAATTAAGTTGGTTACTTAGCTTTTTAGTTTTACTACCCACTCTGTGTAATTGCATTAGCATCAATATATCCTCTCGAAGTGAAGGGAGCTTAAGGATCTAATCTGCTGCATTTGCATCAATCCAATACTGACAGAAAATGCAAGAAGTACTACACATGGAATTAAATTGTTGGTTTTTTGCGTTGGGGCGAGAAAGCTTAACTCAGGTGTAATGAATAAATTAGTCTCCTTCACACATGAAACGGTGTAGGAGGACTTCATGGTCATTATCACTCGTATTTTTCTGGATGAAATAAGCAAAACCGTATTTATTCCCCATCCCTAAATTTGTAGTTGCTCAAACACTTCAGATTCAACAGTGTGGCTGCAAGTTGCATGATCTCTGAATTGGATCTGTGGGCCTGAATGCACCATGAATGCTTACAGAACAGGAAACTGGATGTCCTGAATTCTACCACTACTACTAGGCAGTAAGGCAGAGATAGATGATGGGCTTTCTGGGGAAACCAAAGTCCAAGCAAGGTACCTGCAGCTCAGTGCAAAATCTACCCTTCAACCAATCAGCTCCACATCCTCAAAAACAAAGAGCACACCAAAGGTTGTCCTAGTGTATCTGAACTTAAACCAACACAATGCAGGACGATGTTCTCAGATGCATTAAACTGCAGGATTTCTGGGTCTGGAATGAGAAAGGCAGCACATATATACAGTACAGGATACAGACTTCGGGAATGCCTCCATACTGATTCAGTGCTTGCAGTTTTAATGAACACAGTCTAGGAGTTTCCCTACAGACATCTCCACGTTGTTACCATGCACACCAGATTGTTCAGCCAAGGGCAGCACTGGTTACCAAACCCGTCAACTGCATTCCGAACACTGCGCTGATTAGAAAAGGAAGATATGGGGAGTTTATTCACAAATTACTAAAGGCTGATCTTAGAGTTGTCATTCTGAAACTAACAGAATAGTTCCCCCAGCTGTAACTTCTCTGTTTTTAAAAAAATGTGCTACTGGAGACTGTCAGCATCTGTGATTACAAATATATACATCAGTTTGATCTTCTGGTTTCTACTTACAGAATCTATGCTTTACTTGGATGGAAAACGACACTTTAAAGCACGAGTCATCAAAAACTCAAGTCTGGCAAACCAGCCTCTGTCCAAATAGACAGTCTGAATATTAGTAATATCAGTCTAAAATGCAGGATTAAAGATATAGGTATTTGTTTTTGCATATTAGGTCATTTTTTGTTTAAAAACTGCTTTCATACTTTTCTAACTATATTTAAATATCTTGCAGTTGCTTCACTAATTTTAATAGTATGACATTGCTTAAGAAGTTTGCGGTATACAGTACAGGAGAAACATGTATTTAACTGCTAAGCTACATAACAAATTGCCATTATAGTGTCGCTGAAGGGTAGAACTGACCATTGGTGATTACAGTGCACAAGAACTAGTGTCAGATTCATTTTCTATTTTAACACGCATTAACCATAAGCAGACAGTGGACCACAGTAAAAACACACGCACCTTTATCAGCTACAGTAATGCTTCAGTCCTTTTAGTTCCATAGCTGTGTTTATTCATCTAGGCTGCAATTGGCTGAGACAGCCAGCACTAGATATGAAGAGAAGCTTTCCCACATGTGGTAACTCTACTGGGTAGAAAGGAAACCACATTAAATAGTACACTAATATCATTTTAAATACCTGTTAATTGTACACAGGCAAAATGTCAAGATGTTGCTTTTGTTAAATTTTAAAATCAAAGCATGTACCAGAAATATATTTGTTACAAGTATTTTGCTTTCTGTTTACCCAAAGTGCATTGAAAGTGAACCATGTTTACAGGGGTATCTTTGCTGTTTCATATATACATCCAAATATATTTGCGCTATATATTTGATTTGCTACCAAGCTTACACAGTGCTGTTATGCGAAGGGGTCGGAGGGGGGGGTGGTTTCCTTGCACAGGTATACAGTTTATATCCATTTGTATTTGTATGGTGTCACAGAACCTTTTTTTAAAATGAATGGGTCGTCTCCATGTCCTTGCTGTGGGATATTCAAGGTTATGTGTTTTAATGATTTGAAACAACTGCCTATAATGCCTTGATGAAAAATACCAAAATATTGTGTTTTTGATTGTGACATTCAGCTAAAGAGGATCACTGTATACATATTTGGGGCAGATAATTCAGGCATATGTTCATTTTAATAGTACAGACACATGCAGTGAAAGGTTTTCATAGCCTACTAATTGCCTGACAAAGCCGTACTTTCCATGAATAGTTGCTCCTGAATGACTTAGTGGAAGCTTTCATGATTCTGTCAGTTTTCACAAATTATCTTCCTGAATAGCTGAGTAGATGTATAGCTGAAAAAGAAAGATGGACTTTTTTTTTCATCTCTGGAAATCTGGATTAGAATCTAATTGGATGGATTAAATAAAAACTATAAGGGTCTGCCACCAAAAAAGTTTGGGCTCTTTGAATTTAATGACTGCAGAACACAAAACTGACATTTCAAATTGAAACATCTGGAGTCACTACCAGTACAGTAGAAAATGTTCTAAGGTCAGAGAGCAATGAAGTGTGCACTGCCTCTGGAAAAGCACCTTATTTTAGAGCCATCAACAGGATTACATTTTCTATATCTTGTTCTGTGAACAGACGAGCAAGTGTGAACTATTCTGTTGTATTTTCACAGTTCTATATGCCGTATTAAGACACAAAAACATGACTGATTGATGTATGTCTTATCAGAGTCATGTTTTAGTTTCCTTTAATAGTAGAGCTGGAAAGACTGTAATTGTTTCTGAATAGTGCCAGACAAGGGATGATGATTTATCAGTTGTGCATGGAGGTTGAATGAATAAAGGTGTTTTTTTTTAAAATCATGGAGAAGTGATGTGTATAAAGTCTGATTTGAGTAATTGGTTGCATTGCAGGTTTTAAAAATATCTTTTTATCTTTCATTTTACTTTATTTATTAATCTCACGTAATTTCAGTTATTTGATAATGCAGCATAATTACTGGAATGGTGGCCCTATGTCACACAGCACAAGTTCTCAAACTGCAATAATGCCATCCACTTTGGGATTTCTTGTTCCAACTAAAAATTTGGGCATTCGCTGTGACTTTGATAACCTCTCGCTGAACTGTGCTTGCAGACATCAACGGTACAAGATTGGACATTGCAAGTTAGTGGTGTGCTATAGGGATCAGTGCTGGGACCACAATTATCTGCCATTTATATTAATGATTTGGATGAGGAAAATGAATGCAATGTTGCCAAGTTTGTGGATGACACAAAAAGCCTGCAGAAGAAGTGTGTGGGGGAAGAGTCACAAAATCAGTTTTAAGCACCGATGTTTTTCAAAAATTACTATCTAGCACAAGAAAAATACAGTTGTGGTAAATAGTACAAAACCAAGATTAACTTATGGCAGTGCAGTTTGGACAAGCAGAATGCCCATCCTATGATGTGGGGAGTCACTGGCATTTCACAAGCCCCATATAAGCACATGTCCAAGAAGTGCCACCAGCTGGACAAACTCAAGCAATAGGTTTCAGAGCTTGAATCACTTTGGTGCATTCATGAGGCAGAGAACTGTGGATAGAAAGATGGTCACACTGTAGGGTAGGGGTATATAAGCAGCTGGGGAATGGTTGACCACCAGGCAGATTTTGGGTACTGATGAAGATGAGAGTTCTTTCGAGGCATGCAGCAAGAGCCGAGCCTGTGGCAATACATGTGGCCCAATTATACAGAGGGAATGAAGATGAGTAGAACAATACCAATTGGGGATTAATTAATTAGGATAACAAACAAGTGTTTTTGTGATGACAGACATGACTCCAGCATAGTATGTTGACCCCTGGTGCTAGGGTTAAAGAGGTTACAGGACAGTCCTCAGGGTATTATGATCCCAACTAAAGGCCACTACTGGGAAAGTCAGACCTTTGCATAAAACTCAGGCAGCACCATGGCACAGTGATTAGCACTGCTGCCTCACAGCCCGAGAGACAGAGGTTCTATTCCAGCCCTACGTAACTGTGTGGAGTTTGCATCTATGTCTGTGCAGGTTTCATCAGGTGCTCCAGTTTCCTCCCACAGTCCAAAGCTTTACAGTTTAGGCGTATTGGTCTGGTAAATTGCCTGTAGTGTCCAAGGATGTAAGGCTAGGTAGATTAGCCATGGTAAATGCAGTGTTAATGGGATCGGTTAGGGAGCTGAATCTGGGTGAGATGCTGGTTGGAAGGTAGGTGCAGACTTAATGGGCCAAATAGCCTCTCCACACTAGGCATTCTACAGCTAAAATAAAAAAAAAATCGATCAAGTCAATGTGGCAGTTAGCCACTTAAACAGTCACAACAGGCTGCAGCGTATCTTTGACAAGTTCATTATACAAAGACAAAAACAAGTTGGATATAGAAGACCATTCAAATTAAGAGATTTGATTTGGAAAGATTCTTAAGTTCTGATTCTTCCCCATTTTTGTGAAATGTAGAGTTTTCCTACATTGAATACTTGCAAAGTTGAGGACTTTAGTTTTCTCAGCTTTTAATAACCTCCAGATTTCCAACTAAATGTTCCTAATTTGGAGATTTTACAAACTAAACATTTCCTGAACTGCCCTGTCTTCCTAAAAAGATACGCTGCAGCCTGTTGTGACTGTTTAAGTGGCTAACTGCCACATTGACTTGACAGATTTTTTTAAATTATAGCTGTAGAATGCCTAGTGTGGAGAAGCTATTTGGCCCATTAAGTCTGCACCTACCCTCCAACCAGCATCTCACCCAGATTCAGCTCCCTACCCCATCCCATTAACACTGCATTTACCATGGCTAATCTACCTAGCCTTACATCCTTGGACGCTACAGGCAATTTACGAGACCAATACGCCTAAACTGTAAAGCTTTGGACTGTGGGAGGAAACTGGAGCACCTGATGAAACCTGCAGAGACATAGAAGATGCAAACTCCACACAGTTACATAGGGCTGGAATAGAACTGCTATTGACTCCAGTCAAGTCTCTTCTGTACTGCCCTAAAAACCTTAAATATCTGGATTTTCTACAAGAAAATCGATCCCTGATTATTCTAAGTGGAAATCTAGGGCATGTTTATCTACCTGTCGCAACCCACCATGGTATAAATATTTTCTGCTAACACTCTAGAAGTTCACAGGCACCACTCTGACGTACTGATTAGACTGCTGTTTCAGAAGAACTGAGAGATCTAAAAAGAAAATCCTTCACAAACCAACATTCAAATGTCAGTGTTTTGAAATCAAAATTCTAAAAATATTTATATAAATCTGACACCGATCATCATAGGGAGAGGGTGAACAGCCAGATATTGCGGTCCATGTTGGTACCAATGATACAGGTAGGAAATGGGATATGGTCCTGCAGTCAGAATTTAAGGGGCTTGTGGAAAATTAGCAAGCAGGAGCTGAACAGTACTAATCTCCAGATTACTCCCAATGCCATAAATAAATACAGAAACAGAAAGATGAATGTGTGGCTGGAAATATGGTTTAGGAGGGAGATCTTTAGATTCCTGGAACACTGGGAATAACTCCGGTGGAAATGGGACCTGTACAAGCCACATGGGTTGTATTCAAACAGAGGGAGGACTGATATTTCTGAGGCAATTTGCTACTACTATTGGGGTGGGGTGGAAGGGAGCTTTAAATTTACTTGGCAGGGGAGAGGGAAACAGACCAAATCAGACAGTAATATTAGGATGCACTAAAACTGGGATTGACATATAGTATTGGAATGGCAAATTAACATGTGGAGGTGCAGCAAAGAAGAAAGTAGATTGAGATCAGGGTCACACTACATGAATGCAATGAGTACAGTTAATAAGATTGATAGGTTACAAGTCCAGAGTCCAGTATGGAATTATGATGTTGTTCCTGTCAAAGGAACCTTAGTGAATTGTTGCAGTGCATCTTGTACACACTGCTGCTATTGAGTGTTTGGAGTCGATATTTGTGGATGTGGTGACAATCAAGTGAGTTGCTTTGGCTTGAATAGTATCAAGCTTGTGTTGTTGGAGCTGCACTCATCTGGGAAATTGGGGAGTATTCCAGACTTCTAACTTGTGCCTTGTAGATGGTGGTCAAACTTGAGAGTCAGGCGAGGAGTTACTCACCACAGGATTCCTAGTCTCTGACTTACTAGTCTCAATTTGCTGGATTTGTTTGAAAGCTATCCAATTTGGCACAATGACTGTGCCAGACTACACGATGGAATGTATCATCGATGTGAAGATGGGACATCATCTCCACAAGAACTGAGCAGTAGTCACTCCTACCGACATATGAACATTGTTGTCATTGTAAATGATATCAAGACTTTTATTATGAAAACCAAAAGTAGTTCACTGTCAGGTCAGAAGGTTACATCACCCCCAACTATGGCTAGCAATTAAGCATACTCACATACTTTGCTCTCCCATGTACTAGAATTGCAATGATAACTGCAGTAAAACATACCACACACAAAGAATTAATTGTTTTATTGTTCGAGTCAGGAACCAGATATTATAAAACACCAATGTAATTAAGCTTAATGTTTTCTATCAAAATACTTCAGTTTTCCAGCTGGATCTGGAATTATCTGAAAGAAAAGAACAGAAATAAAACAAATCAAGGTCATGATATTTCAGAAAAACAACTGCCAGAAGCTTCAGGTTAGCTACTAACAAAGGTGTACAAGCAACAAGCAAAAGGAGCTAAATCTAAATATTAAGCCAGCTGTAGCCCTTTAAGTGACGCTACTATTCCCTTAAATTACAACGTGCTTAATCATCTAGTAAACTAAGTGATTTCCTTGCAAAAATTCTTGGAAGAGTTACTCCTTCCTTTAGGCAAAATACAAAATAGGCCACAGTTTGGATATACAATTTCTGAGAGAAAAGAAATTCTTTGCAAAATTGATCATTGCAACGTTTCTGCAAACAATCTTTTTAACATTTCAAAATGTCGTTTGAAAGAAATATTCATTATCAAGTTTAAACAGACCAGAGCACAGTGGTATATGAGCAAATTATTAACAGGACAAAGATGTCTCCTAACAATGGAGAGGAAACAGAAAATCTGAAACTGGCTGAGCGCAGGAAAAGAGTACAATGATGTTGGCAGAAAGGAAAGTGTGACCTTTGGGCCATGTACAAAATTATACAATAGCAGGTGACATCCAAGAGAAATCTGTAAGGTACTCAAACAGCAGACAGAAAGAAAGTGAAAACCTAAGATAAAAGCGGAACTGAGCAGGATACTTAATATACTAAGAAAACAATTGAAAATGTTTTCTTTCCAATCATTAAGAATTATTGTTCTTTTTCAAAATCAAGACTGTTGTTGTCAGACTGCTTTCTGCATTTACTTGCATTTCCAAAAATCCTTCGATAAGAATCCACCAAGGAGTTATCCAAATTGTTATGGACCAGACACCCTCCCCCCAAAATATAGGAAGGAGATAGCTGAGACCTTGACTTTAAATAAATATAAAAGGTAAGTGTAAAACGCTGTGTTGCAGATGAAGTTCAATTGGTCCACCACTAGGCTTTAATCAAAACACACTTTATTCTTTCAACATGGTTAGAATACAAGCGAAAAGAAGAACTGGCATAACCATCTCTATCGAAATACTTAACAAAGTAATGTATTACTTAACCACTAATCATCAACTGTTCCAATACAGGCAGCACCCCATTAACACACTCCTGGCAAGGCAATTTAGCAAAAGTTAAGGTTCTCACATGCTGCCTCTCTCCAATCCAGCACAATGAAATAAACAGTCTGCCTTTTTTTAATTTCTAAGAGGAAGTCTCTCAACTAAGACTCTAGCAGCAGAGAACTGAAGCTGTTAGCTCAGCAACCTTCTCACGAACTGAAAGCAAAATCCAAAACCTTCCTGGGTCTGTGTGAGCCCTGACCCCACCCTCGCATTATGTCTCATTAAAACAAAACACCCAGGAATCAGTTGACAACTGCCTGTCTGAAGCAGACATCCTTGCATCACTATGGCAACACCCCTCGAGAAACAGCACAGAATACATCCTTCTTAAGGGCACAGTACTGTCACAAAATAGAATAGTTTTCGCTGTGTTTGGAGAAACTAGGAAAATAACGTGGAAATTGATAAGAAGAATTCATGGAGGAAACAAAAATAATTTCCCAAATGCTCAGGTAACAACTGGTATGTACCTCATGCCACAGATTAATAATGTCATTCAAAGAATCCTACTACACATGAAGTGACTATTCAGCCCATCAAGTGGTTTTTGGTTTAATTCCCTTGCTTTTTCAAGTTTTCATTCAATTCAATTTTGAAGGTTACTATTAATCTGCTTCCACCACCCTATCACACAGCATATCATTAAAAACCAAAGCTAACTGGATCTTGTTATGTTATCTAGACCATTCATTATAAAATTAGGACCACAACAGAGAAATATGTATAGAACAATACAGCGCAGAACAGGCCCTTCAGCCCTCGATGCTGTGCCGCCCTGTGAACTAATCTAAGGCCATCCCCCTACACTATCCCATCATCATCCATATGCTTATCCAAGGACTGTTTAAATGCCCCTAATGTGGCTGAGTTAACTACATTGGCAGGCAGGGCATTCCACGCCCTTACCACTCTCTGAGTAAAGAACCTGCCTCTGACATCTGTCTTAAATCTATCACCCCTCAATTTGCAGCTATGCCCCCTCGTACTAGCCGACGTCATCATCCTAGGAAAAAGACTCTCACTGTCCACCCTATCTAATCCTCTGATCATTTTGTAGGTCTCTATTAAATCCCCTCTTAGCCTTCTTCTCTCCAATGAGAACAGACCCAAGTCCCTCAGTCTTTCCTCATAAGACCTTCCTCCAGACCAGGCAACATCCTGGTAAATCTCCTCTGCACCTTTTCCAATGCTTCCACATCCTTCCTGTAATGGGGCAACCAGAACTGTACACAATATTCCAAGTGAGGCCGCACTAGCGTTTTGTACAGTTGCAGCATGACATCATGGCTCCGGAACTCAATCCCTCTACCAATGAAACCTAACACACCGTATGCCTTCTTAACAGCACTATCAACCTGGGTGGCAACTTTCAGGGATCTATGTACCTGGACACCAAGATCCCTCTGCACATCCACACTACCAAGAATCTTTCCATTGACCCAGTATTCTGCCTTCCTATTATTCTTCCCAAAGTGAATCACCTCACATTTATCTGCATTGAACTCCATTTGCCACCTTTCAGCCCAATTCTGCAGTTTATCCAAGTCTCCCTGCAACCTGCAACATTCTTCCACACTGTCCACCACTCCACTGACTTTAGTGTCATCTGCAAACTTACTAACCCATCCACCTATGTCTGCGTCCAAGTCATTTATAAAAATGACAAACAGCAGTGGTCCCAAAACAGATCCTTGTGGCACACCACTGGTAACCGGACTCCAGGCTGAATATTTTCCATCAACCACCACTCTTTGCCTTCTTTCAGAAAGCCAGTTTCTAATCCAAACTGCTAAATCTCCCTCAATCCCATGCCTCCGCATTTACTCCAATAGCCTACCATGTGGAACCTTATCAAAGGCTTTACTGAAGTCCATGTACACTACGTCAACTTCCCTACCCTCATCCACATGCTTGGTCACCTTCTCAAAAAACTCAGTTTGTGAGACACGACCTGCCCTTGACGAATCCATGTTGACTATCTCCAATCAAATTGTTGCTTGCTGGATGATTATAAATCCTATCTCTTATAATCCTTTCCAAAACTTTTCCTACAACAGATGTAAGGCTCACTGGTCTATAATTACCTGGGTCATTTCTACTGCCCTTCTTGAACAAGGGCACAACATTTGCAATCCTCCAGTCCTCTGGTACTAAACCTGTAGACAATGACGACTCAAAGATCAAGGCCAAAGGCTCCGCCATCTCCTCCCTAGCTTCCCAGAGAATCCTCGGAAAAATCCCATCCGGCCCAGGGGATTTATCTACCTTCACACCTTCTAGGATTGATAACACCTCCTCCTTACTAACCTCAATCCTTTCAAGTCTAATAGCCCATATCTCAGTCTTCTCCTCTACAATATTCTCCTTTTCCTGAGTGAAAACAGATGAGAAATATAACCACATTTAGAGCACTGAGTCCAGTTTTAGTCCCCTTCATGTCAGATAGAACACAGATGATTCTTCCTCGACCCAAGCTAACAGACTTTATGCCTTGAGTTTGTAATTCACTGGTCTAGGTTTTAAAAGACAAATATCATGGGAAGTTTTAATGCCATAATTGAACTGGCTTGTGAAATAAGAAACACAGTATGTATGAACAACGGATTCATTACAGTCCTTTATGAAACCATTTAATGTCTGCACAATTAACTCACCATGTTACATGAAAGGTAGGAGTAAGTCATGCCTGAAGAATTAAATAGCGGCTCAGGATTAATTGATTGCTGATCTGGGATCAGGAGATTTTGTCAGAGGACTGCACATAACCACAGACCTCAGCTATTTAGCAAGAATCTGGGGTACTGAAAAAGGGGATACGGATGGTTAAAGTGATACAATAAATAAGCATAAAAGGTGGTGGGGGTTTAAGAACATAGAACAGTACAGCACAGTACAGTCCCTTCGGCCCTTGATGTTGTGCTGACCTATTATCCTACTCTAAGATCAAATTAACCTGCATAGCCTTCATTTTACTATCATCCATGTGCCTATCCACGAGTCGCTTAAAGTCCCCAGTGTATCTGACTCCACTACCACTGCTGGTAGTGCATTCCACGCACCCACCACTCTCTGCATAAAGAACCTACCTCTACATCTGCCCTATACCTTCCTCCAATCACCTTAAAATTATGCCCCCTCCTGATAGCCATTTCCGCCCTGGATCACCGAAATGCTCTCCCACCGACAGATCTGACACCTGGCCAAGCACCAAATCCAATATGGCCTCACCTCTAGTCAGCCTATCTATATATTGAGTCAGAAATCCTTCTTGGACACACCTGACAAAATCTGCTCCATCCAAACTATTTGCACTAAGGAGGTTCCAGTTGATATCAGGGAAGTTGAAGTCACCCATGACAACAACCCTGTTACTTTGGCACCTTTCCAAAATCTGCCTCCCAATTTGTTCCTCAGTGTCTCTGTTGCTATTGGGGGTCTACAGAAAACTTCCAATAAAGTGACTGCTCCTTTCCTGTTTCCGACCTCCACCCATACTGACTCAGCAGTCAAACCCTCCTCGATGACCTCTCTTTCTGCAGCTGTGATACCATCCCGATTAGCAATGCCACTCCCCCACCTCTTTTACCTCCCTCCCTATTTCTTTTGAAACATCTAAACTCCAAAACATCTAACAACCATTCCTGCCCCTGTGTTATCCAAGTCTCTGTAATGGCCACAACATCGTAGCTCCAAGTACTGATCCATGCTCTAAATTCATCACCCTTATTCCTGACACTTCTTGCATCAAAACAGACACGCTTCATCTGTCACACTGACTTTGCCCTATCAACTGTCTATCCTTCCTCACAGACTCTCTGCATGCTGTATCTGCCTGCACACCAGCTATCCCATCCTCTGGTCCATAGCTCGGTTCCCAACCCCCTGCCAAACTAGTTTAAACCCTCCTGAAGAGCTCTAGCAAACCTCCCCCCCAGGATATTGGTGCCCCTCCAGTTCAGGTGCAACCCATCCTTCTTGTAGAGATCCCACCTTTGCCAGAAGGCATCCCAATGATCCACATATCTGAAGCCCTCCCTCCTTCACCAGCTCTCCAGCCAAGTGTTCAGGTGCACTCGATCTCTATTCCTAGCCTCACTGCCCAGTAGTAATCCTGAGATTACTACTCAGCTCTTCCTGCCTTTTAGCTTCCAACCCAACTCTCCATATTCACTTTTCGGGTCCTCATCCCTTTTCCTAGTTACGTCATTGGTACCGATGTGCACCATGACTTCTGGCTGCTCACCCTCCCCCTTCAGAAGCCTGTAGACTCAATCCGAAACATCCCTGACCCTGGCACCCGGGAGACAACATGTCATCCGGGATAAAAGGTACCGCAGATGCTGGAGAATCCGAGATAACAAGCATGGGGCTGGATGAACACAGCAGGTCAAGCAGCATCATAGGAGCAGGAAAACTTGACGTTTCGGGCCTAAACCCTGATGAAGGGTTTAGGC
>JAHRHZ010000128.1:1571218-1653063 GCA_024137785.1 Ginglymostoma cirratum
GGGCCTAAACCCTGATGAAGGGTTTAGGCCCGAAACGTCAAGTTTTCCTGCTCCTATGATGCTGCTTGACCTGCTGTGTTCATCCAGCCCCATGCATGTCATCCGGGAGTCTCGTTTGCGACCACAAAATCTCCTGTCTGTTCCCTAACCACTGAATCTCCTATCACTATTGCTCTTCTATTCTCCCCCATACCCTTCTGAGCCACAGAGCCAGGCTCAGTGCCAGAGACCTGGCTGCTATGGCTTTCCCCTGGTAGGTCGTCCCCCAACAGTATCCAAAGTGGTATACTTATTATCGAGGGGAACGGCCACAGGGGATCCCTGCGCTGTCTGCCTATTCTCTTTCCCTCTCCTGACGGTCACCCAGCTACCTTTATCCTGTAACTTAGGTGTGACTACCTCCCTACAACTCGTCTCTATCACTCCCTCAGCCTCCCGAATGATCCGGAGTTCATCCAGCTCCAGTTCCAGTTCCCTAATGCGATCTGAGGGAATCTGGAGTTGGGTGCACTTCTCATAGGTGAAGTCAGCAGGGACACTCGTGGTGACTCTTACCTCCCATATCCTACAAGAGTATGCAACTGCCCTAGCTTCCAACCCGTCTAAATTGCCAAAAGAGATAAAGAGAAAGGAAAATAAAACCTCGCCTAACCGACCCTCCACACAGAGTCTTTTTTTTTTGGTTAGAGGAGGAGGATACATGTGTAGTGTTTCCGGTTTAGCCACTGCCCGAATATATTAGTTCATTTACCCAGCAGTCCTCATGTCCGCGTTTGCTCCTGCTCAGCCTTCACGCCGCCTATTCAAGAGGCAAGTATTTTGTACACAAGCTTACTTTCCCAGCTGCCCCCTGACTCGCACTCTCACAACTCCCGCCGCTGAAATAGAGTCGTAAGAGCGCAATCCGGGGGAAGCTGGGAAGGTAAGTTTGTGTATAAAATACTTGTCTCATGAGTCAGCCGTCAATCTGATCTTGTTTCGGCATTTTTTCTCTATCTCCTCTCTCTTTTGCTCCCTCAGTTTGTGCTGCTTCATTGCATTCCTTTTAGGGATGCATGAAAACAAAACACAAAAATGTGACCCAACAACTCTGGAGGTCACAACAGAAGTATCGTTGTGAGAAACAATGGAATAAAACAGAAAAAAATTGTAGCATACACCAAGTAAATAAGGATTGGGACTCGTTGGTGTTCATTTAGGAGAACAAAACTTAAGTGCCGAAAGCTGGGGTACAGGTACTGATACAGGTACAAACTGCTATGTGCCAATCACCTTGTAGAGAGACATTAAGTCTCAGTTCAGAATGTAGACAGCACTGTTCATCATGGGGTCTTACCTCTGGGAAAGTGTGTTCCAAGAAAAAGAAAGCATACAAAGATGAAGGACAAATAGAAGGGAGACAATATGGCAGTATTCCAAAAGATAATGGCTCTAAAATTATTTTCAGATTTAAATGTGAAGTACAGGTGCTATTTTTCAGTGCTGAGTGTGGTTGGAGACAGACATGGCAGAAAGCAAAGTAAGTTACAAAGTTTTCCCTAGGTTTTTGAATAGTTGATTTTCTGTTGGTTGCTCATTAGTGAATTAAGAGATGAATCAGAACACTTTCTGCTTTTTTTTTAATCCCAATGCTTATGCTGAACAACAAGATTCACAGTTTAAATAAATGAATTCTGTGAGACAAGTTTTGATTTTAGCAATTTCCAATTAACAAAAGCCTAAACTTTTAAAAAGGAAAGACACTCCCAGAAGGGATACCTGCCTATGCAAGTGTCTGGTTGAACTCTAGAGCAAAATTATGAAGTTGCAGAACGAATACTTTGTAAACGATTTAATTAAGTAAAAGTTCCTTCCAGTATGCTCAACATAGTTATCACGCTACTAAGTTTTTAAGACTGTTAGTTTGAAATATCTATTAGAAATACGTACTTGGAGATTTCCATCAAAAATGATGTTATTAACTTCAAATCTTGCTCACATTCTGTCTGAACGTTCTTATAATACCAAACACTAAACCTAACAGATCAAGAATAAAACATTCCCAGAAACAAGTCAAAAACAAAGTTGCTGGAAAAGCTCAGCAGGTCTGGCAGCATCTGTGGAGGAAAAAACAGAGTTAATTTTTCGGGTCCGGTGACCCTTCCTCAGAACTGATTGTGGCTGGGAAAACGTCAGTTCATTATGCAGAAAATAGGGAGATGGGTGGGGTAGGGAGTAAACGATAGGATAGAGCCCAAAGAGAGAGAAAGACAGTTGGACAGATAAAGGAGTTGCTAACGATCAGGCTGGGAGGGCGAGTAGTTGTTAATGGGGACTGTTAGTGACTAACAGGGGGTGTGTAGTGGCAGGCTACGTGGTAATAAGGCCTGGTGTGTGGGGTGGGGGGCTGGGACACAGGAGAGTTTAGGCCCTAAAATTATCGAACTCAATATTGAGTCCGGAGGGCTGTAGGGTCCCCAAGTGGAAAATGAGGTGTTGTTCCTCCAGCTTGCGTTGGGATTCACTGGAACACTACAGCAAGCCGGAGACAGAGATGTTGGCCAGGGAGCAGTGTGGTGCGTTGAAGTGGCAGGCAACAGGTAGTTCAGGGTCTTTTTTGCGAGCAGAACATAGATGTTCTGCGAGGTGGTCGCCAAGTCTACGCTTCGTTTCCCCAATGTAGAGGAGACCACATTGTGAGCAGCGAATGCAGTCGACTAGATTCTTGGAAGTGCAGGTGAAAGAAGGTATGTTTGGGCCCTTGGATACTGGGGAGGGAGGAAGTAAATGCGCAGGTGTTGCACCTTCGCCGGTGACAGGGGAAGGTGCCGTAGGGCTGTGGGGAGGTGTTGGGGGTGAACGAAGTGTGGACCAGGGTGTCTTGAAAGGAATGGTCCCTGCGGAAGGCAGACAAGAGAGGGGAGGGGAATATTTGTCTGGTGGTGGCATCTTGCTGGAGGTGGCAGAAATGGCGTCTGATGATCTTCTGGATGTGGATGCTGGTGGGATGGTGATAAGGGGAACCCTATTGCTGTTGCGGGAGGGAAGAGAAGGGGTGAGGGCAGAAGTGCGGGAGATTGGTTGGACCCGATTGAGGGTCCTGTCGACAATGGAGCTGGGGAAACCTCAGCTGAGGAAGAATGTGGACATTTCGGAGGTTCCCTTGTCGAAGTTGGCCTCATCTGAACATATGCGACGGAGACGGAGGAACTGAGAGAATGGGATAGAACCTTTACAGGAAGTGGGATGTGAGGATGTATAGTCCAGGTAGCTGTGGGAGTCAGTGGGTTTGTAATGGATATTAGTGGCCAGTCTATCCCCACAAATGGAAACAGAAATGTCAAGGAAGGGAAGGGAGGAGTCAGAGATAGACAAGGTAAAAAAGTGAGGGCAGGGTGGAAATTGGAGGCGAAATTGATGAAGTTTTCCAATTCTAGACAAGAGAGGGAAGCAGCACCGATGATATCGTTGATGTATCGGAGGAAGAGTTGTGGGTGGGGGCCGGAATAGGACTGGAACAAGGAATGTTCCCCACAAAGAGACAAGCATAACCAGGGCCCATGCAGGTACCCATGGCAACCCCGCTTACCTGAAGAAAATGAGAGGAGTTGAAAAAGAATTTGTTGAGCGTGAGGGTAAGCTCAGCCAAGCAGAGGAGGGTGGTGGTGGGTGGGGATGGTTCAGCTCTTTGCTCCAGGAAGAAGCGGAGAGCCCTAACACCCTCCTGGTGGGGAATGGATGTGTAAAGGGATTGCACATCCATGGTAAACAGGAGGTAGCTGGAGCCGATAATCTGGGAGCTTTGAAACCGGCGTAAGGCGTCAGATGAATCATGGATGTATGAAGGTAGGGATTGGACCGGGGGGAGAAGACTGAGTCAAGGTAGGAAGAGATGAGTTCTGTGGGGCATGAGCAGGCTGAAACAATGGGTCTACCTGGACAGTCCTGTTTGTGGATTTTTGGCAGGAGGTAGAAACGAGCTGTGCGGGGTTGGGGGAACTATTAGCTTGGAAGCGGATGGAGGGAGATCACCAGATGAAATGAGATCTGTAACCATAGTGGATACAATGGCCTGATGTGCCATGGTGGGGTCATGGTCCAGGGGAAGGTAGGAGGAGGTATCTGAGAGCTGGCGCTCAGCCTCTGCAAGGTAGAGTCAGTACGCCAGACAACAACAGCACCACCGTTATCGGCAGGCTTGATGACAAAGTCAGTCTCTATTGCCAGAGAGTTCACGTACAAGTCTTCTCGTGGCCACCACTTTTTCATGACTTCTTCTGGTTTAATCTGATTAAAATACATTAGTAGCATGATTACAGATATTAATGCACTGATTTTTAAAAAAGAAATAGTCCAATATCAAGCTCAAAGTCAATACCACCACAGATTTGACAAAGCAACAGAAAAGGGTGCTAACATTTAACTGCGATTTACTATCGGTAACAATTGTATATAAACCAAATCCTCCTTTTTATAAAGATGAGGACAGAGAAGGTTTTAAGTTAATGAGAGTCTTACCGTGTCACTTCCAGGTTTCCAACCAGCTGGGCAAACTATAAAAACCAAAGAAATAAAATAAATTTCAGGCTGCAGCTAAGCAATGTCTTTGTGAAAAAGCATTACTTACTCAACTTTTAAAATTTTTAAGTTATTTAATTGTTTCTAACTGATAAATTTCATGCAATTATTTCTATTATAATAATATGTACCTTCACCGTGTGCATCAGTGTACTGGAATGCTTGAACTAAACGAAGCGTTTCATCCACTGAACGCCCTACTGGAAGATCATTCATTGTAATTTGCCTCAGTATTCCTTTGTCATCAATGATAAAAAGTCCTCTGAGAGAAAAAATATGAGTATTTTTGTCAACTTTTATTGTCCAAAAGCGAAGCTGTACATTTGCTGTAATTTACATATACAAAACAGGTTTAAGAAAAGATGTAATTGCATTGTTGGAACTATGTTCATCTTGGCACCAACTTCAATTTGAAAATTATATGCTAAAGGTGATATAGCGCTGTTAGCACATAAAACATGTTAAAGCATCAGACAAAATTTGGTGCTGAACTATATAAAGTGCACAGACAAATTCTCCCAAATTCACTTACAAAATGGGGAAAAAATCTAATTGGTTGCAGTCGGGAGTTATGGACTAAAAGCACTATGAATGTGTTTCAGAGTATAATTGAACTCAGATGTCAGATCTTTGACTGATCCCTGCATCTGAATTTAAGGGTTCAGAGAACAACTGAAGTCACAAAAGATGTACAGTCTAAGGCACTCTTCCTTAACATGCTAGCTGAGAAACCTGCTAATGGGTTCTCTACTGCTCGTCACAAAACTTACTATAGGGCATCAGTATGAAAATATAGCTCTAGCTTGACCAAATTAACCAGCATGTAGTGGGGGAAGGAAGAGTTTAAAGGTAATAGCTTAGAATAGTTTAGCTTAAAATGGATTTTAGATACAAGAACAGATTAGAGAGATTGAGATTTTTCCTCCTGGGAGAAGATTAAGAGGTGACCATATTGAGGTGTTCAAAATAATGAACAATTTTGACAGGGTAAAGAAGGATACCCTATTTCCACTAGTTAGTATGCCAGTAACTAGGGGTCACAATTTCAAGACACTCAGCAAGACAGCTAGGAGTGAGGGGAGGAGAAACTTCATTAATCAGAGAGCTGTTAGGATTTGGAAGGCACTGCCTGGGAGAGTGGTGAAGGTAGATTCCATAGGAGGTTTCAAAAGAGAGGGCAATGGAGACAGGGCTGGAGAGTGGGACTAGCAGGGTAGCTCTTTTGGGAGCCAGTTAAGACACGATAGGTCAAATGGTTTCCTTCTATATAAAATTCTAAGATTCTACGATTCTAGAATAGCCTAAACCAGTACCAGAAACTACCACACAGACAAAACCCAGAAAACATGGTTACAGCTACAACCACACAAGATAACACAACACTCCAGACCGCGGGTGATTAGATCAAGAAATAGTTTGACCAAATTATCCACAGACTTATTTCGTAAACAGCATGTGACGAGAGAGAGTGAGTAAGTGAGTCAGTCTTTACAGGTTTTAAATGTTCTGTAGCTTGCATTTTAAAAAAACAAAAATATTTATTTTCCAAAGTTAGAGTTCCATCACAAGTGCTGCTTAAGGGATAATATTTGGATTTGATGAACATGTGGTTGGTGACATCTATTTCCTTGCTTCCTGTTCCTCAGGAGTCTAATTCTGACTAGAGTGACCTTAACAGACTTCAATTATAATCTTTGAAGATATTGCTATATCATCTTTTTAAACGGATTACTGAATTCATGAGTACTTTAAAATATTTTCAAATTTTAAATTGCTGTAACATGCTAAAGAGACTCCTAGTGGGAAATGCATATTTTTGACTGCTTGAAGCTAGGATTGTTGTCAGACATGTGGTGATTATTACTGAATAGCACTTACTGAAAAACTTGAATGCGAAGGGCACTGAGAAGAGGCTGGATGAATTAGAACGTTGTGAATAAGCTGTGGCAATTTTCAGTATTAAAACGTGAAAAATTGAGATTTGAAGTTACTAATCTTCTAAGCTGACACCACACTAAATAGCATTTGAGTGAAATAATAAAATGCCAGTAATCATGAACCCATATCCTATCAACGGGAGTGCAATGGGGAATGAAGGAAGAAAATTACAGCTGGTGCAGCATTATTTGCTGACCTTGCCTTCCTCCAAGAAATATTTGAACTCAAATCAGACTGGAGAAGAATAAGAGTCCATACTCTGCATGCTCATACTGGAGTTTTGCTCGGCTTCAAATTACTTTTAGAATGACAGACATTATTATACCAGTTTCCCTCCATAAGAAATATCCCCAATGTCTCAATCTCTCAGCTTATTAATAAGGAACTGTTTTTGAATATCTGCACTTCAAATCTTTTTTAACCATTTTTTTTAAACCATCTAGTATAGATTAAACAACCGAACCATTTTGTTTCTCTTGTCACCCTGTTTTTAATTCTTCTCCCCTCCTGGGTACCAAATGAAACACATGCAGTTCTTCAGGCATTCATCATTTGTTAACAATTTCAACGATATGAATCTATTGTGGATGATATAATACCAGAGACCAATCTTGTCTTCAGTATTCAACAGCTTGCACATTCAACAAGCAAGCTTCGCCTAGCAATTTCTTCAGCTGGTTCCCTGTCACCTCAAACTATGGACTGCGAATGAAAAGATAGAGAACAAGCATATTATAACTGCATATTCTTTTAAATAAACTTACTCTCTGAGTAAAGAACCTACCTCTGACATCTGTCCTATATCTATCACCCTTCAATTTAAAGCTATGTCCCCTCATGCTAGCTGTCACCATCCGAGGAAAAAGGCTCTCGCTGTCCACCCTATCTAAACCTCTGATCATCTTGTATGCCTCTATTAAGTCACCCCTTAACCTTCTTCTCTCTAACGAAAACAGCCTCAAGTCCCTCAGCCTTTCCTCATAAGACCTTCCCTCCATACCAGGCAACATCCTGGTAAATCTCCTCTGCACCCTTTCCAATGCTTCCACATCCTTCCTATAATGCGGCGACCAGAACTGTACACAATAATCCAACTACAGCCGCACCAGAGTTTTGTACAGCTGCAACATGACCTCATGGCTCCGAAACTCAATCCCTCTACCAATAAAACCTAACACACCATATGCCTTCCTAACAACCCTATCAACCTGGGTGGGAACTTTCAGGGATCTATGCACATGGACACCGAGATCTCCCTGCTCATCCACACTACCAAGAATCTTACCATTAGCCCTGTACTCTGTATTCCTGTTACTCCTTCCAAAGTGGATCACCTCACACTTTTCCGCATTAAATTCCATTTGCCACCTCTCAGCCCAGCTCTGCAGCTTATCTATGTCCCTCTGTAACCTGCAACATTCTTCCGCACTATCCACAACTCCACCGACTTTAGTGTCATCCGCAAATTTACTCACTCTTCCATCTACGCCGTCATCCAGGTCATTTATAAAAATGACAAACAGCAGTGGCCCCAGAACAGATCCTTGCAGTACACCACTAGTAACTGAACTCCAGGATGAACATTTCCCATCAACCACCACCCTCTGTCTTCTTCCAGCTAGCCAATTTCTGATCCAAACCACTAAATCACCCTCAATCCCATGCCTCCATATTTTCTGCAATAGCCTACCTTGGGGAACCTTATCAAACGCTTTACTGAAATCCATATACACCACATCAACCGCTTTACCCTCATCCACCTGTTTGGTCACCTTCTCAAAGAACTCAATAAGATTTGTGAGTCACGACCTACCCTTCACAAAACCATGTTGACTATCCCTAATCAAATTATTCCTCTCTAGATGATTATAATCCTTTCCAACACTTTACCTACAACCAAAGTAAGGCTCACTGGTCTATAATTACCAGGGTTGTCTCTACTCCCCTTCTTGAACAAGGGGACAACATTTGCTATCCTCCAGTCTTCTGGCACCATTCCTGTAGACAATGACGACATAAAGATCAAAGCCAAAGGCTCTGCAATCTCATCCCTAGCTTCCCAGAGAATCCTAGGATAAATCCCATCCAGCCCAGGGGACTTATCTATTTTCACACTTTCCAGAATTGCTAACACCTCCTCCTTATGAACCTCAATCCTGTCTAGTCTAATAGCCTGTATCTCAGCATTCTCCTTGACAACATTGTCTTTTTCATGTGTGAATACTGACACAAAATATTCATTTAGCGCCTCTCCTATCTCTTCGGACTCCACGCACAACTTCCCACTACTGTCCTTGACTGACCCTAATCTTACTGTAGTCATTCTTTTATTCCTGACATACCTATAGAAAGCTTTAGGGTTTTCCTTGATCCTACCGGCCAAAGACTTCCCATATCCCCTCCTGGCTCTCTCTTTAGGTCCTTCCTGGCTAACTTGCAACTCTCAAGCGCACTAACTGAGCCTTCATGCCTCATCTTTACATAAGCCTCCTTCTTCCTCTTGACAAGAGATCCAACTTCTTTAGTAAACCATGGTTCCCTCGCTCAACCGCTTCCTCCCTGCCTAACAGATACATATTTATCAAGGACACGCAGTAGCTGTTCCTTGAACAAGCTCCACATTTCAATTGTGCCCAGCCCTTGCAGTTTCCTTCCCCATCCTATGCATCCTAAACCTTGCCTAATCGCCTCATAATTGCCTTTCCCCCAGCTATAACTCTTGCCCTGCAGTATATACCTTTCCCTTTCCATCGCTAAAGTAAACATAACCGAATTGTGGTCACTATCACCAAAGTGCTCACCTACCTCCAATTCTAACATCTGGCCTGATTCATTACCCAGTACCAAATCCAATGTGGCCTCACCTCTTGTTGGCCTATCTACATACTGTGTCAGGAAACCCTCCTGCGCACATTCGACAAAAACTGACCCATCTAAAGTACTCGAACTATAGCGTTTGCAGTCAATATTTGGAAAGTTAAAGTCCCCCATAACAACTACCCTGTTACTTTCGCTCCTATCCAGAATCATCTTTGCAATCCTTTCCTCTACATCTCTGGAACTTTTCGGAGTCCTGCAGAAAACTCCCAACAGGGTGACTTCTCCTTTCCTGTTTCTAACCTCAGCCCATACTACCTCAGTAGACGAGCCCTCACCAAACGTCCTTTCTGCCACCGTAATACTGTCATTGACTAACAATGCAACACCTCCCCCTCTTTTACCACCTTCCCTGATCTTACAGAAACATCTAAACCCCGGAACCTGCAACAACCATTCCTGTCCCTGCTCTATCCATGTCTCCGAAATGGCCACAACATCGAAGTCCCAGGTACCAACCCATGCTGCAAGTTCACCCACCTTATTCCGGATGCTCCTGGCGTTGAAGTAGACACACTTCAAACCACCTTCCTGCCTGCCGGTACACTCCTGCGACTTTGAAACCTTATTCATGACCTCACTACTCTCAACCTCCTGTTCACTGGAGCTACAATTCAGGTTCCCACCCCCCTGCTGAACTAGTTTAAATCCTCCCGAAGAGCATTAGCAAACTTCCCCCCCCAGGACATTGGCACCCCTCTGGTTCAGGTGTAGACCATCCCGTTTGTAGAGGTCACACCTACCCCAGAATGAGCCATTTTAAAGAGTAGCATTATCTCTTCTGTCTTAGACATGTCAAAGTTTTGCAAGAATATCATGTCCTTTCTAACTGACAAAGATGTGGAAAAGAATAGGATTATTTTTCAAGACCAATTTCAACATGCTTGTTAAATTTGTCAAAGTATATTTACATGATTTCTTCAAACCTATTTACCACTGGTGTGATTATGCAAGACTGCCTTCCAATTAAAAAAAAACAGGCTTTATATTAATTTAATACTTTACCTTCTCAAGTTAGTTTGTCTGTAATTTTTGTTTGAGAGTTTCCTGGTGCATGCATGCTTGAACCTAAATTTGTCTGTAGTAGCTAAGAGTGATGAAAATAGATTGTAAATACAAATTAGCTTTAGAACCAATGTACTAAAACCATTTTACTGATTTTTTAATCTATTCAAACATCTATAATTTTTAAAATTATTTTCCTTCCCTTCACTGAGCTTTAACTTTGCGTTCTGTTTGCATAGGTACCACTCTTGCTCACGTGATCAAAATTCATGTGTGAATATAGACATTAAATTTTGGCAGATTAAGTGTAGAAAAGTACATTCACGTCCTTGCAACAACCTAGTAGAGGCCTCAGAATAGGACCAGAATGCCAAACTGATTAGTCTCCTACATAATTAAATGTTACAAAGATCAGTTTACTGTAAAAATGAATTTGTTGAGATCAGGTAATAAAGCAAAGAACAGGGATGGAATGTGTGTTTTTCCAAACTAGGCGCAGTACTGTTTTTTTCATCAAAACAACCATTACAGCAAGTTAGATCTGTTGTTTCACGCGTAGTCAAACAGTTATTTTACTTTGCCTTTTAGCATTCTGTAATTGCAATCCTGATGGTTGTCCCAGAGGAAAAACCATCCAGATGACATTTTATTCCCTACTATGCTCTTCTGCTTTCTTTGTTGGAAAATGATACTGCCTTGAATAATTCTGGTAATTATTCAGAAATTTGATCTGACTTCAACTTCCTTTCAGAGTTTTTTTTTTAAAGCATATGTATCTTGCAATATCAGCCTTCAAGTATTTTAATTTTTCATCCTGTCTTTCAGAATCCAAACATCCAAGCAGAAGTAAACTATTTGCCCCTTAAACTTGCACTCAATAAGATGATGGCTGATATGCATGATTTTTGAATTCCATATTCTGATCTATTCCCAATAACCTTTGGTTCCCTTTTCCAGCAAGAATTGACCTCTGCCTTAAAAATATTTAATGACCATGTTGTCTTTTGACCATGGTGGAGTTTCAAAGTCTCTCAAGCCATTGAAGAAAAATAATTATCCTCATTTCTGTCCTAAAAAGACAAACCTTAATTTTAAAACAGTGTGCCTAATTCTGTAAATTAGGTGGATTGGCCATGCTAAATTACCCACAGTGTCCAGGACGTGTAGACTATGTGGATTAGCCAGGGTAAATGGGAGGTTATGGGGATAGGGTGGGGGGAATTGGGTCTGGGTGGGGTGTTCTTCAGAGGGTCAGTGTAGTCTCAACGGACTGAATGGCCTCTATCTGCACTGTAGGAATTCTATGACAAATACAGAGGTAACTAAAAAAGTGATTGATGGTATAAAAGAGTTAGGAGCTAGCACAACGATAATAAGAATCCTGAGACCAATACTCATAAGGGTGACACTATGCAGGGACTCACAGAAGACAGTGAAAACTGAAGAACAACTCTCGATAGTGGGGGCCTACGTCAGTGACCTCGATAACAGGAGTACTCTCTGGACCACAGCCAGATCATCTGTTCTTTAACTGGTAGTATAATGTGCAAAATGCAAGACTTGTAAATTTGTGATTCTAATAAATAGTGCCATATAACGATCTTACCTCCAAGTTTTTATCCGATTATTGCCATTTCACTCAGGGCAAAGGAATATTAGTAAAAAGTACAGATGAATATACATGTTGAGATTTGTAGAGGTCCACAAGCCATAAGATTAGCCTTACCAGCTATCTGCCTAAACAAGGTCAAGAGACAGAGTCATACAGCATGGAAACAGACCCTTTGGTCCAACCAGTTCATGCCAAACATAATCCCGAACTAAACTAGTCCCACCTGCCTGCTACTGACCCATATTCCTCCAAACCTTTCCTATTCATGTATTTACCCAAGTGTCTTTTAAATATTGTAACTGTGCCCGCATCCACTACTTCCTCAGGAAGTTCATATTACATGCGAACCACCCTCGTTGCAAGCCTGAAGCAGAAACAGAGCAAGAAAGCTACCACCTGGAACAATGGCTATCTTTAGAAGTTCTCACTTCATTACGCAAACTAGCAAATGAGCCAAAAGCTGCCATTTTCAGACCAGAAAAGTCTCCAATCTAATAAAAACTATCCTGAAGAGACAAAATGCCTCCAAAATTTGATTAGGTTGAGGATGGAATTTCACACTGCTTCTATTCAACGGCTATGCAAATTGTATTTTCCATTAACAGGATGCTGTCCTTCCACACAGTTTGCATTGTTATGTATGAATTTCAGTAATGATGTAAGGCCAGGTTGGACACTCCAGCAATTGGTGATCAAAACAGTGTATTCTTTTGGATATTTGTAATAACCTCAGTGCAGTCTGTGATATTTTAAACCATAAGTTAAAATACTACTAGATACTGCTCACTATTGCAGGAGCATCCTGGAATGCACAGACATTTCTCTACTGCAGGGCATCTTCTTAAACTCCACTCCCAGCAGTCTCCATCCTCACCACCAGCAAGTGGGAGGAACTCAGATTTCTTTGTCAGAAAGATACAAACCATCTAATCAGCTCCTACCTGCCATTCCACTTGTCCACCTGGTCAACTTCCTTTTAATGTTCCTCCTTGTCCTAGCCTTCTGCTGTGACCTTTTTTTTCTAGTTTTTCTCCTGCCTCCCCTCATATCCTGTCTGAGCCATGAGATTCATCTCCTACTCCCTCGGGCGCATTCCTGCTGATCAGCCAACTTGCCTTCCTGCTCCCCAAATCAGCTGATATGGTTATTGGTTCCTTCCTTCAGGCGTTGTGTTTCTTTCCTTTCCATCTTTTGTCATCAGCCCTTTCCCCAAAACATCCATCCTTGCAAACTAACTTCACATCTCCAGCCTCTTCCTTTCCAAGTTCCTTGAATGTAATGCCCCCTTCCAAATCCATTTCTATCTTTCCCAGGACTCAATGTTTGAACCCCTGCCATTAGGTTTTTCCCTGTCACAGTACCAAAACAACTCTTATCAAAATCACAAATCCTCTCCAACGTGACTGTGGTAAACTTTGCCCCTCATCCTTCATGACCTGTCTGCAGCCTTTGAGAGTGACCACACCATTCTCCTCTGACACCTGTCCCCTTTGGTCCAGTTGTGACTAATCTCATTTGCTTCCAGCTTTCCCTATCTAATTATAGCTACAGAATCACTGGAATGGCTCCTCTTCCTGTTATTCCCACTACCTCGTGTCCTCCAGCAATCTAACCTTGGCCCCCACTCTTCCTCACCTACATGCTGCTCTTCGGTGACATCATCCAAAAGCACAGTATTAGCTTTCACATGTACACTGATGACACTTAGCTCTACCTCATCATTCTTCACTGTTGCCAATTTATCAGTCCACTTATCTGATAGCTAGTACTGGCCAAGCAGAAATTCCATCCAAGTTATTGGAAAGACTGAAACCATTGTTCTTGCTTCTCAGTTATAACTCCTGTCCTCTAACTACCAATTCAATCCTACTCCCTGGCAACAGCCTGACACTGAGCTCATCTGTTCTCAAGTCCAGTGTCAGTAATGATCTCTGGAAGAGCTTCCAACTTCATACTGTGCCATCTCAATGAGGCTTTTTCTACCTCTGCAACCTCGCTCAACTTCACCTGCCTCAGGTTTTTCTGCTATTGAAAGCCTCATTCATGCCTGCAGACTTGACTATCCCAAAACACTCCTGGCTAGTCTCCAACATTTTACCTTCTATAAACTTGATATCATCCAAAATTCTGCTGCCTGTATCTTAATTTGAGCAAGTCCCCTGTCATTCCTAATCACCTCCAAACCCTCTGACCTAATTGGCCCCCAGACACGCAACGTCTTGACTTTAAAATTCTCATCGTGGCTCACTCCACACTCTTTAATCGTCTCTGACCTCAAAACACTCAAGTTATACGCACTCCTTTAATTCTGGCCTCCCTTGCATGACCAATTATAATTGTTCCACTGGGAGATGTATCTATAGTTACCTCAGCCACAAGCTCTGAAATTCCTTCCTTGTACCTGCATCCCTCAGGGGAGATGGCGGTATGGAGTTAATGCCACTGAACTAGTAATCCAGGAGGCCAAGGCTAATGCTTTGGGTCACAGGTAACTGGGAGAATTTAAATTCGACTAACAAAGTCAGGAATTGAAAGCCACTGTCAATAACGGTCACCAAGACAACTATGATTGATTGTGAAAACACTAACCCTCTTCAGGGAAGGAAATGGTCGAATCCTAACTCCCTTCTGGAAGTGGCCAAGAGAGGCATTCAACTGCAGGTTATGTAGGGATGGGCATGGAAAGCTGGGTTTGCCAACACGCACATCCTTTGAAGGAATAAAGAAAAAAGTTCAGCTCAGAAGAATTGTATTGGACTCGAAATATCAACTCTGCTTCTCTGTCCAAAGATGCTGCCACACCTGCTGAGCCTCTGCAGCATTTTCGGTGTTTGTTTCAACATTTCTAGCATCTGCAGTACACAGCTTTTATTAAAAAAGAACAACTTTCTTTCTTTAAGACGTTTCTTAAAATACATTGTTAGCTGTCATACCTGTGCCGTATGAAAGGCTCCCAAGAAGGCATTACATCAATCTGTGTTGATGTCACATGGCAGTAAACTACAAATTGATATTAGGCTTACTTTTTAAAACACAGATTTTCTCTGGTTACCTAAGTGTGTGGCCTTGATCCTCTAAATACACGCCATAATCCTTTGCAATTTGATGTGTTAGATCTGAGAGTAATGGGATCTTCATTGGTCCTAATCCACCTTGTTTTCTTGGTGTATTTATCCTTTATAAAGCAAAATTACCTCTTTAAGAAGAGCACTCATTTACTTCATTGACAAAATTCAAATATAAAACTGTTTGTGTTTACAACTTATTTCAAGAGATAAACACCTAAAGGTACAAAGTAGAGATTCAACAGCAATTTAAAGAAGTAGAACAAAATTGGGTGGGTGGGGTTTAGCAAGTATTGGTTGCTTGAGGAACACTGGCTCAGAGTTGACGAGTTGGAGTCTGAGCTTCAAACACAGTGACATATTAGGGACTGCAAGGGTTACCAATGCTGTGTTTCAGGGGATAGTCATGCCCCTAAGATTAACTACTTCAAATTTGGTCAGGAATAGGAGAGTGTGACTACTAGCAAGGTAGGTTGAGAATTCTAGGAGGTAGTGCTGAAGCAGCCTCAGCCCTTGCGTTTGTTTAACGAGTTTCAGACTCTTGCTCCCTGTGTGTATGACAGCAGGAGCTGTAGGGAGGATGAGCAAACCAACCACAGCACCACAGTACAGGGAACTATTCAAGGGGTGGGGGGAGAAAAGAGAAATGTAGTTGTAATTTGGGATATTACAGACAGGGGAACAGATACTGTTCTGTGGCCAGGATCAAGAGTTCCAAAGGTTGTATTGCTTGCCTGATGCCCAGGTTCAGGATATCTCATCTGGGCTGCAGAGGAACATGAAGTGGGAGGGGAAAGATCCGGCTATCATAGACACCAATTACATAGGTAGGAAAAGGAAAGAGGTTCTGCTAAGGGAATATGAACAGCTAGGGGCTAACTTAAAAAACCAGGGCCAAAAAAGTAATAATCTCTGGATTACTAGCTGAACCACAAGCAAACTGGCACAGGGTCAACAAGATTGAGTGTGGCTCCAGGATTGGTGTGGGAGAAAGGGGTTTAAATTCACGGGACTTTGGCACTAGTACTGGGGAAGAAGGGAGCTGTTACAATGGGACGGGTTCCACCTGAATCATGCAGGGACCAGGGTCCTAGCGAATCACTTTACTTAAAGCCCTATCCACAGCCCTAGTTAGTAGTGGGGAGAGTGGGTTCAGTTGCAATGAAAACTATTGAAAAAGTTAAAGGTGGTGGTGGTGGGGAAGGGGGGTGCAGTGTGGCTCAGCAG
Organism: Ginglymostoma cirratum; assembly: GCA_024137785.1. Lineage (NCBI taxonomy): Eukaryota > Metazoa > Chordata > Chondrichthyes > Orectolobiformes > Ginglymostomatidae > Ginglymostoma > Ginglymostoma cirratum. The sequence goes on from JAHRHZ010000128.1 coordinate 1,587,500, forward strand.
AGGTTATTAAAATTTCCAGAACAAGCAATAGCACAGAGAATGTAAAGGGTCAGGAATCTAATTCAGGCACAGCAGACAACAAAGAGAAGGGGGGGCAGTTGATGCAGGCATTGGGGCGGCACGGTGGCTCAGTGGTTAGCACTGCAGCCTCACAGCGCCAGGGACCCGGGTTCGATTCCAACGCCAGGTGACTGTCTGTGCGGAGTTTGCACATTCTCCCCGTGTCTGCGTGGGTTTGCTCCGGTTTCCTCCCACAGTCCAAAGATGTGCAGGCTAGGTGGATTGGCCATACTAAATTGCCCATAGTGTTCAGGGTGTGTGGGTTAAGGGGGGTTGGGTCTGGGTGGGATGCTCCACGGGTTGGTGTGGACTTGTTGGGCCGCAGGGCCTGTTTCTACACTGTAGGGATTCTAATTCTAATTCTACTTAAAGTCAACAGCAAGAAGTGATATAGAGTTGGAAGGCAGAGAATCTGTGTGGGTAGAGTTGAGGAACCGCAAAGGAAAAAAGGCGCTGACAGGAATTATGTAGGTCTCCTAGTAGTAGTCAGGATGTGGGGAAGAAAATGAATCAGGAGATAGAAAAAGGCATTTAAGAAAGGCACTATTACAATAGTCATGGGGGACTTCGATCTGCAGGTGGACTGGGAAAATCAGGTTGGTTGCAGATCTCAAGGAAAGGAATACATGAAATGTTTACAAGGTGGTTTTTTTGGACAGCTTGTACTACAGCCCACTAGGGAACAGACAGTTCTGGGTTTGGTGATCAGATATGAGGCAGACTTGATTAGGGAGCTTAAGGTGAAGGAACCTCTAGGGGGCACTGGCTATAACATGATAGAATTAACCGTGGAGTTTGAGGGAGAGAAGCTGGAATCAGACGTAATGGTATTACAATTGAGTTAAGGTAACTACAAAAGATGAGGGAGGACCTAGCCAGAGTTGACTGGAAGGGGAGCTGAGCAGGGAAGATGGTCGGAGTAGCAATGGCAGGAGTTTCTGGAGGTAATTCAGGAGGCACAGCAGAAATTCATCCCAAGGAAGAAGAAACATACCAAGCAGAGGATGAGGCAACACGGCCAACAAGGCGAGTCAGGGGCCACGTGAAAGCAAAAGAAAAAGCATACAATGTTGTGAAGATTATTGGGAAGACAATGGATTGGAAAGCCTTTAAAAACCAGCAGAGGGTAACAAAAACAAAACACTAAAGGAGAAGAGGATAAAATACAAGGGTAAGCTAGCTAGTAATATAAAAGAAGATTGTAAGAGTTGCTTTTATATATCTAAAGGTTAAGAGGGAGGCAAGAGTGGACATTGAATCACTAGAAAATGATGCTGGAGAGGTAGTAGAGGGGACCAAAGAAATGGCGAAGGAACTGAACAGGTACTTTGCACCAGTTGTCACAGTGCAAGATACCAGTAGCACAGCAGAACTTCAAAAGAGTCAGGGGGACAGAGGTAAATGTGGTGGCTGTCACTAGGTGCTGGAAGCTGAAAGATCTGAAGGTGGATAAATTACCTGGACTTGACAGACTATTCCCCAGAAGAGATAGAAAGAGATAGCTGAGGAGACTGTACAGGCATTGGTGGTGATCTTTCTGGAATCACTGGAGTCATGAAGGATCCCAGCGGAAAATGGTTAATGTAACATCCCTGTTTAAGAAAGGAGGAAGGCAGAAGAAAGGAAACTATAGACCAGTTAGCCTAACCTCGGCCGTTGGTAAGATTTTAAGAGTCCATTACTACAGATGAGATTGCGGAGTACTTGGAAGTGTATGATAAAATAGGGCTGAGTCAGCATTGCTTCATCATAGGGAGGTCATGGCTGACAAATCTATTAGAATTCTTTGAGGAGGTAACAAGCAAGTTAGACAAAGGAGATTTATTTAGATTTCCGGAAGGCCTCTGATAAGATGCAGCATTGCAGGCTGCTAAGTAAGCTAAGAGCCCATGGCATTACAGGCAAGATACTGGCAAAAGACAGAGAATACAGATAAAGGGGTCTTTTTCAGGGTGTCAGCTGGTGACTACTGGGTGTCTTTTCTTTTATTCATTTGTGGGATGTGGACATCACTGGCTGCCCAGCATTTATTGCCCTTGAAAAGGTGGTGGAGACCTGCCTTCTTGAATGACTGCAGTCCACCCAATGTGGGTTGAGCCACAATGCCATTAGGGAGGGAATTCCAGCATTTTGACCCAGCGACAGTGAAGTAACAGTGATATATTTCCAAGTCAGGATAGTGAATGGTCTGGAGGTGAACTTGAAGGTGGTGGTATTCCTATACATTTGCTGCCCCTGTAGATGGACGTGGTTGTGGGTTTGGAGATAGCGATCCCAATTTTGGCACTAGCTCCCAGATATTAGTGAGGACGACTGTTCAGGGTCGACAGGACTGTTTCTGTTGTCATCTTTTCCGAGGCCTAGGTCAACGCCAGGTGATCCATCCGGTTTCATTTCTTTGAGAGTTTATAGCGACTGGTCCAAAAGAACATTAGCCGAGTTTCTGGATTAATAGTCTAGCAATAATACCACTAGGCCATCACCTACCCTGCTTAAATACCAAGGATAGCCAATGCTCCTCCTGTATTCACAAAAAGGGGAGATAGAACAAACAGGGACCATTTCGTTTGAGGTAGATGATGAATTTGTAGCTACATGGATCAGTTAAGGTGATTAGCATAGACGCATTTAAGGGAAATCCAGACAAATATTTGGGAAAAGGACTTTGTTAGGATTAGATGACAGGAGTTGGGGGGGGCTAGGGAGGCTCGGGTACAGCATAAATAGCAGTCCAGACCTGTTGAGCTGAATGGCTATTTTCTATCGTGTAAAACCTTATGCAATAAAGTCATTGTGTTTGTTAACAAACATAAATATTCTTGATTATAATTTATGCATTTGGGAATTTACCTCAATGAAAAGATAATAATTTCACTCATTACTTATTGTAGAAAACACACCAAAATAACATAGCTTGATGAACTGAGTGATACTAGATTCCGAAATATTCCAAGTGTCTGACATTTATATTACACCAAGTGCCAGATCTACTTACCATGCCAAGTGTGTAAACTGAGAGTCAACAGAACAAGCTACCACTTCTGTGTTAATAGCTCTAAACTCATCAATTCTGTCACCAAAAGCTATGATCTCAGTTGGACAAACAAATGTGCTGTAAATTAAGAAAACAAAGCAATCATGAATGACGGAGCATTTATAGATTCAGGTCTTTGTTTCAAGAATATAACTAAATGGCAAGAGATTACAGGCAGAAACTTAAGAGTGATGCACCCAAAGAAAATACACAATAAAGCAATTATCTTTCAAAAAAATATATTGACAGAAAACAGGACAAGGCTTCATACGAAAAGCACTCAATCATGACACAAATAAATCTATCGCATTGAATTTATTCTGATTGGCACCAGGCTGTTTTTAATGTTTTGGCAAGATTATCCAAACACTTTGTTGTTACAGTATTCAAAAACAAAATCTGGCAAATGCACTGTTAGTAACTGAGTAGAACAAAAACAAAATGCAACATCACATTTTGCTGGCAAGGAAATGGCAGTGCACATCCAACTGACAACATATGAACAGCAAATACTTCACTTTCAAAAAGTCACATGGGTAGCCAATTAGAATTTTGAAAAAGACACATCAATCTTCTCTTTCTTTCCCTGCTCTAATTGGAAAAGTTCCAGTGTTCTAGTTTCACCGTGAAACCACAGATTGTCATCGTTAACATCATTTTCATTGTGAATTTATATTGTACATTTTCTACGGTTTAAACATCCTCTCCGTAGGACCTGGGAAAGTTCTAAGTCTGCACAGTGCTGTAACTGGCCTAACCATCATTTTGGAGTAGTGTTAGGACAGTTTCTTAGGAGTGAGATGAATAGCAATGGCTCATGGGATTGTATTCTTGGGACCCTTTCTGTGTGTTTTTTTGTATCAACGATTTGGCTATTGGATCTGAAGGGGGTGGTATCCCAATTTTCTGACGATATCAGTAGGAGGTAACAAACTACGTGAGGACCAGAAGAAATCTATATAAATAGAGATACTGATGAGCAAAAAGAGACAAATGAAATTTAATGTCAGTAAATACCAAGTAGTATATTTTGTTTAAAAAAAATTATACTTCCAATGGCAGAATACTAGTTAATGTGGAACAGCAGAGCAAATCAGGAGTTCAGGTTGAGAAAGTCTGCAAAGCAGCACTTTAAGCGGTATTTCAATATAACTGATCTACTAGGTTTTGAAAGTAAAAATCCAGATGCAAAGGTAACTATCGGACATTAAGACATTAAATATTAAGCCCATACTTAAAGTCTTGCATGCAGTTTCGAAAAACACAAAATTCAGCCACTAAGGTCTACCTGAAAGAAACTACTTTGGGCAAAACATCCATGGAGCTTCCTAAGGCTTTTTCTTAAGATTTTGTGTAGAAGTAAAAAGGGAGTCAATGGTAATCGGGGCAGCAATGTGGAGTTAAGGCCTCAGTCAGATTAGTCCTCATCTTTTTGAATAGTGAAGTAGGCTTGATGAACTGAATGGCCTGCCTCTTATCAATTTGTATGTTTCTAACAGAATGGGGTTAAGTGAAGAAATGGCCCAGAATCTTTTCCCATGTTTAAGGGCATGCAAGAAGAACAATGGAGTTGGAAAATCCAAGATCCTGGTCAATTTCTATTTTGTAGTTGGCTGGGAGGCTGGTGGAGTTAAGACTCCAATGTGAACAGCAACATTAGAACATGGAACATAGAACAGTACAGCACAGTACAGGCCCTTCGGCCCATGATGTTGTGCCGAACTTTTACCTGAAACCTAAGGTCTATCTAACCTCCACCGCTACCTTATACTATCATCCATATGCCTATCTAATAGCCGCTTAAATGCCCCTAATGAGGCCGACTCCACTACCCTCTCCGGCAATGCATTCCACGCCCCTACTACTCTCGAGTAAAGAAGCTACCTCTGACGTCTCCCTGATATCCACATCCTTTCACTTTAAAATTATGTCCCTCGTAAAATCTACCTCCACCCTGGGAAAAAGTCTCTGGCTGTCTACTCTATCTATACCTCTGATCATTTCGTACACCTCTGTCAAGTCACCTCTCATCCTTCGTTGTTCTAAAGAGAAAAGCCCTAGCTCTCTCAACCTTTCCTCGTAAGACCTTCCCTCCATTCCAGGCAAAATCCCAGTAAATCTCCTCTGCACCTTTTCCAACACTTCTACATCTTTCCTGTAATGAGGTGACCAGAACTGGACACAATCCTCCAGACGTGGCGGAACCAGGCTTTTGTATAGCTGGAGCATAACTTCACGGCTCTTGAACTCAATCCCTCTATTAATGTAAGCTAACACACCACACGCCTTCTTAACAACTCTATCCACCTGGGTGGCAGCTTTCAGGGAACTGTGAACATGAACCCGAAGATCCCTCTGCTGCTCCACACTGCCAAGAATCTTTCCGTTAACCCTGTATTCTGCTTTCAAGTTTGTCCTTCCAAAATGAATCACCTCACACTTTTCAGGGTTAAACACCATCTGCCACTTCTCAGCCCAGCTCTGCATTCTTTCAATGTCCCTTTGTAACCTAGAACAGCCCTCCACACTGTCCACAATGTGACCCAACTTCGTATCGTCCGCAAACTTGCTAATCCACCCTTCCACTCCTTCATCCAAATCATTTACAAAAATCACAAATAGAAGAGGACCCAGAACAGATCCCTTGTGGTACACCACTCGTAACTGAGCACCATGTTGAATATTTTCTGTCCACTACCACTCTTTGTCTTCTAAGGGTCAGCCAATTCTGAATCCAATCTGCCACATTTCCCCCTATCCCATGCCTCCTTACCTTCTGCATGAGCCTACCATGGGGAACCTTATCAAATGCCTTACTTAAATCCATATATACCACATCCACTGCTCCACCTTCATCCACGTGTTTGGTCACCTCTTCAAAGAATTCAATAAGGTTTGTGAGGCATGATCTACCCCTCACAAATCCATGCTGACTATCACAAATTAATCTGTGCCTTTCCAAGTGATCATAAATCCTGGATCTCAGAGCCCTTTCCAATAATTTGCCCACCACTGACGTAAGACTAACTGGTCTGTAATTTCCTGGGTTATCCCTGTTCCCTTTTTTGAACATTTGCCTCTTTCCAATCTTCTGGCACTACACCCGTGGACAGTGAGGACGAAAAGATCATCGCCAAAGGCCCTGCGATCTCATCCCTCGCTTCCCATAGAATCCTTGGATAAATCCCATCAGGCCCGGGGGATTTATCTATCTTCAACTTCCTCAGAATTCCTAGCATATCTTCCTTACTAACATCAACCTCCTCTAGCCTACTTGCCTGTTTCACAACGTCCTCCTCTACAGCTAGGTCCCTCTCAGTTGTGAATACTGAAGAAAAGCATTCATTAAGGACTTCTCCTTTCTCTTTAGGCGCTGAGCACAAATTCCCTTTACAGTCCTTGATCGGCCCTACCCTTTCTCTGGTCATTCTCTTGTTCTGCACATACATGTAAAAAGCCTTGGAGTTTTCTTTGATCCTATCCACCAAGGTTTTCTCATGCCCCCTTATAGCTCTCCTAAGCCCTTTCTTCAGCTCCTTCCTGGCTAACTTGTATCCCTCTACAGCCTTTTCCGTTCCTCTTTTCCTAAACGTTACATAAGCCTCCTTCTTCCTCCTAACCAGTTGTTCGACCTCTCTCGAGAACCATGGCTCCACTCGACCGCATCTTCTTTGCCTGCTATGGACAAATATATCAAGCATGTGCAGCACGCATTCCTTAAACAATCTCCACATTTCTGTGGTGCTCTTCCTTGACAGCAACTGTTCCCAATTCATGTTACCCAGTTCTTGCCCAACTGAATTGTAATTACCCATCCCCCAATTATAAACTTTACCCTGCCATATGTACTTATCCTTATCCATGACTATCGTGAAAGAAACAGAGTTATGATCACTACCGCCAAAATGCTCTCCTACCAACAGGTCTAACACTTCGCCTGGTTCATTGCCAACTAGAACAGAGAACAAAGTTCTCTGAACTAAAGACTTATAAAACAAATGGTTTCCTTTCTCGTCTGTATTGTAAAATCGAAGGTAAGCCTGAGGGAGGAAGGGATGAGAAAAAGAGAGAAGCAAAATGGGGGAATTGTTGCAAATCATCATCTTTCTTTTGCCCCCACCCTCATTCTTTTAAGGAGCTTCTCAAGGGTTGGTATCCCTCTCAAACTGAGTACTTTTATGACAATAATAGAAAAATAAGCATACAGCTCACAAAACAGGAGTAACTACTCAAGCCGTAGAACTATTCTTGTAAGCTGGAAAATGAAAACATACAGACATATACAGTACTCATTTGAAACAATGACAAGAGAGTGATTACATTGCTAGGTTAAGACTATACAAGATAGCAGTGTGCACTGAGATTTATAATGTAGTTAACTAGTGATCTAATCTAAATTTGTCTTATGATCAGTGCTTCTCCAAATTCATGGATCAAGTGTTAATCTTGATACTTACAAATCAAGTGGATAGAAAAAGAAGACAAGGTATTTGCCTCTATAATCTGTAAGCTTCAGGTCTTTGAATTCTCCATTTATTACTGCTGTCCCTTCCCAGTCTGGTGCAGGTTTTGAAACTAAATATTTTAAAAGAGAAACAAGTGACACACTTTGCATACACTTCAGGTTAACTGGCTTAGCAGAATTTCAAGAGGTAACACACACAATTTGCAATCATTATGTTACTCCTCAATATAAAATTCATGTTCCACTTTTGTTTTGTAAGTTCCAGTAATTAACTTACAGAATCCAATTCAAAACACAACAGGAGCATCAACTTCTCCTCACCACTGATGCCCTGATAAAAATGCAGTTTTGCGTGCGTGTATCTGAGGTCCTCTGAGAACTCAGAGTGGCCATTAATCATTTTTTTTTTGTCTTCTTTGAACTGCTTTTGTTCCGCCAACTTAATCTCCTCTTTGACGCTGAAAAACTGTTTGCTGGTGCCATTTTTCCCTTCCCACCCTGAAGACAGCTTTCTTATTGTTAACTTCATCTCTAATTCTGCTCCTGTAATGTAGAGCAAGTACGTTGAGCACTGCAGTTAGTCTTCAACAGTCTAAAGCAATTTTGTCCATGATAGCTTTCAAACCTGGTCACTTGCCCAGCATGCCTTCTGATTTTGGTCATGTTCAACAGTTGTCTCTTATCTTCATCAAGATTTTTAATCAAATACAGCTCCTTTATGCAAACAATCCAAGGTTTCTAGCGAATCATTTTAGCTTTCCTTAAAACTTATTAAAAGTTTCTTTAAGATCACAAAAATATCAAAACCAATTTTTCCCTCCCTCAACCAGATACACCAAGTGCCAAATGCACTGACCCTACTGTCAGAAGAAGAGTCACTTCAATCTTAGGAGGCCTTACCTTGAGAAACTTAGAGATTTCTCAAAATTCTCTTGTCCTGTTTTGAGAAGAATCAGTCATGTATTGAATTAAAGAGTTTGAGAGCACCGATCTGCATCTTGTGGTTGTCAAATTGCATATAGGCATGCCAAATTTAAAAAAGTCTTGAAATGTGGACACTACTCATAAGCTTGGCATTTATTACCCATCCCTAATTGCGCTTGAGAAGGTAATGGTGAGCGGACTTCTTGAACCACTGTTGTCCTTGGGGTGAATCGGTATAAGGGAGAGAGATCAGGATTTTGACCAATAAGTATGAAGGAATAGCATTATAGTTCCATGTCAGAATAGTGCGTAATTTCAGGAGAATTTGAAGAGAGTCGTGTTCCCACTTCCTCCATTCTTCTTTGTTGAAGGAGCCTTGACCAATTACTCTAGTGCATCTTGTAGATGGTAGAAACAGCAAATATGGTGCTTCAATAGCAAAGAGAATGACTGTGGGACTCCACAAGAACATTAAAATTTGATAAACTCCTATTTCTCAAGGTGGGGGAGATCATTTTGACCTTGAACAATAGTTTAAAACAGGGCAATATTGAGTCAGCTATCCAATACATAATGGAAATGAAAATCAGGTGCAGTTATAAAACGCAGTGAATCCATTTCACCTTATTGATTATAGACAAAATTACACAGGTGGGGTCAGCAATATAATTTTTAAGGATATTGGATGGTGGCACCAAGTTTAAAGAATGATCAGAAATTAGACTTTATTTTCACTGATTTGGAGATTATTCTGGTTAGTGCTCATCAGGCACTTAAATTATCTCCCTTCAATTTTGTGCGGAGCTGGAGGAACACATCAGGCCAGGCAGCATCAGAGGAGCAGGAAAGCCGAAGTTTCAGGTTGGGACCCTTCATCAGGACTGGGGAGGGAAAAAGAGAGCTGAGAAGCAAACAGAGGGAGGACGGTGGGGCTGGAGCAAGGTAGGTGGATGCAAGTAGGGGGTAGTGGGACACTATCTGCCAATCCCCACTACCCCCTACCTGCATCCACCCATCACCATCCCACCAACCTTCCCTCAGCCCCAACCCTCCTTCCTCTTGCCTTCTTGACCCAACATTATCTATCCATCTTCTTCCCCACCCTTACCACTGACCAATCCCCACTGCCCCTACCTGCATCTACCTATCACCATCCCACCTACCTTCCCCCAGACCCACCCCTCCTCACTCTATTGATTTCCCAGCTCCCCTCCCCCTCCCCATTTCTGAAGAAGGGTCCGGAACTGAAATGTCGACTTTCCTGCTCCTCTGATGCCGCCTGACCTGCTGTGTTCCTCCAACTCCACACTGCATTGACACTGATACCAGCAACTGCAGTTCTTTCTATGCCTTCAATTTTGTCTCTTTTGTGCAAAGGCAGCTCAGCTTCAAAATGCAAACATGAAAACCACACTCACTATCCATCAACACGCTCCACTTGCATGCATTGTTACCGGAAGGAAGGAAGGAAAACACCTTTTCAGAAGTGCTAATGTGGGCAATCTTCTCCAAGGAGTTTGCTTTTAAGTTTTAACACAACACTATGTGCCTTGGAAACCAAGTAGATTCCATTCAACAACAGCATCTCATATTGGGTCAAATCAAAGTTCAGAAAACAAGGAATCAATAATGGGGCAGCCTGCAAGAGTATGAAGGCCATGACAGAGCTGAACATTGAGGATCACCGAAATCTCCATGAGACAATTAATTTCAGGGTTGTCATTCAAGGAATTGAGGCAGGATTAAGGACTTTTGGTCCAAAGCGTGAGGTTCTTTTTATTCTCTTGTGGGACGGGGCATCCCTGGCTGGCCAGTGTTTATTGCCTGTCCCTAGTTGTCCTTGAGAAGGTGGCAGTGAGCTGTCTTATTGAAGTGCTGCAATCCACATAATGTATGTTGGGAAAATAGTTACCAGATAATCTATACAACAGTCACCACACAAAAGGAATTCATTGTATAGGTCTTTGAAGTGTGCAATACAAATACGCACATCTTTTTCTACCCAGTTGATACTAGCATATGCTTTTCTAAAGCAAATTAAAATCTAGACATTAGAAATCTGAAATAAGAAGAAAACTGGAAAGGAGTAAGCTGTGAAGGAAGTGTTAATATTTTGAGTCATAAAATTCGTGGCCAGAACAGTAAGATCTGAAAAATTTCTTAAGTGATTCCTGGATTTTTTGCTTGATATAGTGGGATTATATCACAAAATAGAAGGAAGTAAGACTCCAAAAATTTGGGTTAGTTTTAAAGGCTAAGTATTTTTGATAAAAGTACCTAAGTTGGTAATGATTTGTTGATTCTAAAAGAAAAGGCAACAAAACTGACGCAAGTGGGATCCTTAAGATGATGCCACAGCTAAAGTGACTCAGAATGACTTCAATGAACTCTTTATGTCAGATAGTAAGGACAATGAATTTGAGTGTTTTCAAATATTTTGATTGAAGTTACTGGCATATAATTAGTCCAATTCAAAACAATGTTGTATTAATTCAATCTGAATTACAGAGGTCATGTTATTTTTTAGACTTCAAAAGGAAGACCACCAACTATAGTAGTTCACACTTTACAAACCCAACACACAAGTTAACCACTTCTTTATCCCCAAACCACTATTTATGGAAGCCTCAAAGGTCAATTTCTTTGCTGCAATTTATGGTAATTCTGGTGGTGAGAATTTTTGCACTCAAGTCACCATTTAGAGCTGACTTTATGGCAGAGCTGGGGCTGAATAAAAGTTGTAAGCCTTTACGTGAAGGAATTTCTCCTCATGTCAATCTTAAACAGCTGGCCTCCTGGTTTTAGTCTTTGCAGCCCTGGGATACATCCTCCAAACGTCTACCTATAAAGTTTGAGAATTTTATGCTTATATGAGACTTTCTGGCATTCTTCCCAATTCTGTTCTACTCAAAATGCTATTTTTGGAACATACGCCTAGTTTACTCCATACCTACGCACATTACATTCCCCTCATCCCAGATATCAGTCCAGTGAACCTTCACTGAGCACCCTCTAAGACACATATCTTTCCTTCTTCAAATAAGACCAAAACTGTACAGTGCACTCCAGCTCACCATTCTCTCTAACGCCATCCCCATTTCAAGTTTAAATTACACTTGGTAACCTCTTCACATCCAACACATAGCACACAGATTAATGTTTAAAGGTGCAGTTAAAATCCTGCCAATTTTATGTCAAATTGGTCTTCCATGAATAATAATTGTTCCTCACATTTAGGCAATGTATACAATTCTATATAACTATAGCTATAAATATACAGCCTAATGCCAATGGATCGCAATTTTATCAGAATATAACAAATTTCAGGTTGCAAATCCAAATCAGTAAAGTTTCTGAATTCAGTTTAATAAAAAAGTTTAAAGTATTCTGTGACAAAATCAGTCATTCAAGACTTTTTCCAGCTATGCATTGTTAATTGAATTGTTAAGTGTTCTGAAGGAGGGGTAGGCAGGTATGGATGAGAAAAACTCACTATATGAAGTTAATTAGATTTAAGTTAGCCCCAATTCTATAATCACATTAAAATGTCTGCACTGTCCTGAGTAGTTGTCCAAAATTATTGCATAATCAGAGCACAAGTCAAATGTGTGGACCATAGGAGTGTGGATTTTTGGGAACAGAAGAATTGCACGCACTGATACAGCACACCTAAATCACCTTAAATCTCCCCCCTCCAACACATCACTACCTAAAACAATGTTTTTACAACCCCACCAAAGTACCCGCCCCCTATCCCCAACCTCTTCCCCTGCACCCCCTTCCCCAACCTCTTCCCCTGCACCTGCGCCCACCCCCGCTGCCCCACCAACACCCAACAAAAATTAACATTTTAAAATTGAGGTTTGATTGGATAGACAGCCAATATAGTTCAGCAAACACAGAGCTGATGAGAGAGAGGAACCCAGGCAACAGAGCTTTATGCTGTGCTCAAGTTTATAAGTTGACTATGGGAGGCTATTCAGTGGAGAATTAGATATGTCTAGTCTGGTGGTAATGACAGGTATGAGTGAGGATTGCAGCAAATGAGGTGAAAGAGAATAAGGTGATACTGTGTCGTCAGTAGCTCATTTTGGCATGTATTTTTAATTCATTCCCAGGATGGTGGTGTCAGGAGTCTGATCAGTATTTATTACTCATCCCCAATTGCTGTGGAGAAGGCGGTTGTAGACTGTTGTCTTGAACTACTGCAGTTTTTTTTTGAGGTAAAGGTGTACTATTCCAAGATTTTGCACCAAATACAACAATGAAAGAATGGTGATTATAATTATAAGTCTGGATGTGGAGCAGCTTGGATGGGAAATTGCAGGTGGCAGTGTTTCCATTTATCTGTTACCTTTGTCATTTTAGATGGTAGTGATTATGTTTGGAAGGTGCTGTCAGAGGAGCCTTGATGAGTTACTGCAGTATGTTATGTAGATAGTACATGCTGCGGTCATTGTGTTAGTGAAGGAAGTCATGTTACAGGCTCAATATGATAGCAATGTTGAAAACACCGTGATTAAGGCCCAGACAGTTTAAGGGGTGAGAAGTTAGCCTGTAAATATGGGAGAAAACTGCACTGGTCACTAAAGCCAATATTTTCAATTTCCCAATATTTATTTGCAAGAAAATGCTGCTACCAAAATTAGTGTCACAAAAAAGTGGAGGGGGCAAAAATAGAGGTAAAATAAGAACTCGTGGGATGCCAGGGAAAGACTGCTGGACTCCTTGCTGAGATATTTGTAATATTGGTAATATTGGTAGCCATGGCTAAGGTGCCCAAAGATTGAAGGTTGGCTAACGTGGTGTGAACAGTGGTAAGGAAAAGCCAGGGAACTATAGACCAGTCAGCTTAATATCAGTGGCGGGTAGCTCATTTGAGGGGATTCTGAGGGAGGGGATTTACACATATTTGGTAAGGAAAGGACAGATTAGGGATAATAAACATGGCTTTAAGCATGGGAAAATCATTTCTCACTAACTTGATTGACTTTTTTTGAAGAAGTGACAAAGAAGATTGAAGGCAAAGCAGTAGGTGTTGTCTACATGGACTTCAGCAAGGCATGTTCCACGTGGTTCCACATGGTAGACTGATTAGCAAGGTTAGATCAAATGGCATCTAGGGACAGCTAGCCATTTGGATAAAAAATTGGCTTTAAGGTAGGAGACAGAGGACTATGGTGGAGAGTTGCTTTTCGACTGGAGTGCCATAGGTATTGGTACTGGGTCCACTGCTTTATGTCATTTGTATAAATAATTGGATGTGAATATAGGAGGTATGGTTAATAAGTTTGCAGATGACACCAAAACGGACAGTGAAGGTAACCTGAGAGAACAACAGAACCTTGATCAGATGGGCCAATGGGCCAAGGAGTGGCAAATGGAGTTTAATTTGGATAAATGTGAAGGTTTGCATTTTGCTAAGGCAAATCAAGGCAGGACTTATACACCTAATGATAGGGACCTGGAACTGTTGCTAAACAAAGAGACCTAGGGGTATGGACGCATAGTTGCTTGAAAATGAAGTCGTAGGTAGACAGAGTGGTGAAGGTGGTGTTTAGCATGCTTGCCTTCATTGTTCGGTGCATTGCATATAGATAATGGTCATGTTGTAGCTGTATAGGTCATCGGTCAGGCCACTTTAAGAGTACAGTGTTGAATTCTGGCCTCCTTGCTATAGCAAAGATGTTAAAGTTGAAAGGGTGCAGAAAAGATTAACAAGGATGGGTGCAGCATGGTGGCTCAGTGGTTAGCATTGCAGCCTCACAGCACCAGGGACCTGGGTTCAATTCCAGCCTCGGGCGACTGTCTGTGCGGAGTTTGAAATTTTTCTCCCTGTGTCTGTGTGGGTTTCCTCCAGATGCTCCGGTTTCCTCCCACAGTCCAAAGATGTGCAGGCCAGGTGGATTGGTCATGCTAAATTGCCCGTAGTGTTCAGGGGTGTGTGGGTTATAGGGGGGTGGGTCTGGGTGGGATGCTCCAAGAGTTGGTGTGGACTTGGGCCGAAGGGCCTGTTTCCAAACTGTAGGGATTCTATGATTCTATGAAGGATGTTGCCAGGGTTGGAGGGTTTGATAGCCATAGGTAGAGGCTGAATAGGCTGGGGCTTTTCACTCCCCCAGAGTGTTAAAGGCTGAGGGTTGGCTTTATAAAGGTTTATAAAATCATGAGGGGCACAGATAGGATGAATAGCCAAGGTCTTTCCCCCCCCCCCGCCAAGGTAGAGGGGTCCAAAACTAGAGGGCATAGGTTTAAGGTGAGAGGGAAAGATTTCAAAGGGACCTGAGGGGCACATTTTTCATGCACAGGATAGTGCATGTATGGGATGACCTGCCATGGAAGTGGTGCAGTACAATTACAACATTTAAAAGGCATCTGGATGGGTACAGGAATAGGAAGGATTTAGAGGATACGGGACAAATACTGGTGAAAGGGACTAATCGATTTAGGATTTCTGGTCAGCATGGAGGAGTTGGACTGAAGGGTCTGTTTTTGTGCTGTATAGCTTTGACTCTAAGGTTGGAAATCTTCTGTAAGGTATGTAAAACATTTAATGCTTTCAGCTGATGTAAAATAGTTGATAAGAAATAGGCCTAGGTCCAGCTTAGAACCATAATGCAGGAACAGAAATCATAGCAAATGATTCTCTCCGGCATGTGAAGCAGTATGGAAATTGGGAGAGCAGAGAGCACGTGGAACGTAAAGATGTGGAAGTGTAAAAATGTGCAAGTGTAAATCAGTTCAGAAGTTCTACAAGGGATAGTCACACCACTTACCATATCATTATCACATTTGTGTCTTTCAGTAGAGTCTTTTTGGGACTGAGACGGGGCAGAAGCAGAAACAAGACTGTAACGATTTAAACAAAGTGGCGGGCAGTTGGACACAAATTTGGGAGACCCGGTCTGCCGTCAGCACTTTAAACAGAGAGGGGTGAACACACGAAATTTAATAAACTGGTAAGTAAAAGTTTGAAGACTGATGGGAGGAAGCTAGTGTGGAGCTGAAATAAAAACTCGGCATGGGGGAAATCCCAACTCACACTCACTCTCCCTCTTCCTGGAGCTTGGGAAATCCTGGGTTAAAAGGGATAGCGGATCGGGCCAGCGAGCGAACATGCAACGTGTCCTTAAACAGCGCCGGCGCTCAGACAGTCGGCGCTCCGACCGAGCTTTCAAACACAAAACCAAATAATTAACGGGCGCTCAACCAGCGTGACAAAGCTCCTTCCTCACAATCTTCCCCACCCACCTCAGACCTCGATTCATCTCCTTACCACCTCCACCAATACGATCTTAAAAACCTTCGAGGAATTTTCCCCCCTCTTTGGACAACCGCCTGAAGCGGGCAGGCGGACAGTCAGCCCTCGCACCTACTCGCGTGCCGCGGGCAACGTTCCATCGGCTAACGGTTGCGATTCAAACGGCGCCCACCAGCGCGAGTCCGTCCCGCCGTTAGGGGCGCGAAGCAGGGGAGAAGACACAGAGGGCCGCCGCCACCACTCACTCTTGGCTTTGCTGAGGTGCAGCGAGTGATCGGAGCCCAGCACCCTGAAAGCCTCTCCTGGATACACATGACCGCCGGCATAGTGGTGACATTCCTGCTGCTCCTTCCTGCCATTTTTCTCGCAGGTAACGATGGCCGCCAGCACAGCCACGATCGCTAGGTGAAGGATAGGGGACCTCCTGGGCTCCATGTTCGTTAGTGAGTGCGCGTGCGTGCCCCCGGAGAGGGCGAAGGTTGTTTAACCCGTTCAGTACCGACCCAGAGACTATCATAAACTCTGGGTCTGGGGTTTAGAAATTTTTATATTTATCTGTATCTGCTTCAGCTGATCCAACGTTTGCAATTGTTTCTCTTCCAGTTCCTGCACAATTGCCTCTTGTATGTGTCCCCTGGATCTAGCTCTCCTATTTCCTCATCCATACACTGCCCCTTGCCACCATCTTATGACTGATGAGACTATTCTGCCCCTCCAGCTGCTTTCATGGCCTTCTGAGGTCATTGAGGGGGAAGAGAGCGAATCTCCCTATTTTCTGCCTCAAATAAAGGCCACTTTTCTTTTTGTTAAAAAAAGGATCCTCTGCTTCACCCTCAGGGGAAAGCATCATTTTAGCAGCATCTGTGAAGAAAAATCAGAGCTAACGTTTTGGGTCCAGGGACCCTTCATTTTAGCATCCACCTTGTCAAGTACTCAAAGGATCTTGTGACTTAGTTATTTTTTCACATGCACACTGAAGACCTCCTCAATTGCCACTTCTTAACTCCTCTATTGTCCATAGGTTTCAAGATAACTTAGCTTCTTTTGATCTAGCTTTTGGCCTTCTACCTTAAGATGTGCTCATGTTCATTGCCTAATTTTGCTTTATCATCCTATGTAAATATGCTTCCTAAATATAAGCTTTTCTTTGTATGTGGCTTGATCTGTTTGATAAGAGCATGTTGTTGAGCTGACTTTGTATAGCTTCTGGTCACTTGTTCTCCTTCCCATCAGCCTCTCTGGTCTCACCGCCTACAATGCTTCAATAAAAGCTGTCAAGCTTTTGATTAGGCACTTCACTGACTCGTAATTTCAATATTGAATTCAACAAGTTCAGATTGTAAACATTGCTCCCTTTTTTGAGTGCAGACACTGAGAACTGTTCTGAAAACTGAAAAAAAGTGCAGATGCTGTAAATCAGGAAAAAAAACAGAATTGCTGGGAAATCTCAGTAGGTCTGACAGCATCTGTGGAGAGAAACGAGTGTTAACCTTTCAGATCGAGTGACCCTTCCTCAGAATTGTCACTCGATCTGAAATGTTAACTCTTATTTCTATCAACAGATGGTGCCAGAACTGCTGAGCTTTTCCAGCAATTCTCATTTTTGTTTCTGGAACTGTTCTGCTATTTCCATTTTCAGTGAGCTTACACAGATCTTTTTATTTCTTTATTGTTCCATTACCACCTCCTTTTGCTTTAATCATACATTTTTATAATTTAATCATTCTACTGTCCACTGTATCAAGGGTTCTTTCTGTTTATACCCCTTTCTCCTCTCCTCTCTCCGAGTTTTAATTAAAAAGAAACAATTGCATTTGTAACATTTTCCAGTTCTGATGCAAGGCCACAGTTCTCAAACATTATCTCTGTTTCAAGTTTAGGAACATGAATAGGCCATTCAGCTCCTCACATGTCTCTGCCATTCAGTAAGATCATGGCTGATCAGTGGCCTAACTCCATAATCCCTTGATACCCTTGCTTAATTTAAAAAAGAGGTCTCTCAGGTTTAGATTTAACAATTTAATTAGCATCAACTGCCATTTGAGAATTTCAACCCTCCACTACATTTGAGTGTAGAAGTCCTTTCTGACATCTCTCCTAAATGGACTGGCCCTAATTCTTAAACTATGCCCCCAACTCTAGTATCTTCAACCAGTGGAAATGGTTTATCTTTACCTCCCCTGTCCTTCCCTGTTAATATCCTGTAGACCTTAATTAGATCACCCCTTAATCTTCTAATTTCTGGAGAATAATTTTTCCAATCTCTCCTCATAACTTAACCCCAGAAGTCTAGGTATCATCCTTGTAAACCTGCATTAAATTCTCTCCAGGACCAAAAAATCCATCCTAAAGTGTGCCACCCGACCTGCTCACAATACAGTAGCCGCAGCATAGCATCTGCATCCTTATACTCCAGCCCTTTAGATATGAAGGCAAGCATTTCATTAACATTTTTGACTATTTTCAGCACCTAGTTGTGGCATTTTAAAGAGCTATGAACCTGAACCCCCAAATCTTGTTGGACTTCAACTGTATTTAACTTTACGCCTTCTTAAAAAATACCCTAATCTATCCTTTCTTGATCCAAAATAGATGACCTCACAGTTGCTTATATTAAAATCAATCTCCCACAGCTTTGTCCATTCACTTAATCTATCAATATCCTGTTGTAATTTTATGCTGTCCTCACTATTTACAAAGCCGCCCAATTTTGTTATCAACAAATTTGGATATTTGTCCCTTTTATGCCATTATCTAAGTCATTAATTTTGTATTGTGAATAATTGAGGCCCCATCATAGATCCCTGAAGACACACTAGTCACATCCTGGCAATTTGAGCACTTACCCATTGTTCCAACTCTTTCAAGCCTCTCAACCAATTTCCTATCTATGTCAGTGATTTGCCCTCAATTCCATGGGCTTCTACCTTAGAGTCCCACACAAAAGACTACCAAAAGCCTTCTGGAACTCCGAGTAAATAATATCCATTGATTTGCCTCTGTCATCCACCGTTGTCACCTCTTCAAAAACTTGGGGTTTGTCAGGGCTGACCTACCCTTCGTGAATCCATGCTAACTCTCTATGATTAACTGAAATTTTTTGAGGTTACCCTGATGGAGATGATGGGCTGGTGGTATTATTGCTAGTCTATTAATCTAGAGGCCCAGGTAGTCTTCTGAGGACCTGGGTTCAAATCCTGCCATGGCACATTGTAGAATTTGAATTCAGTAAAAATGTGGAATTAAGAATATAACACTGACCATGAAATGATTATTGGACAAACCCACCTAGTTCACTGACCTTTTAGGGAAGGATATGTGTCATCCTTACCTGGTCTGGTCTACATGTGACTTCAGACCCACAGCAATGAAGTTGACACTTAACTGCCTTCTGGCAATTTCTCCACCACAGAAGTTGGGCTAACTGGGCTGTAATAGATTAAAGGTGTAAATTGTTACAGCAGAGGAAGCTGAAAGCATAACCCCTCCCCCCTATATACCCACACTGACCCGTCCCTCATATACCCGCACTGACCCTCCATAAACTGAAAGTTGATTTTTAAAAAAAAAAAATCAGCCTTTACAGGGGTTAAGTTGTAGCTAAAAAGATGATGCAACAAAATTTCTGTTTTCAGACAAAACAGGTTGTTTTATCCAAGAGATAGTAGGAACTGCAGCTGCTGGAGAATCGGAGATAACAAGGTGTACAGCAGGCCAAGCAGCATCAGAGGAGCAGGAAAGCTGACATTTCCAGCCTAGACGCTTCTTCAGAAACAGGGGAGGGGTAGGGGGCTCTGAAATAAATAGGGAGAGGGAGAGGCAGATAGAAGATGGATAGAGGAGACGATAGGTGGAGAGGAGACAGGCAGGTCAAAGAGGCGGGGATGGAGCCAGTAAAGGTGGGTGTAGGTGGGGAGATAGGGAGGGGATAGGTCAGTCCAGGGAGGACGGCCAGGTCAAGGGGGTGGGATGAGGCTAGTAGGTAGGAGATGGGGGTGGGGCTTGAGGTGGGAGGAGGGGATAGGTGGGAGGAAGGACAGGTCAGGGAGGCGGGGACAAGCTGGACTGGTTTTAGGATGCGGTAGGTGGAGGGGAGATTTTGAAGCTTGTGAAGTCCACATTGATATCATTGTGCTGCAGGGTTCCCAAGTGGAATATGAGGTGCTGTTCCTGCAACCTCTGGGGGACCGCTTTGCGGAGCACCTACGCTCGGTTTGCATTAAACAATTGCACCTCCCAGTCACGAACCATTTCAACTCCCACTCCCATTCCTCAGATGACATATCCATCCTGGGCCTCCTGCAGTGCCATAACAATGCCACCTGAATGTTCTTCCCCGCCTCTTTGACGTGTCTGTCTCCTCTCCACCTATCTTCTCCTCTATCCATCTTCTACAGGCCTC
The DNA here is from genome assembly GCA_024137785.1 of Ginglymostoma cirratum. Lineage (NCBI taxonomy): Eukaryota > Metazoa > Chordata > Chondrichthyes > Orectolobiformes > Ginglymostomatidae > Ginglymostoma > Ginglymostoma cirratum. Next base: position 1,607,646 of record JAHRHZ010000128.1, read on the forward strand.
CCCCTCTCTCCCTATTTATTTCAGAATCCTCTTCCCCTCCCCCATTTCTGAAGAAGGGTCTAGGCCCAAAACGTCAGCTTTCCTGCTCCTCTGATGCTGCTTGGCCTGCTGTGTTCATCCAGCTCTACACCCTGTTATCTTGTTTTATCCACGTTCCTTTAAACAAAGAAATGTGGATGCTGAAGACCTGAATCTGAGTTCTGTAGAAGGGTCACATGACACTAAACATTAACTCTGCTTTCCAAAGGTACTGCCAGACCTGCTGAGTTTCTCCAGCAATGCTTTTGTTTCAGAGTAAAAACACAATTGACAGAACACTATTTTTGAAGGCGGTTTATACTTTGAACTACAGAATAGATCACAATCGAGTATACCTTACACTGTCCTTGGTGGACTTTCAAATTTTTTTTAATTCATTAACAGGATGAAGGCATTGCTGGCAAGGCAGCATTTATTGCCCATCCCTAATTGCCCAGAGGGCAGTTCAGAGTCAACCACATTGTTGTAGGTCTGGACTCACATGTAGGCCAGACCAGGTAAGGATGGCAGTTTCCTTCCCTAAAGGATAATAGTGAACCAGATGGGTTTTTCTAACAATCGACAATGGATTCATGGTCATCATTTGATTCTTAATTCCAGATATTTTATTGAATTCGAATTCCACCAGCTGCCATGGCAGAATTCACATCTGGGTTCGAATCTTCCAGATTCAGTCCAAAGTTATTTAGTTCCTCGGGTTTACTTCAGATCTTTTCCTTTCCCAGCCCATAACATTATAATTCTAAAACTGTCTTTTTTTTTCATGATGCAAGTTTTCCTGGAGACATCTCCCTTTAACTAAAGCTAGACAAATCTTCCCGCCTTGTTTTAACAGTTAAGAATTTGATCTTTCCAATCTGAACTCGGACTTCCACCTGCATTTTTGTGTAGTGATCTATAGTAACCTTTGGCCTTTAGTGTTTTCTTGCTATGTTTCTTTGTGCCTCCCCACAAACTCTGGCAAAACTGCACTATTTCATATTAAGTAATAGTTTTTGGAAAGCCTGGAATCTCATATCTCAATTGATTCTTAATTCTCTGCACTTAATTGTAAAGACCATCACAATGCAACTGAATTGAACAAGCCTTGAATTCAAGTTAAAATGCTGATCAGCTATTCTTTCAATCCAAACTCTGTTCTATCCTGGACTTAACTGGACAGTTTAAAGCAACAACTATCTACAACTCAACATTATCAACTTTTTCCTGGGAATTTTGGGACCCAAGTCTAGCCTTTGTTATAATACTGTCTCTTGCCATTTGTCTCCATGTGTAAACACTTTGCACCTCCTGGATCACATAACACTCTATTTTTACCTGGAGTTTAGATCATGATTCTAAAATAAAACAATCTGAATGCAATAATCACAACCCACTGTATTGCTAACATGAGGACCTGGTGGGAGAACACTCTACAAGACATTAACATATAAGGCACACATTAGACTCTAAGCCCCTCAAGAGAATACATGCTGAGAAGATATGAATGACAGTGCACGTGACACAAACCGTGAGAAAAATTTAAAATGAAATAAGCCAGCACCCTTGCCGCACAAGCAGATAATCTGACTAACATGTAGCTGCTTTCTGAATTTAAAGGAGACTAGAGGTGTGCCCAAATAGATGTGAGGGCAATGCCTTTCCCAATTGAAGAACCACAACGTAGTGCAGCAGGTGCTTAACATCCATCTGAAGGCTGTAGCATCCCAAAGAATATGGGGCAGAATATGAACCAAGCCCTCTCCAAAGAAACATAACAGGGAAATTTAGTACTCTTGAAGTTCAACTGTACTTGAGACTGCCAAAGGGGAAGTTATAAAATTAAACACAGAGCCCTTGAGCTCAGATTCAAAACTTGTATCAGCCTGATGCTGCAGATCAGTTTGTAATGAGCCATGTTTATTTTTCTTTTTTATTTGGAACTATGAACTGAAATGAAAACTGGACTATGATGAATGAAAAACTAGGAGTATTTTGCAACTTATGTCAAGTGCTGTATATATTGTTGAGTTGAGCAATACAATGTTGCTTCTTGAAAGCAGTAAAAGGGAAAATTTGACTGGCACCAAGAGTCTTTCAAGTTAAGGAAATTCTGCCTGACAATAGCCTTCTGTTGAACTGCAGAATGTTAGAAAGCTGTAATTGCCAAGAGCAACAGAATGAGAAATACCCTGAACCTGTAGATGCTGTCCATTCATACAGAAAAAACAAGGAAGTTTAAAAGAGAGCATTCGTATAATAAAAGTCCTAAATTTACCTGATCAATCAATGAATCAGAGGATGACTATCACCTTATAGATAAGATAATTGCAAAAATCCAAAGGACTGTGAGACAAATAGCTTTTGGCCTTGTGGTTTAGAATTTTGATCTTCATGCAATTTTGTCTACCCTGTCTATATTCTTTGTTTATTCTTCTTTGTGTTAAACCAATAGTCTTTTGTCTGCTTAATTGTATTTGTGTGTATGAGAAATCAGTTCTCTTCACTGCTCTTGTTAAAGTTAAGTACATTAATTTTTTTTTCCATATTCCAAAGGAATTTGGTGTGAATCGCTTTTGTCATGAGTAGCAGACAGTCAAGTAAATCGATAATGTTCGGCAGTCTCGTTGAGAATTTATAATTTTTTTGACAGCTTGTCAAATGTTGGGATGTGATATCAACACACTCTTCTCCATGAAGTTGTGGCAAAAGATTTCCAAGTGATCGTTGATAAGTTGACAGTGAAGAAACCCAGAACTGAAAGACCCCATACTATCACAACAAAAATAGAAATCATCAGGGAACCAAACATTAAGTTGTCACATTCATGGATTGTGGAAGCAGTGATTTTTTTCTTTGAAAGTGTTAAGACTTTTGCAGCATTTCTCCACAGACAAATGTGACATTTTGCAGACTACAGGTTCTACTCACTAGTCTGGCAGTGTCTGTGGGCTAGCTCCCGCACTGCTTCCTTTGTTTTGGAGAAGAACCCCCCCCGTCCGACCAGTTTCCAAAGAAGATGCATTTTATAGTGCAGTAAGGAAGATTTACAGGCATTTGACTACTGTAAAGACAGTCTGAAGTGCAGCAAACGTTTCCTACTCCTATGATGCTGCTTGGCCTGCTGTGTTCGTCCAGCTCCACACCTGGTTATCTTGTTTTCTGCGATTTGACTGCTAAAAACAGTTTTCTGCATTTAAGAGATTGCAGCAAGTAGGAGTTTCCCTTATTTAGCACCTATAACAGTTCCTAGCCTTTAACAGTCTGAAATGCCACCCAGGGGAGCAGCAAAATATGTAAATGTGTCATTATCAATACAAAAAAAATTGAGTTTTTGAAAAAAAAATGAACATGGACACATCAGGGTGGGCTCTGTGGATGATGCAACATTGAATGATTTAAGAGTTTTATCCATTTGCTTCTTTAAGTTTCTTTTTGTTGACAATGAAAATAAGAGAGTTGTGGCATTCTGGAGGATATTAAAGAAAGGAAAGAGTAGTGATTTAGTGCATTAGTTCAGGCTTTGTTGAAATTCTGAAACGAGCACCTTTTGAGACATTAATTGCCTGACCAAAAATATTCCACAAAGAACATCTGTTGCAGCATGTGTGGATATTCGCAAGGATGGATGCAGAGGTTTAAGAACAATTACAGCATTAATGTACACTGTGTAAGGTGAAAAAAACAGACATATGGATACTAAAGCAACTGCCAAGTTTGTCAAATAATTTGCATGGCGGGGTGATAGCCTAGTGGTATTATTACTAGACTATTAATCCAGAGATCCTAGTAATGTTCTAAAGACCCAAGTTCAAATCCCAACATGACAGATGGTGGAATTTGAATTTAATGAAATATTTGATTAAAAGCCTTATTGATAATCATGAAACCATTACCAATTGTTAAGGAAAGACTCGTCCAGTTCACTAATGCCCTTTTAGGGAAGGACATGGCTGACCCTACCTGGCCTGGCCTACATGTAACTCCAAAACCACAACAATGTAGTTGACTCTTAACTGTCCTCTGGGCAATTAGGGATGTTAACAATTAGACATCCCAAGAATGAAGTTTTAAAAAATGTACCAATTGTGAATCAACTGACAGATGAAGTATTATGCAAATAGTGAAAGTAAAAGTGAAGAAATCGGTGATGACACTGCAAATTCTTTCTGCAATTTCATCGAAACATGCATGCAGTTGGTTACAGATTTAATAGCTGAATTTAAGAAAATACATTTCAATTTCAGAACAAAGGTGTACATGATAAGACAAACTCAAAGAAAGGTATAAGGGCTTGATTTTTCGTAGCCTAAATAATGTGAACAATGGAAGACATTTGGGGAAAATGTGGCAAGAATGGAAACATCATATTTTCAACAGAGGAAAATGAAGTCCGATTTTACTCATAAAATTGTTATCCAGGAGTTAAAACCTTGGTTCTCAGCAGTTAGAGGCTTATTTGCATGTATCAACAATATCAGTTCATTTTATACATAAGTTGCTATTTTCCCTGTAAGTTGCAGTGGAGAGAAATTAGAAGCTGACAATTCCTGACATGAAAGTCTGACCGGGTACCTAGGGGCTGTAAGTCACTGGTGTATTTTTCAGGCATCCAGTATATCTCAGCCAGCATTCCCCAACTCAGTGCATGTTTAATGGCAGCCGATACCTGCATCTTCCATCCACAGAGTTTGGTATTGGATGAGCACCAGCCTCACCACAGCATCACCCCACGTCTTTGATTTATTTATAACACAATTCACCACATCAGGAGTGCACTTTAGAGTTTAATGACATCTTTAATAGCCATGCTGCTGCCTACCATGTAGCACATGGGCACAGGCACCCATGACATGACTTGGAACAGGGTGCATTTCGGGCACCTTAGCTTGCTTTCTTGGCCCTCACTTGCTTTGTGCATTCTCAGATGCTCACAGTAACTCATCTTGCCTTGTATATTGGCACCTCATTCAGAAATTAAAGATTCACAATGCTTTTGTCTTGCCTTGCGTTTTAACACAGACACAACCTGGCAGCTTGCTGTGCTTGCCAGTAATGATCAGTCAAGGGGGCAGACATGTTGGTATATGGCACTGTATTATGTCACTATTGTACCTGCACCATGTGTCAGCAGCTTATGCAGCCAACACACTACTTCAAGCAAATGGCCATGCCTCAAAGTCTAAAGAGGATAGTCGAGCCAAAGAGCATTGTTGTCAGTCTGGGAGTATCAGCACAGTAAGTCAGGAGTATCATTTGATATCAGCACAGGGGCTTGGACATGGTTAATGAGCCACTGGGTGCAGTCAGGGTCAGGAGTTCTGTATCCTTACAGTCCGAGGAATGGGCCATAGCCAGTCCTGCCAGTCCAGTGCTACCAGTCCTGGGATTAGCAGTAATTCATTTGTGGACTGGTCCACAAATCAGTCAGGGATCTGATCAATCTTCAGTTGGGTGTATTGTTCCAAGTCAATCAAGGGGTTGTGCCACAGTCATTCCTGGGAGTCTGTTTACAATGTCTAGAACTGTGGGAATTAGAGGCAGCATGCTGGGATGCAGAGGGGACAATAATGTGAAAGGGGCAACTCAAAATATAACCATGGGAAATGGTAGAGCATGTGATACTGCAACGAGTTGAGGAGGTGGTCCTTGATATTCACCCCACTCCGGCTTCAAAAGCAGCACAGTCTACAACAATTTTTGGCAATAACTAAACTGTCGGCCTGAGGTTGGAGGTAAAGTAGGAAAATGAAGAGTTAAATAAACTAGGTTGGATGGGGACATGGGGAGGCTCAAATCCAATGGAGTTGACATGGAGGTCTAGGCAGCAATGAAGATGACAATTCGTTGGGATCACTGAGTTGACAGGTTCAGCCTGCAACTCACTACAACAAGAGCTACTTGTGTTGACTTCCAATCTTATCTGAATTATAAGTGTATGATGGAAATGAAAAATGGCTGTCACCACCTCTGGAATGAGTGCAGTAAATGTTTTCTTTAATCTGCTTGGAACTGTGGTATCCTCTGGTGGCCTTCTATCTACCAAGACACCCAGAAGGACCTTCAGGCGGCCATCAGCAAAACACAGAGCCAACGTCCCTCTATTAGCCATCATGGGTGATTCTCCCAAAAATGGAACTGAAAGGTAATTCCTTGCTTACAGCATTTGACTTGGTGCACAACTGGGCTTTAAATATTGTGCTAGTGGTGGGAAACTCTGAAGAGCCGATGTACATTTCTACTGCTAGTGAGCACAAGATAGTGCAAGAGGTGTGGTGATGCGTAATGAGGTGAGCCTGTATAAAATTGCACAAGAAAACTGGCTGAAGCTTACAGAGAGAAACGCTTCATGAAATTCACTGAAATTGATGCAGCCCAAATTTTGGGAAAATTAGCCCCAAAATATGCTAGACAAATCAAGCTGCAAGATTGTTTCAAGAAGATAGATGAGGAGAGTGGTCATAAGGCCTTGACAAGTGCCTGAAAACGTGTGATAAACTAGCTGATTGAGTATCACCATCAGTGGCTCACACAACAGAGATGCTTTTGTAGGAGTAAGCACCTTCATGATAGTAGAAGAGAGGTGGGAATAGAGAAGGAATGGTTTGAATGCAGCAATTTTTGCAAAATTCTTGGATGAATTGGATTACTCTTTGTTGAATGCATTCAGCTGTGTGCTCAATCATTATTTTTACTATCAACAATCTTAAAATATTTGTATTGTAACCTGAGGAACTACTCATTGGATAACATGGACCTTGGCTATCTTAAGATAATAAATGCAACAGGAAACTGAAATTGCATCAAACAACCAAGTGTGTGGATTTCACATATAAACAAGAATGAATATATACTTTTTTGCTGCTTTTTCTTTTGAAAGGCACCATGTAAAAAGAATTAACTAGAATTATTCTTATTTTTGTCTCTGGTTGAGAGGAATGTGATGTCCATAAACTCAGTTGACTGGATGGCTGGTTCGCGATACAGTGTGACGCTAACAACATGGGATGAATTCCTGAGCCAGCTGAGAATATCATGAGAGGCTATCCTTTTCAACTTCTTCCCTTGCCTGAAGTGTGGTGAACTTTAGGCTAAATCAATACCTGTTGTCTCTCTCTAATAAGAGAGCAGGCCTGTGGTCTGGCAGGGCTATGGCAACCTTACCTTTAAATCATGAATATTTAAATTGTTTAGAAGTTATACATTCCTTCCTACTTTAAAACATGGACTTTGAATTTTAAAAGTGCTACAGACCCCAAAATTTACGAGTACGACAAAGGTTTTAACAGTGGACTTCAAAAGGACAAAGTTGGGTAGATCACCCTTGCGGATTTTCTTACTTGTTAATTGGGTGAACATTGCAAACCCTAATAAAAGAAACCCTTTGTCTCCAAGTCCGGTCTGACAACAAGAGACATATATCAAAACTCAATATGTTTGCAGAAGTACTAGTAGCAATAAAGTATCTAATAAGATGTTCAATGGATTTTAATCGGACATAAATCTATTATTAATCAAAATGACTCATCTATAGGCATTGTCACATGATGAATTCCTCTGCATTTTGAAAACTTTAATTATACAATTTTGGAACCTTTGAATCAATCTGCTTTAAACGTCCATACCAATCCGGTTCCACCAGCCAAGACAGCAACAGACTCCAAAAGCTAAATCTCCCCTTTGAAACCTGATTCTGGAAAGATTCTTGATTCATTTGAGAAGTCAACTAGTTCCCTGTTTACTCAGAGATAGTAAGAACTACAGATGCTGAAGTCAGAGATAACACAGTGTGGAGCTGGAGGAACACAGCAGGCCAGGCAACATCAGAGAAGCAGGAAAGTTGACGTTTCAGGTCGGGACCCTTCTTCAGAAAGGGTCTTGCAAAGGTGAGTGGCAGGCGAGAAGAATAGGAAACTTTTAAAAGTCAACAAAAGGCTACTAAAAAAAAGTCATAAAAGAGCAAAGGTAAATTATGAAAGAAAACAAGTACAAGGTATAAAAATGGTCAACAAAAATGGATTATTTTATAACTATATAAAAGGGAAGAGAGTAGCTAAAGCGGATGTTGGTCCCTTGGAGGATTGGATTGGGGAGTAAATAATAGGGTAACTAAACGAGTTTCTTTAGTTTTCATGGTGGTGGATGCCATGATAACAGGTAATGTAGAGGTTATAGAAAGGGAGAAAAGTAGAACAATCATCATCATCAGTAAGGAAAAAAACACTGAACAAACTATTGAGATGGAAGGCAGACAAGTCCCTAGGGCCTGATGATCTACGTCCTAGCACCTTAAAGGAAATGGCAGCAGAGATAGTGGATCCATCGGTTATAATATTCCAAAATTCCGTAAGTGGAGGAAAGGTTCCAGTGAATTGAAGAAAATGCTATTATAACATCCGTATTGAAAAAGGGTGGGTGGCAGAAAGTAGGAAATTATAAATCAGTTAGTTTAGCATCTGTAATTGGGAAGTTGTTGGAAAGCATTATTGAGTAATAACAGGACATCTGGAAAGTTGAAACAAAACCATGCTGACTTTAATGGATTGTATAAAGGGTATAAAGGGGTATAAAAGGTTTGACTAATTTGTTAGTCATTTTGAAGATGGATAATGGAGACTTTCTAGATGTAGCGTACCATGTCTTCCAGAAGACATTTGATAAGATGCTATACAACAAGTTAATACACAAGGTGAGATCATGTGGAGTTGGGGTAATTTATTAGCTAGAGGATTGGCTAACCAACAAAAGCAGGGAGTTGGGATAAATGTATCTTTTTCTAGTAGATAAGGTGTAACTAGTGGGGTGCCACAGGCTTCATACCATGGCCTCAAACTATTTACAATCTATGTTAACGACTTGGATGCAGGGATAGAAAGTACTTTAGCTAAATTTGTTGTTGACATTAAGATAGGTGAGAAAGTAAGTTACAATGAAGGAATAAGAAATTTACACATGGATATGAATTGGTTAGGTGAATGGGCCAAAATTTGGAAAATGAGGTTTAACATGGATAAGCGTGAGATCATCCATGTTGGTCAGAGGAGAAAGGCAACTTATTATCTAAATGGAGAGAAACTTCAGAGTGTTTCAGTGAAGAGGGATCTGGGTGTCTTCATGCATGAATCGCAGAAAACTAGTATGCAGGTAATAAGGAAGGCAAATGGAATTTTGGCATTTATTGCTAAAGGAATAGATTACAAAAGCAGGGAAGTGTTGTTTTAACAAGGCACCAGTGATACCACATCTGGTGTATTCTATACGATTTTGATGCCCTTGAGGAGGGGATATAGTTGAGTTGGAGGTACTTCAAAGGAGGTCATTAAATTGATTCCAGAGATGAGGGAGTTGTTTTATGAAGAGATTGAACAGTTTATGCCTATACTCTCAGGAGTTTAGAAGAATGCGAGGAAATCTAATTGAGGTATATAAGATGCTAAAGGGGATTAACACAGTAGACATAGAAAGGATGTTTCCTCATGTGGGGCAATCTAGAATGATTGTATAATAGATTTTACGTTATATAACATTGGGTCATAGTTTTATGATAAGGGATAGCAAATTTAAAACAAAGATGAATACAAATTATTTCTCTCAAAGGATCCTGGATTTAGAATTCAGTACCCCAGAATGAGGTGGATGTTGGGACTTTTGAGTAAATTTAAGGAGGAAGTAGGTTCATAATGAGTAATGGGTTGAAGGATTATAGAGAGGAACAGGAAAGTGGAGTTGAGGCTGAGAGATCAGCCTTGATTGTATCAAATAGTGGAGCAGGCTTAAGAGGTTGCCTACTCCTACCCTTAGTTTGTGTGTTAAGCATACTAGGGTTTATTAAGATTTATAAAGCTTTGTCACTACTGGTAGAGTTTATTAGCAGGAACAAAGTTGTTCATTAATACAAAGATGAATGGCAGTCCCCCTGCCAATGTCCAGAGTACACTTCGACTGCTATGTGGAAATTCCAGAAAAATTTCCATGTGTTCAATAATCACTTGCGTGTTGTGTCTTTGAAGGCAAAAGCTATGTAGACAGCACATTTTATGCCATAGCTAAGGATTACGCAGGAAAAGCGGTAATCGGTTTACCAGACAGTGAAAAAGGAAGCACATAATGTAAGAGTCCCATGGGTACATCCCATTCTTCACACAATATTCAGTTTTGAGTACTGATGACAGTGTAAGTGGAGCAAATGCCATGTCACCACAGTGGTTCAACTGCATGGAGTTGCAAGGAAGACTGGAAGATCTATATTGACAGGTGGTTTGAAAGGGGGAAAGATGGATTTGGGGTAGAAGGTTAACAATCAGCTGCTCTTTCTGCAATGACAGAAATGTGGACAGAAATTACATAGCTAGAAAAGGTAAGCGGTATTTCAGTCAGAATCTAGCATGGAAATTTTGGCATGCAGGATGTCAATGTCTCTTGGGCATATAGGAAATTGCTGGGATGGATTCAATTCCCAATGTACTGAGGGTGACGAGGGTATAGAATGGACTCAGGATGGGGGACTTCAATGTCCATCACCAAAAGTAGATCAGTAGCACCTTGCTAATCAAATTGGCCAAGTCTTAAAGGACATAGCTGCCAGACTAGGTCTGCAGGTGGTGAGGGAACTAATAGGAGGGCAAAATCAATTCGATCTCATTCTCACTTGTCTACCTGTTGCAGATGCGTCTTTCCATGACATTATTGATAAAAGTGACTACTGTACAGTCATGGTGAAGACAAATTCCTGTCTTCACTTTGGAGAGACCCACCATTCTGTTGTTGGCCACAACCACTTTGCTATACAGATTGATTTCAAGAAAATCTAGCAACTCAAAACTGTGCATTCAAGAGTTGCTTTATAGGGCCATCAGCTACAGCAGAATTGTATTTTACCGCAAACTACACCTTCACGGGCCAGTAGATCCCTCAATTTATCAATGTCATCAAGCCATAACATTAACCCTGATTCAATTAAGAATCCAAGGTGGCATGACAAGGTAGACCAGGAATACCTAAAAATGAGATGCCAACTGAGTAAAGCTACAATACATAACTACCTCCATGCAAGCACTGTAAGCAGCATGCAATAGACTGGGCTAAGCAATCCCACAACCAAACAGCAGGTCTAAGTTCTGTAGACCTGTCACATCCAAGCATGACGGTGGTAGACAATTAAACATCTATCACAAACGGAAGGTTCCACAAATATTCCCATCTTCAATGATGGGAGAGCTCAGTACATCAGTGCAAATGACCAGGCTGAAGTATTTACAAACATCTTTAGTCAGAATTGCTGAGTGGATGATCCACCTCAGCCTTCTGTGATGTCCCCAGTATCAGAGATGCCAGTCTTCAGCTACTTCAATTAATTCTATGTGATATCAGGAAATTATATAAGGGACCGGGTAATGACAACATTCCAACAATAGTACTGAAAGCATGTGCTCGAGAACTAGTTGTGCCCTAGCCAACCTGTTTCAGTACAGCTACAACCCTGGCATCTAAGCAGAAATAAGTAGAAACTTGCCCAGGCATATTCTGTACATAAAAAGCAGAACAAATCCAACATGGCCCATTATTGCCAATCAATATGCTCCTAACATTTACTGAAAGCAATTTACATGGCTGACTTTTGCAGTGATACAATGTTCCTTAAGTTCACAAATTGTATAAGGATTTAAAAGCTTGTGCCCATTGTATGTGACATGGTGAAAAAATAGACAAAACATAAAGTATGGTTTGTGTTAGATTATCCTTTTTTAAATTCTAAATATTTTAACAAATAGACCGAGTGGATACTTCATCCCCTTCTTTAACTCGTCTCTGATTTTACTCTGCGTCCCGGCATAAATAAATGGATTGATGCAGGAACTCAGTAGTTGAAGCATATATCCGCTTTGTTGCAGAACAAATGTGGAATTACCAAAATCAGAACCCGTGGAATAAGTAACACTCGCAATTCGAACATAGAGAATATTTGCAAAAAATAGCAGATATGAAAGAATGAAACTACCTGAGATGGCAAAGAGTAAAACAATGGATTTTTTCCGCTTCTCAACCTCTGGATCACTCTGATTCACCACATTGCTCCGGTTCCGGAGTCTACTGCGGGCCCTATTTGCTGCTAGAATGTGTCTGACGGTCAGAGCATTGAGCAGTAAAATCAGGATGAATGGGAGACAAGGAGTCAAAATGGAGCGAATCCAGTCATAGGCGGTCCATGCAGGTGATGTATAATATATATCTTTTATGCTGCAGAGCCAAGGTATATTGTTCGTTATATACATAGGTTCAAATTCAAAATATATGAAGACATTTTTTACGCAACACAGTGCACACACAATTAATATAACACGCACTGCCACCTTTTCGGTGCAATATTTTATTTTCAGCTCCTGGCAAGCAATGGCCATAAATCGATCAAAGGTGAAAGCAACTGTTAACCAGGCAGAACTGTCAATGGCTGCAATATTTAATGCAGCACGAAAACTGCACACTGGAGTGATAGACAGGAAACTGGATGGAAAATAAATCCCAACAATCCGGTTTAATATTACAGCTGTAACCATGACCAGAAGATCTGTCACTGCCATTGACACCAGATAGGAAGTGATACATTTGGAGAGACCACATTTCCTTTGAGACAGGATTACAATCACTGCCACATTAGCTGCAATAGAGAGAAAGAAATTAAAGGGAGTACAGGAACTTTACTGGTTCTTTTCTGAACAAAACCATTCATTTCATAGGATTACTCTTGAAATTTAAAGTTTTAAGAGGTGGTTCTAATTTTGAACTTATCCTAATGTTGGAAATACCAGATATAGTGCTAAAGATATTGGACAAGTAAATTGCACACCCAACCTAGTGTTCTAAATAATATGGGTTCAAATTCCTCACAGCAGATCAGAAATATGGAAGATCAATGCCATAATTAATAATGTGAACCATTGGAGGAAGAAGAGATGAAAAAGCATCAAAAATGAGATGAGGTTATACAACCATATGGACTAGGAACAGACCTTGGCCATTCAGACCATCAATCTTGCTCTGTCATGCTTGATTTATTTGTGCTTTGAATTCCACATTCCCATTTAATCTAATAAGCTTTGATTCTTCTGCCATATAAATATCTATTTGTATTTGCCTTAAAATATTTATTGACCTTGCTCTGAGGTGGAATCCAAAGCTGTACTACCCTCTGTGAGCAAAAAAAAAATCCCTGTTCTAAAAGGGCAACTCCTAATGTTAAAACAGAGCCCTTAGTTCTGGGTCATTCATAAGAAGAAGCATCAATTCAACATTCATGTTGTCAAGACAGTTCAGGATCTTGTACACTTCACTCAAGCCATTCCTCACTCTTTTAAAGAAGCCTGGTCTGTCCAACCTTTCCTCATAAGATGACCTATCCATTTCAGATATCAGTCTAATAAATTTCCTGAGGTGCACTGCTAATGCATTTAAACTACATACTGCATCCAAGTCAAGTAGGTACGATGCCCTGGATAACAAATGCATACTATCCTGACAGATATATCAGAAACAGAATTTTCTAGAGAAACTCAGCAAGTCTGGTAATGTCTGTGGAGAGAAAGCAGACTTAATATTTTGAGTCCAGTAACCCTTCTTCAAAACCGATAGTAGCTAGGTAAACTGGTACTAAAGACAGAAAGGGGGTGGGGAAGCAGTGGGCAGATGTGATGAGGTGGAGTCCAGAGAGGGAGAAAACAGGCAGAAAAGGGGATGGATGTTCAATATAACAAGGTGTGGAGGTGGACGAGCACAGCAGGCCAAGCAGTATCGTAGGAGCAGGAAAGCTCCCAAAACCAGCCCAGCTCGTCCCCGCCTCCCTGACCTGTTCTTCCTCTCACCTATCCCCTCCTCCCACCTCAAGCCCCACCCCCATCTCCTATGTACTAACCTCATCCCGCCCCCTTGACCTGTCCGTCCTCCCTGGACTGACCTATCTCCTCCCTACCCCCCCCACCTACAGTCACCTTTACTGGCTCCATCCCTGCCTCTTTGACTTGTCTGCCTCCTCTCCACCTATCCTCTCCTCTATCCATCTTCTATCCGCCTCCCCCTCTCTCCCTATTTATTTCAGAACCCTCTTCCCCTCCCCCATTTCTGATGAAGGGTCTAGGCCCGAAACGTCAAGCTTTCCTGCTCCTATGATGCTGCTTGGCCTGCTGTGTTTGTCCAGCTCCACACCTCGTTATCTCGGATTCTCCAGCATCTGCAGTACTTATTATCTCTGGATGTTCAATATGTTCAGTTCCTCTTATAACAAAGTATTGCATTCCATTAACTTTTTAAGTAACTTGTATCTGCAGACTATTATGTTATATCTCCTCCTCAACGGCGGCACGGTGGCACAGTGGTTAGCACTGCTGCCTCACAGCACCAGAGACCCGGGTTTGATTCCAGCCTTGGGCGACTGTCTGTGTGGAGTTTGCACATTCTCCCTGTGTCTGTGTGGGTTTCCTCTGGGTGCTCCGGTTTCCCCCACAGTCCAAAGATGTGCAGGTTAGGTTGATTGGCCATGCTAAATTGCCCATAGTGTTTAGGTGGGTTGTAGGGGAATGCGTCTGGGTAGGATGTTCTGAGGTTCAGTGTGGACTTGTTGGGCCAAAGGGCCTGTTTCCACACTGTAGGGATTCTATAAAATGCAATCCCTCACGTTAATCTAAATTAAACTCCATCTGCCACTCCTTGGCCCATTAAAAATAAACCAACCCTCCCCCACCCAATCCAAGTCATTTGATATAAATTGTAAGTCCCTGCAGGACTCTACTCATTACATCCTGTAAGTCAGAGGAAAAGGCCATTTATGCATGATATGTTTCCTATCGGTCAGCCTAATCCTCTACACCATGTGTTTCTATTTCTTGCAATAAGCTTTTACGTGGCCCCTTGTCACATGTATAAGATATGCAAAAGCTTTTCACATCAAAAAATATAGAATCTATTGAAGCAGGTAAGAAAGGATCCAACAGTAACGGCGGAAATTAACAATTATATCTGATTGACAATTCAAACTGACTAATTTTCAATTAGTTATTGTGAAATTATCGATTGCTGGATCAACCTGTTCAAGGTATCACCAAACACAGGGAGGTTGAATAGACAATTGTCATATCTCCAACTTTACAGAGTACCTTCTGGACAGCATGAAGTCATAAACCTGCGTCCTTCACCTGGCAAGCCCCTGGAATGTTGGATATGGGTGTCCACATGTTAACTAACAAATTATGAGGTCATTTGCAGAGTGCAGAGTCTTGTACACTGCACCAAATCCTCCCTGGACATTCCAATGTTCAGATAAATGATCAACTTCATTCTATGTTGGATAAGAACCTTATAATTTATCTACATGAGATGTCGCAGGTTACGGGCTTTCCCTTAGTGTGGAGATATGAGTGAACGTGGGAACAGTTTGAAACGTTGCTGGGAGCAGAAGGAAATCAGCAACCTCCAATTTCCAATTTAGAATCAGCACCCACAGCCAGTGTGGAGAGGAGAGACTACCTGCAACAGTGTAATAACAGCATGAGAATTTATCCACAAAACCTAACAATAACACAACAGAACCTCATTTACGCTGTATTAGTGTGAAAATTCACTTACAGGAACAGTGACAATAACGGAACAGAATCTTCACGTACTCTGTGCTAACAGTATGACATTTTACCCACAAACCCTGATAATAACACAATAGAACTATATTTAAATAATAATTGTTTGATAACTTATCCACAGCTGCAATCAAATGCCACAAATAGGAACTACACATATATCATGATGACTGTGGGAATTCATTCGCAGAAACATTGCGAAGAACACAATACCACTACGAGAAGTTGTGTAATTAAATCAATGAAGTGGAACCTCTCACAGGAAGTCTGTATATGTTTAAATGTGATAAATTTTAGAAGTAATATGACGAAACTGTGCTGGAAAAAGTGTGAACTCACGTTGTTAAAGGCAAGATTTTATAGCTGTAATTCTATAAATATGTCGCTAAGTGGAAGGGACTATATGGCTAAAAGACAAATTGATAAAGTTGAAATGGGAAAATTACATGTAAAATAAAAAGAACTGTAACTCCGAAAGAGATAATAAACTTGGAGAGAGGATGTCTGTAACCAATGATTCACGCAGCTATTAAGAAACTCCAATACTTCACCTGGAACCCCGATAACTGCAAGGACCGGATAGTACAGGGCAAAGACCAGACCTTTCGGTATCTCGTGCATTTCTGTCAGAAACTGAGCCCTTCCTTCAATTCACTGATAATTTGCAACATTTAAGGGTGATTTCGGGCTCTGGGGAGATAATTAGATGCTGTTATCTTTACAATTTATTGTATTCATTGCATTAAACAAAGGGCGCAGCTGCTGCTTTCTGCTGTTTACCTTTTTGTGGAATTGAATAGAATCATAGAAGATAGGAGCAGGAGGAGGCCATTTGGCCCTTCGAGTCTGCTCGTCGAACTCAATAGCATAATCCTGCTCTCTCCCCGTAACCTTTGATCCTATTCATCCAAAACGCTATACCTACTCGCCTCTGAATACCTTTAATGTTTTGGCATCAACTACTTCCACAGGCTCACCACTATTTGCATGAAGAAATGTCTTCTCATCTCCATCCTAAATCATCCATCCCAAATCCTCATACTGTAACTCCTGGTTCTGGACACACACACCATCGGGAACATTCTCCCTGCACTACCCTGTCCAGTCCTGTTAGAATTTTATAAGTCTCATTGACAGCCCCCCCTCATTCATCTAAACTGTAGCGAAAACAATCCTAACCTAGTCAATCTCTCCTCATACGTCAGATCCCGAATCAGCCTGGTAAACCTTCCCTGCACTCCCTCAAGAGCAAGAGCATCCTTCCTCAGAAAAGGAGACCAAAACTGCACACAATATTCTAGGTGTGGTCTCACCATGGCCCTATACAACTGCAACAACACATCCCTGCTTCTGTACTCAAAACCTCTCGCAATGAAGGCCAGTATACCACTTGCCTTCTTTATCGCCTGCTGCACCTGCATGTTTACCTTCAGTGACTGGTGCGCAAGGACACCAGGTCCTGCTGTACACTCCCCTCTCCCAATTTCCAACTATTCAGTAATAGTAATCTGCCTTCTTGTTTTTGCTTCTGAAGTGAATACCCTCACATTTATCCAAATTATACTGCATCAGCCGTTGGTTTGCCCACTCACCCGACCTGCCCAGATTATGCTGAAGGATCTCTGCTTCCTCATCAGTTCACCCTCCTACTAGTATCAATTGCAAACTTGGAGATGTTACATTTTGTTCCCTCATCCAAATCATTAATATATAATGAATAGTTATTTATTATGGCATCTGACACCAATGTGAAATATACCAAGGATGATAAAATGATCTCAGTTACACTTCTTTGTGGAACAAGAACTATCTGGATACTGGGGAAGAGTGATTCAGGGCACTCAAATCGCCAGAGACAACAGAATGAGCCTGGTTACCTTGCCTCATTAAAGGATAATAACGTTGGCTTAGATTTGCATGTCCAGACCAAAACAGGGGTATTCACAGCTAAGGAATGTGAATTTCCCTTATTAGTTGGCAGCAGCGACAATTTCAACATCTGCATTAGGGCATCAGAGAAGTCCCTAGTGTCTTGATAAACTGTGGACAGGTCACACTTCAACTCAAAGGCAGCTACACATCAATAAAATGTTTCAAGATTTTTTTGTAAAACTAAATTACACTGTGGGATAAATTGATATACATTGAAACGTGTTTATGTACTTTTGCACATGAAATCATGCAGGCCTGAGCTCTATTCTAGTACTAACAGACAATGTGTACCAGACAAAGAGACTCTGGCGTGAATTTTATGGGAAAATTCCCAGATCTCCATGTGGCATGCATTGTAAATGTTTTTTTTTTCAAAATAGGAACATTTTAAGCAGTCTAAACATAATTCAGCATTCACCATCTTGGAAAGTTTGAAGTATATTCCCTTGATAGGCCTAGCTCCTACCACTTCCAAGTTGAGGAGAAATGCATCTTTTTAAAAAATCTTTTTATGACCTCGATCCCCCAAAGCAGACCAGGGCTGTCTCTGGATCATTTGTATTAATGATGATTTTCTTCAATTTATCATCCTTATTCCGGTTCAATGTGTTCCTGTCACAAACAACTGGCTAACTGAGCTATATCTCCTGAACACATTTCTGTGAACATGGATTCCAGAGAACTTGTTATTTTGTTTACTTTATAGGATGTATTTAATTGTAAGAGCAAAAAAGGAATATTCTTCAATCTAGTTTGCAACATGCTTTTAATATACACTGCCAAGATTGTAAACATTGGCGCTTTCATTCCAAATTGGAGTTAAAATTGAAATCATGTTCACATACAGAAAGAAATCCAAGATAGACCATCACATGCATCAACCATGGTATTGTTAGTGCCATCCTAACAGTGCTTGCAGTCTTGAGCAAGCCTTACGCCTCATGTTAACAGCAAATGTTGTGCTGGCGCTCTGTTGCCAAAACGGAAGTGAGTGTTTATTCCATGTGCACTGACCTGAGGGGAATGTAGAAAATATAATTAACCTGGGTTATAATTGCCCTCAAAGCAAATGCAGCTAAGTTTTCGTTCTTAATCATGATCATAATGGATCATTGGTCAGGTGAAAATTAGAGCCAAAAACTGATACTGTAACCAATTCTATTTGTATTCATTGTGTGCAGGTCCAAGAAGTGTGGTTACAAACCACTCGCAGAGGTCATCATGATAATGCTAGGTGCAAATGTCTTTTCAGTTTGGTTACATATGAAACAGGCCCAATCTGCATGAATGAGTTCATTACTGCACAATTGCAAACAATGTGAACATGTAACATTCAGCATTTGGTGTCCCCTTGCCCTTTTTAGTGGGTGTGACTTCAGTGTAAACTAGCCTAGTTCGGCATAAATCCACTCAGTGTGTACAGGTCCAGAGCATAGCTGCTATACTCACTATGGTTTCATAATTTCTGGAAAACCTCCACTTGATTTGGAAGTTCCATGTCTAAATCCAATATTGTCCAGTCCAAAACAGCATGACATATTCAGTCCAAACAGATCCAGATCCTATTCAATGTGAAAATATTCAGAAAACATCCAATCATTTAATTTTTAAATCCAATATTTTCCAGTCCAATACAATATGGCATATTCAGTATATTCAGATCCAAGTCCCATTCAAGGCAAAAATATTCAGAATGATTCATTTCAGTGTGAATAGATTTGTTTAAGTGGGTGTGAAGTTACCGAGGTCAGTGGAAAGTTCACTAACTTCACATTCAGTTTGACAAGTGCTGTTCAACTCACCATGGTTACACTAAGTGTGAACTGGCTTGGTTTACCGTGGTTGCATTCAGTAATATAAGTGCAGAAAAATGTGGCTATATTCGGTGCACAGAACCTCATTTTCACACACCTAAATTTTGACTTAATAGTGTCCTATCGAGCATGGGTTTCAATGGAAATGGGTTGTTCCAAGAGGGCTTGACCAGGCCATCCCGTTCTCACACTATAGTTTCCCATTTTCCCCAACAAAGCACAGACTTTCCCCTGATAAACCCCTTGATGTTTACTACCCACACCTTCAGGATTGATAGTGATCTCTGCCTCGGACTGACCTTGTGAGGGCAGCCCAACTACACAAACCTAAGTTCTCACTAATGAGCCCACCCCACAACAGATTTGACAGTAATCTCTGAACTGGTTGGATATGACCATAGGAATGACCATTGCCAGTCCCCAAACTGGAAGGATACTGAGAACCCCTGCGGTGTTAATGAATCAAATACAGGTGGGTTTATAATAGGAAGAGGAAACACATTTAAGAAATTGGTTTAATTTTGACTTCAGAACAGAATGTTCAAAGTTTTAGTTTGGAAGACCAAAGAGTTCAGTTCAGAAGAGTAATACTTCTTCCAGCAGGAGAACCAAGTCTTCCCAGTTCAGTTCAGTACAACCAGTCACCTTCTGTAGAAGTAGTTTCTAGTTTGTTGAGCATCCAAGCCAGTCGAGTTTCGAATTGGAATCTTTAAGTTAGAACTGAAGAAGTTGGGGCAATCAGTACTGTGTGAGTTTTGTGCCATCAGATTTGTAACGTAATCCTAAAATTTCCTCCAGAGCCCAAGAAAAATAAACTGGAAAGATTCATTTAAATAAAGACTGAAAAGCTGATAAAATAATAACATTTCTCTGGAATTGAGTCTCTGTAATGGTCAATGTTAGGAAACAAGTTGAAGCTTTGTTTTGATGTTTGTGTTAAGATCTTTCTAACAGCTGAGATATAGCTTTGCTTGTCTTTTCTATGTGTTTCTGAAATAGATTTATATTCTACTGTTACAAAAAACAGTAAGAAATGAAAAAAAAACCTTGACTTTTAGACACATGAAACAGTGAAAAAAATTTATTGTTGATCGAAATGACTTACCTATAGGCATTGTCACGATGAATTCCTCTTCATTTTGAAAAGCTTGAATTATAAAATTTTGGAACCTTTGAATTAATCTGATTTTAACATCCATACCAATCTGGTTCCACCAGCCAAGACAGCAACAGACTCCAAAAGCTAATTCTACTCTTTGAAACCTGATTCTGGGAAGATTCTTGTTTTCATTCGAGAAGTAAACTAATTCCCTGTCTACGGTGCAGCATCTTCTCTAATTTCAAGGAAACACTAAAGCTCCTGTATTCAGCTGTCTGAGCTAATATGAATGTTAACTCCTGGTTGCAGGTGTTCCAGCCTTCAATGCACTCCGACATTCACATGAATTGATAAGTACACTTTTGGTTTTAATATTCATAGATATAATTTTTCCCTATATCTTTCTTAAGTGCTCTGTGTTTTGATAAGGGAAAAGCGGAATGTGGGGTAGAGGGTCAACAATCAGCCAGCCTTTCCACATTGACAGAAATGACACAGCTAGACAAGGAACATGGGTTTTCAGTCAGAATCTAGCATGGAAATTAGCATGCAATGTCTCTTGGGCATATAGGAAAATGCTGGGATGGATCTGATTCAGAATGTACTAAGGGTAACAAGGGTCTAGAATGGACTTTTAGTGGGGGACTTCAATGTCCATCACGAATAGGAGATCAGTAGTGCCATTGGTAAACAACTTGGCAAAATCTTAAAGGACGTAGGTCCTAGAGTGGGTCTGCAGGTGGTGAGGGAACTAATAAGAGGGAAAAATCAATTAGACTCCATTCTCACCTGTCTATCTGCAGATGCATCTGTCCCTGACATTATTGATAAGATTGATGACTGCAAATTCCTGCCTTCACTTTGAAGAAACCCTCCATTCTGTTGTTCAACACTACCACTATGCTAAACGGAATGATTTCAAGCAGATCTAGCAGCTCAAACCAGTGCATTCGTGATGTGCTTTACTGAGCTGTCAGCTACAGCAGAATTGTATTTGACCACAATCCACACTCTCATGGTATAGTAAATCCCCAATCTATCACTATCATTAAGCCATAAGATCAACCCTGATTTAATTATGAATCTAAGATGGCATGCCAATGTATTCCAGGTACATATAAAAATGAGATGTCAACTGAGTAAAGCTACAAGACTACCTGCACGTCAAGCAATGTAAGCAGCATGCAATAAACAGGGCTAAGCAATCCCACAACCAAAAGAGAAGGCATAACTTCTATGGACTCGCTACATCCAAGCATGATGGTGGTGGACAATTAAACAACTAAGAAAAAGAACAGGTTCCAGAAATATTCCCATCTTCAGTGACGGTGGAGCCCAGCTCTTCATTGCAAATGACAATTTGCAATCATCTTCAGCCATAATTGTTGAGTGGATGATCCAACTCAGTCTTCTGCGATGTCCCCAGCATCACAGATGCCAGTATTCAGCCACTTCAATTCACTCTATGTGATTTCAGGAAATTGCAGAAGACACTGTATAATGCAAATCTATGGGCACTGACAACATTCCAATGATAGTACTGAAAACATGTGCTCCAGAACTAGCTGTGCCCTAGCCAACCTGCTTCAGTACAACTACAACCCTGGCACCTGAGCACAAATAAGCAGAAACTTGCTCAGGTATAGCCTGTACACAAAAAGCAGAACAAATGCAATATGCAATATACAATACACAATACAATATACCTTTTATTGTTATGTGTACTCCACTGTGGGAGTACAGTGAAATACTTTTGCAATTTCGGCCTTCTTATGGTGACACGTAGCTACACTGTACCTCGGTACAATGCCAATGATAACTCCTTTATAGAGACACCCTTGCCTACATTGGTTATTCCTATCTTAGAACCTTGTGGTCGTTCTGAGTGTCTTCACATTTTCGTTGATCTTCATTCTGGAATGTTCCAACCAATGTTAAATGGAGTTGGTAAGTGCAGAGATCTGTGAAATGCTGTGAACAAAACAAAGTTCATTTGAAGGTTGAGGTGTTCTTGATAAGGTAGGATTTGAAGTATGAGAAATATGGGGTACAATTTTGTCCTCTTGCCAACTCCCTATGTCCAATTGGGGTCACTTACCATCCTTTTACCTCTCACTCCCAATCCTGACCATCTTAGCCCTCCACTTTCCACATCTGCCTCTTTCAAGGACTGCCAGCTTGGTGAGAACTCCACTGCCACCAACACAGTAACCAAGTTTTGCATCCAGTTTCAGCAGTAATTACTGTTTGGAACTGGATGCAATCCTGTAAATGAACAGCACTCCTGGTGTACTGCAAGGACTAGAGAGCTGCGAATAATTTGATTGCTGGCAGCTCTTGGTTGTGGGACTGCAGCCCAATTGGTGCAGATAGCTCAACTTAAGTTAATGCATGACCCAAAGGCTGTTAAACAGCTGTGGGGCGAGCTCGTCATGAGGCAGCAGGCCTGCCCCTGATAGTTATCTGGGACGCAGTAAACCAATCCCCAGATTAAAATCCAACCATGATTTGTAAGCATTTGACTTCTTTAATCACTATTTAGACGTGCCTGTCAGGCAAATCATTATGTGGAAGCTTGAAATTAAATAAAGCAGTCACTTTTTTAACACAATTTTAAAAATTGCACAAAGGTATAATGAGCAAAACATACATCCTTATAGACTGTAGCAGACCTATTCAGGCATAAGAGATTGTATTCTTGAAGTGTAAATGAAACATTTCTCTCAATGTAGGCATTTAGGATGAGATTTGAACTTTACTGTCACTGAAATTATGAACAGGAATAAGAAGTATAGAGCTTAGGAGCAAGAGTAGGCCTTTTGCCCTTCAAGACTGCTCTGTCATTCAGTACGATCGTGGCTGATATTCCATCTCCATGTCATATTCCCTATTTTTCTCCAGAAACTTTGCCTTTAACATCTCAGTGACTCAGCGTCTCAGGTGTTCTGAGGTTGCAAATTACACAGGTTAGCCACCTTCTGAATGAATAAATTTTTCCTCATCCCAGTCCTAAATGGTCTCTTCCATATTTTGACGTCATGATTCCTGGTTCTAGATTCTGTCGGCTCTGCATCTAGTCTGTCCAGCCTGTTAGCATTTTAATAGGTTTCAATTACCAAGATGCTGTATAACTTCAGCGAGACGTCTCTACTTCTGAACTCAAGCCCTCTTGCAAATGAAGGCCAATGTACCATTTGCCTTCCAAATTACTTGCTACATCTGCCTATCTGCTTTTATTGACTTGGGTACAAAGACAACAGATCCCTTTGTACATCCATACTGTGCAATATATCACAATTTAAGTAATCCCATTGTCTCCTTTGAAACTCTGGTCAATTTTAGCCCAACAAATCAACCACTCCTCATGCCACAGGCCTACAATTGCCAGTATCAGCCAAGTGAACCTTTGCTTTGCTCCCTCTAAGGCAAGTATACCCAGTCTGAGGTAGGGAGTCCAAAACTGCACCCAAATATTCCATTTGCAATCTTACCAAGATGCTGTATAACGTCAGCAAGACATTTCTACTTCTGAACTCAAGCCCTCTTGCAAATGAAGGCCAATGTACCATTTGCCTTCCAAATTACTTGCTTCATCTGCCTATCTGCTTTTATTGACTTGGATACAAAGACAACAGATCCCTTTGTACATCCATACTGTGCAATATATCACAATTTAAGTAATACTCTGCCTTCCTGGTTTTCACAGCATGGTGTATAACTTCACTCTATCTACTTCATTATGCCATGTGTTTGCTCATGCGCTGAACTTGTTTAGAACACCATGAAACGTCCTTGTATCCTCCTCACAACTCTCAATCCCACCTAGTTTTGTGTTGGCAGCAAACTTGGAAATAATGCATTTGGTTCCCTCACCATAAGACTCAGAGACGTTAAATTTGGAACTTTGGTATATAATTGAAAGGTACCAGTTATCCCTGATTACATAAGCCGTTCCTTCCTATTCTCATATATTTGCTAACACCTAAGGAGTTAAGATCAAATTACCATTAGAGTGGTGGCTGCAGGATTCCCAAGCTGAGAATTGAATGTTTAATAGTATTCAACATTTAGGAAGATAGGTAAAGCTGAGCAGAAGGCAGTGTAGTACAGTTAGTAAAGGATGAGATTCATTCATAGGTGAGAGGACCTTCAGTCAGAAGTTCAAGATTTAGAATGCATTTAGGTGGAGTTCAGAAACAGCAAGGCCGACATTGGCCTATAAACAACTTGTATCAAACAGTAGTGGTATTATAGGGCACAGCATAAATCAGGAAATTTGAGGTGCATCTAGCAGGAGTATATTGTAGTTGTGGGAAACCTCAGCCTACATATAGCTTGCATGAACTAATTAACTCTGCTGTGGAGGACAGATTGCTGGAGTGTACACAGGAAGGATTTCAACAACAGTGTGTTGAGGAACCAATTACAGATTGACCAATTTAGATCTTGTATTGCAAAATGAAAAGACCTATTAATAGTATCATAGTAAAGGAGCCTTTGGAAAAATTGACTACAGTATATGATGGAATTTTACATTTCTTTTGCAAGAGTCTTAAATTTAAACAAAGGAAACGGTGAAGGCATCTTGGTCAGATTGGCTGTGGTACGTTGGAAAACTACTTT
Organism: Ginglymostoma cirratum; assembly: GCA_024137785.1. Taxonomy (NCBI): domain Eukaryota; kingdom Metazoa; phylum Chordata; class Chondrichthyes; order Orectolobiformes; family Ginglymostomatidae; genus Ginglymostoma; species Ginglymostoma cirratum. The sequence goes on from JAHRHZ010000128.1 coordinate 1,632,752, forward strand.
CAAATGCATGTGGCAGATTAATACCTTTTACGGCTTACAACAAATATGCTTTTTGGGATATGAGGTTTCTCCTATAATGCATGTTCTAGCAATGCGAATTGGCTATAACCCAATTGACGAATAGGGGAATAGTATTTGTAAAATGCAAACTTTGTGTTGTCTATGAAATGATTCCAACATTGACATCACACAATTGGCTCATGGGCTTTGTCCTGAGCATATGTGGAAAGAGTCCCCACGCTGGCTCAAGGATCATCACGCATTCTGTGAGAGGTTACTGTACAATTCTGCTGCGTTACCCACAAAATGCAATAATTTGGAGTTGGGGACTAAGTGTGGTGTGTCAAAATTTGCAGATGACACTAAGGTGAGTGGTAGAGCAAAGTGTGCAGAAGACACTGAAAGTCTGCAGAGGGATATAGACAGTCTAAGTGAGTGGGCAAAGGTCTGGCAGATGGAGTACAATGTTGATAAGTGTGAGGTCATCCATTTTGGTAGGAATAACAGCAAAATGGACTATGTTTTAAATGGTAAAAAATTGCAGCATGCTGCTGTGCAAAGGGACTTGGGTGTCCTTGTGCATGAATCGCTGAAGGTGGGATTGCAGGTGCAGCAGGTGATTAAAAAGGCAAATGAAATTTTGTCTGCCATTGCTCGAGGGATGGAGTTTAAAAACAGGGAGGCTATGCTGCAGCTGTATAGGGTCCTGGTGAGGCCACACCTGGAGTACTGTGTGCAGTTTTGGTCTCCTTACTTGAGAAGAGATATACTAGCACTGGAGGGGGTACAGAGGAGATTCACTCGGTTGATTCCAGAGTTGAGAGGGTTGGATTATGAGGAGAGACTGAGTAGACTTGGCTTATACTCATTGGAATTCAGAAGAATGAGGGGAGATCTTATAGAAACATATAAGGTTATGAAAGGAATAGATAAAGTGGAGGCAGGGAGGTTGTTTCCGCTAGCAGGTGAAACTAGAACTGGAGGGCATCGCCTCAAAATAAAGGGAAGCAGGTGTAGGACTGAGGTCAGGAGGAACTTCTTCACCCAAAGGGTTGTGAATCTGTGGAATTCCCTGCCCAGTGAAGCGGTTGAAGCTACATCACTGAATGTTTTTAAGGCAAGGCTAGATAAATTTTTGAACAGTAAAGGAATTAAGGGTTATGGTGAGTGGGCGGGTAAGTGGACCTGAGTCTCAAAAAGCTCAGCCATGATCTTATTAAATGGCGGGGCAGGCTGGAGGGGCCAGATGGCCTACTCCTGCTCCTAGTTCTTATGTTCTTAATTCTTCCATACAGCAGAGGAATAAAAGCAGTTGCTTAGTTACAGAGTTGAAAATAAGCTAAAAATAGGAAAATAATAAGGGGTTAACATTACAGTGTTATAAGTTCTAAGGTAAGGATTGTCCCCTCATGCTGGTCTGTATCAAGGACTCACGGCCCATATGCTGCTCTGGGGAAGATTCCGGCGCGCTGCCGCGGTGTACCTTCCTGCGCTGCTCCAGGCTCGCAGCCCACGTGCTGCTCCAGGGCTCACTACTCGTGGTGTTCTGGGGCTCGTGGGACGTGCCAGCTGGTCCCAGAGCATAAGGCCATGCTGTGCGTCCTGGTTTCGCCATGGAACTCGACCTGTGCTTTCTACTACCTGCCACAGGACTCAACCCGCTCAGTCTGCTCTGCCGTGGGACTCAGCCCACTCACTCCGCAACTCCATTCTAACTACATTGTGGAAGCACTATTATCACATGAACTGCAGCAGTACAAGAAAGTCAAACATCACCTTCTCCACAGACAACAGCGCTTTGGAAATGATCGCTGGTATCATGTCTCGCATCTTCCATAAGATGCCCAAGCCTTGGTCACAGTATACTGCGCTGTGTTGCCTAATCAATATGCTTTTGGCACCCACTGCAAACAATTCCCATGACTGACTTTTGCAGTAATATAATGTTCCTCAAGTTCACAAATTGTATAAGGATTTAAAAACTTGTGCCCACTGTTTGTGACATAGAGAAGAAAGAAGACAAAACATAAAGTATGGTTTGTGTTAGATTATCCTTTTTTAAATTCTAAATATTTTAACAAATAGACCGAGTGGATACTTCATCCCCTTCTTTAACTCGTCTCTGATTTTACTCTGCGTCCCGGCATAAATAAATGGATTGATGCAGGAACTCAGTAGTTGAAGCATGTATCCGCTTTGTTGCAGAACAAATGTGGAATTACCAAAATCAGAACCCGTGGAATAAGTAACACTCGCAATTCGAACATAGAGAATATTTACAAAAAATAGCAGATATGAAAGAATGAAACTGCCTGAGATGGCAAAGAGTAAAACAATGGATTTTTTCCGCTTCTCAACCTCTGGATCAATGTGATTTTCCCCATTGCTCTGGTTCCGGAGTCTACTGCGGACCCTATTTGCTGCTAGAATGTGTCTGACGGTCAGAGTATTGAGCAGTAAAATCATGATAAATGGGAGGCAAGGAGTCAAAATGGAGCGAATCCAGTCATAGGCGGTCCATGCAGGTGATGTATAATATATATCTTTTATGCTGCAGAGCCAAGGTACATTATTCATTATGTACATAGGTTCAAATGCAAAATACATGAAGATATTTTTTACGCAACACAGTGCACACACAATTAATATAACACGCACTGCCACCTTTTCGGTGCAATATTTTATTTTCAGCTCCTGGCAAGCAATGGCCATAAATCGATCAAAGGTGAAAGCAACTGTTAACCAGGCAGAACTGTCAATGGCTGCAATATTTAAGGCAGCACGAAAACTGCACACTGGTGTGATAGACAGGAAACTGGATGGAAAATAAATCCCAACAATCCGGTTTAATATTACAGCTGTAACCATGACCAGAAGATCTGTCACTGCCATTGACACGAGGTAGGAAGTGATACATTTAGAGAGACCGCATCTCCTTCGACACAGGATGACAATCACTGCTGAGTTAGCTGCAACAGAAAGGGAGAGAGATCAGAGGGAGAATGGAAACTTTTCTGGTCCTGGAAAAGACCACACATTTTCTGAAGAAGGGTCTAGGCCCGAAATGTCAGCTCTCCTGCTCTTCTCATGCTGCTTGGCCTGCTGTGTTCATCCAGCTCTACACCTTGTTACCTCAGATTCTCCAGCATCTGCAGTTCCTACTATCTCTGACAAGTTTTATAGGTTTTTTAAAAAAATTATAGTTCTTAAGAAGTGCTTCGAATTTTGAAATTATCCTTATGTTAGAGCCAAATTATCATTATGTTGGCGATACTAGATATAGTGGTACAGGCATTGGACAAGTAAATCCCAGGCCCAAGTTAATGTTCTGAATAATGTGGATTTAAATCCCTCATAGCAGCTTAGAAATATGGAAGATCAATGTCAATTAGTAATGTGATCCACTGGAGGACAAGAAGAGATTAAAACACATTGAAAATGAAATGAGCTGATACAACCATATGAACTAAGAACAGAATTAGGCCATTCAGACCATCAGTCTTGCTCTGTTATGCTTGATTTATTTGTGTTGTTAATTCCACAATCCCATTTACTCCAATAAGCTTTGATTCCTCTGCCATATCTATTCATGTCTGCCTTAAAATATCCATTGACCTTGCTCTGAGGCAGAGATCGAGAGCAGTACAAATCTCTGAAAGGGGGAAAAAGAATTCCCATCTCTGTCCTAAAAGGGGGACTCCTAACATTATGACAGAGACCCTTGGCTCTGGATCAATTAAACATTCATTGATCTATTCATTTCAGGTATCCACCTAATAAACCTCCTGAGATACACTTCTAATTGATTCGCATCCTTCCATAAATAAGGAGACTAAAGTACATTTGCATTAAAGATAGGTATGTATGATGGCCTGTATAACTAAAGGATTATACGCTCACATATATAATATCAGAAACAGAAATTTCTGAAGAGACTCAGCAGGTCTGGTAATTTCTGTGGAGAGAAAGCTTTCATTTCATTAACGTTTCGAGGTCAATAATCCTTCTTCAAAACTGATAGTGGCTCGGTAAAGTGGTTTAAATGCTGAAGACGTAGAGGGGAGTCTAGGGGAGTGGGCAGATATGAGTTGGAGACTGCAGAAAGAGAAAACAACAGTCAGGCAGAAAAAGGGATGGATATTCAATGTGTTCAGTTTCTCTCAAAACAAAATATTGCATTCCATTAACCTTCTTAATTACTTGTACCTGCATGCTAACATTTTGTAACTCATGTCCCAGAATATATAGATCCCTTAGAATTCTAGTTGTTCTCTGTTTAGGTAACTCACTACTTTTTCATTCTTACTGCTAAATTGAACAACTTCAAATTTTCCCACATTAAACTCCATCTTCCAGATTTGTGCGCACTCATTCAACCTATCTATATTGGTCTGCAATCTCCTTATATCCTCTCCAAATCATACTTTCCTCACCATTTTACAATAATCTGCAGATTTAGCTATTATGCTTTTGCTCCCAGAGCTACCCTTCCCCCATTTAAGTCATGTGATATGTATTATAAGTTTGGGCCCCAGCAAAAATAAACCTGCAGGATGGTGGCTCAGTGGTTAACAGTGCTGCCTCAGTGCCAGGAACCTGGGTTCAATTCCAGCCTTGGGTGACTGTCTGTGTGAAATTTGCATATTCTCCCTGTGTCTGCCTGTGTTTCCTCCCACAGTCCGAAGATGTGCAAGTTAGGTGGATCAGCTAAGCTAAATTTCCCAGAGTATTCAGGGATGTGTAGGCTAGATGGATTAGCCATGGGAAATACAGAGTCAGAGGGATAGGGTTGGGGTGGTGGTGAGTCTGGGTGGGATGTTCTTCAGAGAGTTGCTGTGTACTTATTGGGCCAAATGGTCTGTTTCTACACTGTACAGAATCTATGACTTGTCACATCCTGTAAGTCAGAAAAGAAAAAAAATGATATATGAATACTATGTTTTCTACCAGGCAACCATTCTTCTGTTCATGTTAGTACGTTACTCCCATATCATGTGTTCCTATTTCAAGCAATAACCTTTCATTTGGCCCCTTGTCACGTGCATAAGATATGCAAAACTTTCTAACGTCAGCAAAATAATATAGAACATATTGAAGCAGGTAAGAAAGGACCCAACAATAACAGTGGAAATTAACAATTATATTTGACTGACGATTCACACTGACTAATTTTCAATGCATTATTGTGAAATTATTGACGGCTGGGTCAACTTGTTCAAACCACCACCAACCAGAGGGAGGTGAATAGACAAATATCTTCTGGGGAGCATGAAGTAGTAAATCTGAGCTCTTCATATAATAATCTATTGAAATGTTCGATGTGGATCTACACACGATAACTAACAAATTATGAGGTCACTTTCAGAGACATAGCCTTGTACAACGCACCAAATCTTCACTGTCACACTGCACTATTCAGATAAATGATCAATTTTATTCTATAATTGATTTTTGAAGTAAGAACCTTATACGTTTAGATACAAGAGATGTCACAGGTTATGGGCCGTCCCTCAGTGTGGAGACATTAGTGAAAATGAGAACAATTTTGAAACATTGTTGGGTGCTGGGAGCCGGAGGAAATCTCACACTCAGCAATCTTCAATGTAGAATCAGCAGCCACAGCCAATACAGAGAGGTGACCCACCTGTAATAGTGAGCATTAGAGACACTGTGAACAAAAACACTGTGTTCATTGAGTTAGGGACAATGTCAATCCTCCACTGCAAGGAAACGTTACCATTGATTGTACATCTGCCAACATTTAGGTGCTTATTAATGTCCTTTAATGTCCCAATGAAATGGTTCTGTAAATTCAATCAGGAATTATTTAATGCTTTAATTCCTTTAATTTATTGGATTGCTGTCAAAGTAAAGAACACAACAGAACTTCGCTTACACAGTACAACACTGAGAACTCACCTGCAGGTATAGTGGCAATAATGGAATGGGACTTCATTTACATTGTTATGAGGGTGGCAATGGCAGAACTCGAATTCAACAACAAAAAATCCAGAATTAAGAGTCTAATGATGACCAATCCAATTGCCAGAAAAACCCATCTGATTCACTAACTTCATTTAGGGAAGGAAACTGCCATCCTTACCTGGTATGGCCTGCATGTGACTCCAGATTCAGAGCAATGTGGTTGGCTCTTAACTGTCCTCTGGGCAATTAGGAATGACCAATAAATGCTGGCCTAGCAAGAGAAGACCTTATCCCATGAAGAAATGTTTAAAAAATATGAGAATTTACCCACAAATCCTGACAATAATACTATAGAAGTATAATTAAGTAATAATTGTTTGATCATTTACCCATGGTAGTAATCTATGCCACTATGGGAACTGCACATATATCATAATTGGTGTGGGAATTTACTCGCGGGAATGTTGCCAAGAACACAATACTACAATGAGAAGTTGTGTAATTAAATTAATGAAGGGGGACCTGTCATAGGAAATCTGTTAACGATTGAATGCGATACATTTTAAAAGTAATATGACAAATCTGTGCTGGAAAAACAGTGAACTCACATTGATAAAGATGTTATGGCAGTAATACCGCAAACTAGGTCGGTAGATGGGAAGGGCCATATTGCTAAAAGACAAATTGATGAAGTTAAAATGGGAAAATTAAATGTAAAATAAGAAAAAAAATACACCAGTTAAACGAAACCTATTGTATCACTGAAAGGTGAAATAACATATATATAAACTTAGAGAGAGGACGTTACCTGGAACTCCAATAACTGCCAGGACCGGATAGTAGAGGGCAAAGACCAGACCTTTCGGTATCTCATGCATTTCTGTCAGAAACTCTGAGTCCTTTCTTCAATTCACAGATAAATTGCAACATTTAAAGGTGATTTCAGGCTCTTGAGAGATAATTAGATGCTGTGATCTTGACAATTTAGTACATTCATTGCAATAAACAGAGGGCGCAGCTGCTGCGTTCTGCTGTTATTTTTTGTGAAATCGGATGTTTATTGTGAGATCTCACACCAAAGCGAGATATATCCAGAGACGAAAGAATAGTCTTAGTTATGTCTCTTTCTGAAAAGTAATAAGTATTTGGATATTCGGGAGAAGAGAGATTGAGGGCACACAAATAGGCAGAGACAACAGAATGATCCCGGTTACCTTGCCTCATTAAAGGTTAGTAATATTGGCCTGGATTTACATGTCCTGACAAAAGTAGGCCTGTTTGCAGTTAAGGAATGTGAATTTCCCCCATTAATTGGCAGCGGCAACAATTTCAACATCTGCGAGGGCAGCTATTCGTTAATAAAATGTTTTGTGGTGATTCGAACCAGTCGGTGGCTACGAGATCCTTGATGGGGTTTCTTAACCTGGGCCAATCAGGAAGCAATGGGTGACCAATCTAAACTGGAGATTTAGAATCTCCTTAGTTCTGGGGACTGACTCCGGGCTGCTTGGCCACAGGCATTGTACAAATAAATAAAGGGTGACTTATTGACTGGACACTGGTCCTGTGATGTTGTTTCATGTTTGAAGTTTTTTTTACTAAAAATGACACCATGGAACAAATTAAAATACATTCAAACATATTTATGTAGTTTTGCACATGAAATCATGCCGGTCTGAGCTCTAATCTGTGCCAATGGGCAATGAGTATCAGATGTAGGGACTCTGGCATGGATTTGGTGGGAAAATTCCCAGATCGCCACGTGACAGTCTCTGTAAAAGTTTTTTTTTCAAATTGGGAACATTTTAGGCGGTCTTAACATAATCCTGCATTCACCATTTTGGAAAGTTTGAATTGTATTTTCTTCGTAGGCCCAGCTCCTACCACTTCCAAGTTGAGGAGAAACGTATGTTTTCTTTTAATATCTTCCTGATGACCTTGATCCCCTGAAGCAGACTAGGGCTATCTCTGGGTCATTTGTATTAGGAACTCTCTGCATGATTTTCTTCAATTCTTCATCCTCATCCTCAGTTAATGTATTCTCGTCACAAAAAAAACTGGCTAACTTAGCTACATCTCCTGAACACAAGTCTGTGAATGTGGATTATGGTGAACCTGTTATATTATTTACTCTGGAAGATGTATTTAAATATGTGAGATATTGTATTATGATTCTCTTTACTAACTCTTTACTAACTTTACTAACTATATCATGTTTCTGTTCACTCATTCATAAAACTATGTTTTTGTAGTACATTTTATAAACAAAATTAAACATTCCTTCTGACCCATCACTGCTTCTTTACACCGTTCAATTCTAATCGGCCCATACTACAAGCATTGGTTAGACCTGCTTCTGTATCAAAAGCTATCCCTGAATAACTGTTAATACCGGAACCTACTCAGAACAATGCCATCCCCACCATGGTGTCTCCTTAACCCATTTGAAACTATAGAAAGATTATAATATTAATTAGACCTTAACAATGGTCTCTCAGAACCTGAATAGGTTGCAGACATAAAACAGTTTCCTCCACTAGTGTGTATTTTATGGGTACACATTAAATATGTACCCCCATAAGAAACTTCCTATCAAATCAGCGCTCACATGAAACTGCATAAGTGAATGTGTAAGAACTGTCAAAACCAGCAATTATAAATGAAATCTCACAACCCAGATGCCAGCGATCAGTTTAATATTCACTTTTATTTAGTACACATATAATTTCTCACGTATTTAGATCATATAGGTCTAGTACTTTTACTAACATTACTAACTTTAAAGACAAAAGGACTGACATCTCTTAATTATGCAAACTCAGACCAGACAGACATTTTAATCCCATCAGGAGTAATAGCCAGCATTTAGCAAGTGCTTCAACCATCTCCTGCTCCCCCAGGACAGATGTCACACAAACTTTGTGTACAATAGATACAACTATGTAACACCAGAGTGCTAAAATTTTAATGTATGTGAGAAATGTGTAGAAAAGAGTTTGCTGTAAAACTGTACTTTGGATTCCATCAACACCTTGAACTGTGCGATTGTGGATGCTTTGTGAAGGGGCTACTTTCGCCACTCACCAATCTGGATCGTTATTGAAACACGATCCCACAAATATAAGAACAAAAATGGAATATTCCTCAATCTAGTTTGCAACATTCTTTCAAAATACATTGTCAAGATTTTAAACATTGGTTTTTTTTATTCCAAATTGCATTAAAATTGAAATCACATTCATGTCCAGAGAGAAATCCAGAAAAGACCATTACTTACACCAACCATGACACTGTTAGTGCATGTGGCTCTTGAGCAGGCTTTATGCCTCATATTAGCAATGAATGTCATGCTGGCAGTCAGTTGGAAAGGCGGAACTGAATGTTAATTCTGTGTGCGCCGATCTGAGGAGTTTCTGTACAAGGTATAATTGATCACAGCTATAATGGCCCTCAAAGGAAATGGAGCCAGGTTTTCGCTCTTAAACATGATGATGATGGATCATTGGTCATGTGCAAAATGGTGCCAAATTTCTCTCAAACTGTAACCAATTCTATTTGTATTCATTGCTTGTGGGTCCAGTTAGGCATGGTTACATTCCGTGCAGAGTTCATCATGATCATGCTGGGTACAAATGTGGTCCTTTCAGTTTGGTTACATTTGAGACAGATTGAATCTATGTGAATGAGTTCATAATTACTGCACAATTGCAATCAATTAAAACATGCAACTTCAGCTTTTGGTGTCCCCTTGCCCTGTTTAGTGTGTGTGACTTCAGTGTAAACTAGTTTAGTTCGGCGTAAATCCACTCAGTGTGTACAGGTCCAAAGCAGAGCAGTTATGCTCACTATGGGTTTCAAAATGTATGCTTAAATCCAATATTGTCCATTACAGCATATTCAGGATAACCAGATCCAGATCCCATTCAATGTGACAATATTCAGAATGATTCATTTCAGTGTGAACAGATTTGTTTAAGTGGGTGTGAAGTTGCCCAGGTCAGCCTGGGTATAACTATGTTGGAAAGATCACAAACTTCATAGTTGGTTTTGATAAGTGCTGTTCAACTCACCAAAGTTACACTGAATGTGAACAAGCCTGGTTTACCATGGCTGCATTCAGTGATGACAAATGCAGAAATATGTAGCTACATTCAGTGCACAGAATCTCACTTTCACACGCAACACCTACATTCTGATTTAATAGTGTCCTATCGAGCATGGATTTAAATGGGTACGGGTTGTTCCAAGAGAGCTTGACCAGGTCATCCCATTCCCACACTATAGGTTCAAAGTTTTAGTTTAGAAGATCCAAGAGTTCAGTTCAGAAGAGTAATAATTCTCCCAGAAAGAGAACCAACTCTTTCCAGTTCACTTCAGGGGAAGCAGTTACCTCAGTAGAAGTGGGTTCTAGTTTGTTGAGCATCCAAGCCAGGAGAGTTTGGAATTGGAATTTTCAAGTTAGAACTGAGGAAGTTGGAAGAATCAGGACTGTGTGAGGTTCATACCAACAGACATGTACAGGAATCCTAAAATTGTCTCCAGATTCCAAGAAAAATAAACTGGAAAGCTTCATTTAAATACAGACTTAAAAGCTGATAAAACAATGACATTTCTCTGGAATGGAGTCTCTGTGATGGACAATGTTAGGAAACAGGTTGAACCTTTATTTTGATGTTTGTGTTAAGATGTTTCTAATAGCTGAGATTCAGCTTTGTTCGTCTCTTCTTTGTGTGTCTGAAATAAACTTATATCTTGCTGTTACAAAAACCAGCTAGAAATGAAAAAAACCTTGATTTTCAGAGATAAATAGCGATGAACAAAATCTCTTGTTAATTCAAATGACTCATCAATAGGCATTGTCACATGATGAGTGTATTTTGATAAGTTCAATTATACATTCTTGGAACCTTTGAATCAATCTATTTTTAACATTCATACCAATCTGGTTCCACCAGCCAAGACAGCAAAAGACTCCGACAGCTAAATCTCCTCTTTGAAACCTGCTTCTGGAAAGATTCTTGTATTTGTTTGAGAAGTAAACTATATCCCTGTTTACATTGCTGCATCATCTCAAACTTCAAGAAAACACCATAACTCCTGTATTCAGCCATCTGAACTAGGATGGTTAGGAGTATTTCCTATTCACCTTATTTTATAAACATACCTTGAAGACAGGATACGTAGTTGGGGAATCCAATCTTGTATTTTTAGTTAAGGTTATTATCACTATTGGGGTTTACTGAGTGTTTGCAGGCTTATCGGAATGGTAGGATTTTAAACTGATTAGTGGGGGAGAGAGGTTCATTTGCATGGAAAATGAGAGCAAAGTTAAAGGAGAAGTCGGCATTGCAAGTTAGTAATGAGTCTGATTGTTACCTGAAAGAAAAAGGAAGGAACAGAATGTAGAACATCATATCACACCAAGGAACTATACAAGAGTAGGGAAATGTAATAATTGAACAAACGTAAAGGCTTTTTACCTGAATGCGTGAAGATTTGGAACAAAATTAATGAGTCGACAGTACAAATACAGGAAAATGCATTTGATTTGGTGGTGATTACTGAGCCATTGAAGGGAGACCAAGTTTGGAAATTGAATATGCATGGATACTCAGTGTTTCTGAAGGATAGGCCAGCGGGGAAAGGAGGTGATGTAGCTTTGTTAACAAAGGAAGGGATCAGTGCTGTCAATGAGAATTGATATCAGCACTGATCGAGACATAAAATCAATCTGCATAGAAATAAGAAAAAGCAAGAGAAAGAAGTTGCAAATAGGAGCTATTGATAGGTCCCCAGAAAGGAGTCCTGCAGTGTGGCACTGCATAAATGAGGAAATACTGGAAGCTTGTTAGAAGTTACCACCATAACCAAAAGTGATTTCAATATGCACAAGGACTGGATTAGTCAAGCTGGTGAGGGTAGCCTCGAGGAAGAGTTCATTGAATATATTAGAGATGGTTTCTTGGAAAAATATATTGGGAAACCAATCAAGGAGGAGGCTATTCTGGATTTGGTATTGTGTAATGAAGTGGGATTAATTAACGATCTCATTGGTAAAGATCCTTTCGGGTAGAGTGCTAGAATTTCAAATTCAGTTGCAGGGGTGGTGAGAAACTGAAGTTCCATGCTAGTATTCTGAAGTTCAAGTAAATTACATAGGCATGAGGGAAGATCTGGCCGTAGTGAACTGGGTGGAATGACTAAAAAAGGTAGGAAAATTGATAATGTTTAAGGAGATACTCAATTGCTTCCAGCTAAAATATGTTCCAGAAAGGAAGAAAGATTATATGGTGGTTTGGGGTAGGGGGGGTGCTAGCATCTGTGGCTAAGCGTGGCAGTTAAAAGATAACATAAAGACAAAAACTAAGGGCATACCATATTGCAAAGGTGAGTGGCAGGCTCAAAGATTGGGAAACTTTTAAATATCAAGGAAGCATTACTAAAAAAAACATTAAAAGTGCAAAGATTAATTATGAAAGAAAATTAGTGTGAAATATGAAATTGGACTGCAAAAATTAATTATTTTGTAAGTACAGAAACGGGAAGAGAGTAGCTAAATTGAATGTTGGTCCCTTGGAGAATGAGACTGGGGAGTAAATAATGGTGAATACAGAAATGGCAGGATAACTAAATCAATATTATGCTTTGGTTTTCATGGTAGTCGATGCCATCCCAATGGTAACAGGTAATTGTATAGGATGGGCTGAAGGGCTAAACTCGTTAATGATATTCAACAGCTGTATGACCTTGAATGAGTCCTATGAACATTCCTGTACATGTAGAAACTGGCACAATCAACGTGTTTTTCTGTAGTTGTTGTTTCTGTGCCTGGCTGTTTGTTACACTGTACAATAGAGAGAGTTTTGTTCCAATTCACTGTACTTCAGCTCAGACCAGGATCGTGAATGGTGCCAGGAACAGCCTCAGCATCCAGACCAGTTGTCGATCAAGGAGTCCCCGACAGGCAGAAGGGCGTGATGCTTATTGTTCCTTTCCTCTCTTTTTCATTCTTTTTATTCATTTAATAAATGTTCCTTTCTTTTCTCATCTTTTATTATTACTCAATAAATGTTGGCATTTAAGCAAATTGCTGTTGTCAAGCCTTCTCTTAACTACGTTTAACCGCATCTGAAAGAACAACTTGGATGCACTCTTTGGTCCAAAACAGTAATGTAGAGGTTATTATGGAAAGGGAGGAATGTAGAACAATCATCATCACTAAGGGAAAAAGTACTGAGTTACTATTGAGATGGAACGTAGACAAGTCCCTAAGGCCTGATGGCCTATATTTCAGCATCTTAAATGAAGTAGCAGCAGAGATAGTGGATCCATTGGTTGTAATATTCCAAAATTCCATGGGTGGAGGAAAGGTTGCAGTCAATTTAAAAAAATGCTAATGCAATACCCTTATTCAAAAAGGGAGGGAGGCAGAAAAGACCAGTTAGTTTAACATATGTAATTGGGAAATTGTTAAGATCCATTTAAGTAATAAATTTAGAAATTCAAACTATGATCCATCAGAGTCAGCATGATTTTATGAACGGTAAATCATAGTTGAGTAATTTGTTAGAGTCCTTTGAAGATTTAACAAGTAATATGGATTATGGGGATTTTGTAGATGTTGTATACCTGGTCTTCCAGAAGACGTTTGATAAGGTGCTGCATAAAAGCCGAATATACAAAGTAAGATCATATGGGGTTAGGGTAATTTAGGGTTAGCTTGAAGGAAAATTGGATAACCAACAGAAATCAGGGAGTCAGAATAAATGGGTCTTTTTCTGGTTGGCAAGATATAACTAGCGGGATGCCACAGGATTCAGTCCTTGAATGGAGTTGCAAGGAAGACTGGAGGGATTATATTGACAGGTGATTGGCAGGGGATGTGGGGTAGAGGGTCAACAATCAGCTGCCCAATCAAAAGAAATGACATAGCTGGAAATGATAAGTGGCGCTTCAGTCAGAATCTAGCATGGAAATTAGCATGCAGGATGTCAGTGTCTTGGGTGTATAGGACATTGCTGGGATGGATCTGATTCAGAATGTACAGGGTGACAAAGGTACACAATGGACTCTGTGTGGGGGTCTTCAGTGTCCATCACCACAAATAGATCTGTATAACCAAAACTAATCAATTTGGCTAAGTCTTAAAGGACATAGCTGCTAGACTGAGTCTGCCGTCGTGGTGAGTGAACTAATAAGAGGGAAAAATCAATTAGACTCCATCCTCACCTGTCTATGTGTTGCTGATGCATCTGCCCATGACATTCTTGGTAAGAGTAACTACTGCACAGACATTGCGAAGATAAATTCCTGTCTTCCATTTAAACACACGCTCCATTCTGTTGTCTGCCAATACCACTCTGTTAAACAGATTAATTTCAAGCAGATCTAGTAGCTCAAAACTACGCATTTGTGAGGTGCTTTACTGAGCCGTCAGCTACAGAATTGTATTTAACCACAATCCACACCCTCATGGCCTAGTTGATCCGCTCTGTATCATTACCACCAAGCCATAAGATCAACACTGATTCAATTAAGAATCCAAGGTGGCATGACAAGGTATACCAGGAATACCTAAAAATGAGATGCCAACTGAGTAAATCTACAATACATAACTACCTCCATGCAAGCACTGTAAGCAGCATGCAATAGACTGGGCTAAGCAATCCCACAACCAAACAGCAGGTCTAAGTTCTGTAGACCTGTCACATCCAAGCATGACGGTGGTAGACAATTAAACATCTATCACAAACGGAAGGTTCCACAAATATTCCCATCTTCAATGATGGGGGAGCTCAGTACATCAGTGCAAAGGACAAGGCTGAAATATTTACAATCATCTTCGGCCAGAATTGCTGAGTGGATGATCCATCTCAGCCTTCTGAGATATCCCCAATTTCACAGATGCCAGTCTTCAGCCACTTTACATGACGTTGAGAAATTGCAGAAGGCACTGTGTATTGCAAATGTGGGCCCTGATGACATTAGTACTGAAAACATGTGCTCCAGAACAAGATGTGCCCTAGCCAAGCTATTTCAGTACAGTAATAACCCGGGCATAGAAGCAGAAATAAGAGAAACTTGGTCAGGCATATCCTGTATGGCCCCTTAATACCCAATCGATATGCTCTTGACACCAGAGATGCAACTGTTAAGAAGGCACAACAACGCCTCTTCTTCCTCAAGCAGCTTAGGAAATTCACCATGTCCATAAGGACTCTCACCAACTTTTACAGATGCACCATGTAAAGCATTCTATCCGGGTGCATAACAGCTCGGTACGATAACTGCTATGCCCAGGACTGCAGGAAACTACAGAAATTTGTGTGCACGGCCCAGACCATCACGGAAGGAAGCCTCCCGTTCATTGACTCAATTTACACTTCTTGTTGCCACAGAACGCTGCCAACATCATCAATGACCCCTCCCACCCAGGTAATGCTCTCTTCCAACCTCTACACCAACAAGTTCCAGAACAGCTTCTACCCTGCTGCTATTAGACTGCTGATTAGACTTCTCTAACTTCAAATAATGTTGACTTTGCTTTGTGCACCTCCTGTGCAGCTATAACCTTGTATGTCATGCTCTGTCAAAGCACTCTATGATCTGTATGTCCTTGTTTGCTATGATCCATCTGTACTGCCCACAAAACAAAGCTTTTCACTGGACTCAGGTACATTTGACTACAATAAATCAAATCAAATTGAGACTCACTGAAAACAATTTACACCGCTGACTTTTGCAGTGATACAATGTTCCTTAAGCTCACAAATTGTATAATAATTTAAAAGCTTGTGCCTATTTTTTTTCTCCATTTCACAAACAAAGAGGACAAAACATAAAGTATGGTTTGTGTTAGATTATCCTTTTTTAAATTCTAAATATTTTAACAAATAGACCGAGTGGATACTTCATCCCCTTCTTTAACTCGTCTCTGATTTTACTCTGCGTCCCGGCATAAATAAATGGATTGATGCAGGAACTCAGTAGTTGAAGCATATATCCGCTTTGTTGCAGAACAAATGTGGAATTACCAAAATCAGAACCCGTGGAATAAGTAACACTCGCAATTCGAACATAGAGAATATTTGCAAAAAAATAGCAGATATGAAAGAATGAAACTACCTGAGATGGCAAAGAGTAAAACAATGGATTTTTTCCGCTTCTCAACCTCTGGATCACTCTGATTCACCACATTGCTCCGGTTCCGGAGTCTACTGCGGGCCCTATTTGCTGCTAGAATGTGTCTGACGGTCAGAGCATTGAGCAGTAAAATCAGGATGAATGGGAGACAAGGAGTCAAAATAGAGTGAATCCAGTCATAGGCGGTCCATGCAGGTGATGTATAATATATATCTTTTATGCTGCAGAGCCAAGGTATATTGTTCATTATGTACATAGGCTCAAATGCGAAATATATGGAGATATTTTTTACGCAACACAGTGCACACACAATTAATATAACACGCACTGCCACCTTTTCAGTGCAATATTTTATTTTCAGCTCCTGGCAAGCAATGGCCATAAATCGATCAAAGGTGAAAGCAACTGTTAACCAGGCAGAACTGTCAATGGCTGCAATATTTAATGCAGCACGAAAACTGCACACTGGAGTGATAGACAGGAAACTGGATGGAAAATAAATCCCAACAATCCGGTTTAATATTACAGCTGTAACCATGACCAGAAGATCTGTCACTGCCATTGACACGAGGTAGGAAGGGATACGTTTGGAGAGACCACATATCCTTCGACACAGGATCACAATCACTGCCATGTTAGCTTTAATTGAGAGAGAGAGAGGTCAGAGGGAGAATAAGAACTTTACTGGCTCTAGTCTGAACAAAACCACTCATTTTATAGGATTACTTTTGAAATTTAAAGTTTTAAGAAATGTTTCTAATTTTGAAATTATCGTAACACTGGGGCCTAATTACCCTTATGTTGGACATACTAGATATATTTGTAAAGGCATCAGACAAGTAAAATCCAGGATCAAGCTAACGTTCTGAAGAACATGGATTCAAATCCCTCACAACAACTCAGAAATATGGAAGGTCATTGCTGTAATTAATCGTGCGAACAATTAGAGGATAAGAGACTAAAACAAATTGAAAATGAGAGGAGCTCATACAACCATATGAACTAGGAACAGAACTAGGCCATTCAGACCATCAATCTTGCTCTGTCATGCTTGATCTGTTTGTGTTTTGAATTCCACATTACCATTTACTCCAATAAGCATTGGTTCCCTTGCTATGCATATATTCGCACCTGCCTTAAAATATTCATTGACTTTGCTCTGAGGTAGAGATCTAAGCAGTACAACTCGCTGAAAGGGAAAAAGATCCCCACCTCTGTCCTAAAAGGGCAACTCTTAAAGTTAAAACAGAGCCCCTTAGTTCTGGGGCACTCACAAGAAGAAGCATCAGTTCAACATTCATGCTGTCAAGAGAGTTCAGGATCCTGTACACTTCACTCAAGTCATTCCTGACTCGTCATTCCTGACTCTTCTAAACAATCCCAGTCTGATCAACCTTTCCCCATAAGATGTCCTATTCATTTCCAGTCTCAATCTAATAAATTACCTGAGATCCACTCCTAATGCATTTACATGCTTCCTTAAGTAAGGAGACCAAAACTACACGCTGCTTCTCAGACATGCAAGTACGATGTTCTGTACAACCAAAGCATGATATCCTTACATATGTATCAGAAACAGAAATTTCTGAAGCAACTCAGCAGGTCTGATAATTTCTGTGGAGAGGAAGCAGAGTTAATGTTTCGAGTCTTGAAAACTGATTATAGCTCGGTAAACTGGTATGTATGCTGAAGACAGAAAGCGGTAGGGGGTTGAGTGGGCAGACATGGTGAGGTGGAGCCCCGAGAAATAGAAAATAACTGTTAGGCAGAAAAAGGGATGAATGTTCAATATGTTCAGTTCCTCTCATAATGAAGGATTGCATTCTATTAACCTTATTAATTACTTGTACCTGCATACCAAATGTTTGAACTCATGTCCCAGAATGTCTAGATCCCTCAGCAGCTCAGTATTCTAGTTGTTCTCTGTTTAGGTAATTCTCTGCTTTTTCATTCTTACTGCCAAAGTGAACAACTTCACATTTTCCCACATTTCATTCAATCTTCCAGATTTGTGTGCACTCATTCAACCTATCCATACTGGTCTGCAATCTCCTTATATCCTCTCCAAATCATACTTTCCTCACCATTTCACAATAATCTGCAGATTATGCATTTCTTCCCACCAGCCTCACCCCTCCCATCTAAGTCATTTGACATAAAGTTGTAAGTTGAGACACCAGCACACATCCCTTCAGGACTCTACTCATTACTTCCTGTAAGTTAGAAGATAAAAGCACATTTATGGATAATATGTTTTCTACCAGGCAACCAATCTTCTATTCATGTTAGTTTGCTACCCCCATGTGTTTCTATTTCATGTAATAACCTTTTATGGGGTCCCTTGTGAAATGCATAAGGCATGCAAAACCTTTTAACATCAGCAAATAATATCGAACATATTGAAGCAGGCAAGAAAGGACCCAACAATAACAGTGGAAGTTAACAATTATATCTGACTGATGATTCACACTGACTAATTTTCAATGAATTAATGTGAAATTATTGACTGTTGGATCAACTGGGGAGCGGGGGTGGGGGATGGCCTAGTGTTATTATCACTGGACTGTTAATCCAGAGACCCAGTTAATGTTCTGGGGACCTGGGTTTGAATCCCACCATGGCAGATGGTGGAATTTGAATTCAATAAATATCTGGAATCAACAATCTGATGATGACCGTGAATCCATTATCAATTGTCAGAAAACCCCATCTGGTTCACTCATGCCCTTTAGGGAAGGAAACTGCCCTCCTTACCTGATCTGGCCTACATGTGACTCCAGACCCACAGCAATGTGGTTGACTGTTAACCATCTGGGCAATTAGGGATGGGCAATAAATGCTCAACCAGCCAGTGATGCCTTCGTCCCGTGAATGAATAAAGGAACATGTTCAAACTATCACCAACTAGAGGGAGGTGAATAGACAATTGCCATATCACTGACTTCACAGAGTATCTTATGGGCAGCGTGAAGTAGTAAATCTGAGCTCTTCACCTGTTAATTCCCTGGAATGTTCAACATGGATCTACACATGATAACTAACAAATTATGAGGTCACTTTCAGAGAGATAGCCTTGTACAACGCATCAAATCTTCACTGTCACATTGCACTATTCAGATAAATGATCAATTTTATTCTATATTTGATTTTTGAAATAAGAACCTTATACTTTTAGACACAAGAGATGTCACAGCTTGTGGATCTTCCCTCAGTGTGGAGACATTAGTGAAAATGAGAACAATTTTGAAACATTGTTGGGTGCTGGGAGCCGGAGGAAATCTCACACTCAGCAATCTTCAATGTAGAATCAGCAGCCACAGCCAATACAGAGAGGTGACCCACCTGTAATAGTGAGCATTAGAGACACTGTGAACAAAAACACTATGTTCATTGAGTTAGGGACAATGTCAATCCTCCACTGCAAGGAAACGTTACCATTGATCGTACATCTGCCAACATTTAGGTGCTTATTAATGTCCTTTAATGTCCCAATGAAATGGTTCTGTAAATTCAATCAGGAATTATTTAATGCTTTAATTCTCTTAATTTACTAGATTGCTGTCAAAGTCAAGGATGCAATAGAGCTTCACTTACACTGTGACAACACTGAGAATTCACCTGTAGGAGCAGTAGAATTATCACAGTAGAGCTTCATTTACACTGTGGCAACACCAAGGATTCACCACAGGACTAGTGGCAATAACAAAATAGGCCTTCATTTACATTGAGGGAGGCGATGGGCTGGTGGTATCCTCACTGGACTGTTCATCGAAAGAGCCAGATTATGCTCTGGGACTCTGGTTCAATTATCACCAGGGTAGAATTTGAATTCAATTTTTTTTTAAAAAAAGATACTGAATTTAATAGTCTAATGATGACCACAAATTCATTGTTGATTGTCAGGGGCAACACCCACCTGTTTCACTAATGCCCTTTAGGGAAGGAAACTGTCATCCTTATCTGGTCTGGTCTACATGTGACTCCAGACCCACAGCAATGTAGTTGACACTTAACTGCCCTCTGAGCAATTAGGAATGGGCAATAAATGCTGGCCTAGACAGCGAAGCTCTGTGAATGAATAAAAAAATGGGAATTTACCAACAAACCCTGACCACAAAACAATCGTACCACATTTACTCTGTGATAACAGTGTGAGAATTTACACACAGGGACCCTCACAATAAACGCAATAGAACTATACTTGAGATAACAAGCATGGGGCTGGATGAACACAGCAGGTCAAG